>JAKSZP010003954.1:0-389910 GCA_022478985.1 Massospora cicadina
CCATCCTTGAGGATATCATGGTGCATGGTGCTTGGGAGTCAGTTGAATATCATGAATAGGTCATTTGCCTCATTCCATCATGTGCACACCATGCGGATAATGCGATCTTCATTGTCAATTTTAACGGGAAATTTGGTTTTTGCTGCTTCTGACGCTTCCTCCACGGTCATGAACCCAACATTCACCCATCCTCTATGTAAATTTTTTGAAATTTTCCAAAACGGTGTTCAGGAAAATCGTGGAGAAGGCCTCCCCCATCTTTTCCCATGACTCAAGGGAGGTATCGCTGACCATAATTCTAAGGCCATGCTTGAGGGAGGACAAGGGTTGGGAGTGTTCAATTTTTGTTAAAGCGCCCATTTTATGCAGAAATTGCAAAACTCTGGGTGAGGCGCTATGCTCACCCTTTTTTGGGAGAGGTTGTCCCAACATACTGCTGGGGCATTTTTCTCCAATGGGTTGGGTGGGTTTAGGGCCTTTTGCACTGGCCACTTTTTCTCAACTGGTATTGGTGCATACAAAATTTTCTCATTTTCCTAGTTGATTGTCAAATTCAGATAATTTGTAGAGAACTGTGTTACTAATAGTGATAGTAACAGGAAATAAAAGCACAGCCAGTCTATATATATTTACAAAAATTATATATATATGTCAAATTATCACTTAAAAAAATGAACCAAAATTAACCCAGCTTGTAAAATTTAAATTGTGGAGTAGTAGAACCAACATAGACTGGTTTTTATTTTATTATATTATAACAATTAATAAAGGCTATATAAGATTCAATGATTATATA
Organism: Massospora cicadina; assembly: GCA_022478985.1. Classification (NCBI taxonomy): domain Eukaryota; kingdom Fungi; phylum Entomophthoromycota; class Entomophthoromycetes; order Entomophthorales; family Entomophthoraceae; genus Massospora; species Massospora cicadina. The sequence continues at coordinate 797 of JAKSZP010003954.1, forward strand.
TTTGTTTTGTTTAGATATGGTATACCATTTTGGATGAGCGGGTTAATATTATCTGGTTAATTTGATAGGCTCGTTGATGCTTAAGAGGTTGTTGATTACTTAAATTTGATTGGTTGAATCATATACTAAACTTACTTATAATTATCTACTTTACTCCATTTGCTGTCACACTATGATATCATAACTTCATCAAAATTTTTAATAGATCCCCAGCTGTAAGGCATACATCATGTCACTCATGGATGTCCCCCTCTTGGGTTGGGCCCCACTAGTACTTAGAAAAGATAAACCTAAGAAAAGCTAGAGAAATGTTCTTTTAGACTTTCTTTCCGCTTGGCATAACTTTCTGAGCAAAATTATATGAATTAAAAAGTAAAACTCAATTGCCCGCCATAGTTTTTCTCCAATGTCCTTGGATTCCCCACTGGCTGCCCTAGTGTGGAGCAGCAGCAAAAATCCACCTGCCATTTTCTCTCTGACAGGAAAACGCGCTCAGACTAGCTCACCCCTTCATATCATACTCCTGGGATGATTCATTCCTCCCAAGAATCTTAACGCCCACCTCATTTGAACCCAAGCAGTGCCCCGTTGCCCCCTGGCTCACTTAGAGCAACATGCATTTTGGCCTTAGGGTCAAATATGGAAAATTTTACCCCTACCACAACTAAGCCATTATCAAAATGGCTCAGGCGATGATGCATCCCACCACATTTATTGACTTCCACCCCTATAATGGATATTTTGATCTCAGCTTCACCTGTGAAGCTGATGCTGCCACTGTGGCAACTGTGCTCCTGGTTTTCCATGGTACCCCTCTCCCCACAATCTGAACCTGGCTCCCAGCGGATACGACTTTAGTGGTTCAGTTTTCTTGTTTGCCCACCCACCTTCCACCTGAGGTTCTCCATCAGGAGCTGATGGAAGGTTTGCAGCCTATGGCTCCAACACCATCTTGCAATCTGTGTTCCCAAAAGGGGCCACACGCCTTGCTGGGCCTTGAGAATATGCCACGATCAGCCCTGAATCAAACAAAATTGCCCCATTGATTCCTCTTCATGCCAATATCCCCTCTGCCCCTGACCATCCGTTCTGGGCATGTGTCAAGGGTGGATGGACGATCTGTCCATCCTGTTTTGAGTTGGACCACTTGAAACGCAAGTGCCCATCCCTAACTGCTTCTGATAGAGCTGATTTTTTGTCCGCTGGCCTCCAATCTGCTGCCCACCCTGTGCCAGCTTCAGTATGGCGTATGATCCTACCTCCCCCTCCCCCAAAGCCTGATGCTGTAGCTGCACCTGAAGCCACCAATAAGCTTCCTCCTCGCCCCAGTGCCACAAATCTCCCTCCAATCAAACACTGACTTGGACCCCAGTTTAATCCCATACTTCCTCCAACAAATCAACCAAACCTCAACCATATGCCAATTCTCCAATTAAATTCAACCAGAACCCATGATAGTTATTGGCTGAAATCAACGAATTAGGTAATTTCATTGAAGAATCATCTCTGCAAATCAAGCGGTTCTAAATTGCAGAATGGGACGCCAAATTCCCCCCTCATTTATATGCCCCACAGCCAAATGCCAAATTATTCTACAGAGACCACCAGCTTGCAGTAGAAGCAGCTGCCACACCAGATTGTCGTCCCCTCTGAAAAGCTGTCGCAAAATCAGTGGCAATGCTCACAGGAGGGATTCCACCTCCTGTTATCCAAATAAAACTCACCCCAAAAAGTAAGATCAATATGAATCGATTGCACAAAAGTGTCAATGATGCTATCAAGAACGTGTTAGCTATAGCACGGAATCCTAAATCTAAGGTTACCTTAACCAATATTACCACATTCATTAAATTATCAGATGTTATAAATTTGGACGATATTGTTAGGATCTGCCATGTTGTTTGTACAGGTCAAACCCACTGAGCAACATACAGATGATGTGGGGATTGTCAGTCCTTCAGACACACTTGAAAATATACTCAAAATAGGATCAATTGCCCCAATTGATCCTTTATTTATTCTTAGTAAATTCAGCGACCTTTCAATGTCCTGCTTCTTATCTACTATTAACAACCTACCTCTCTCAATCGCCCATCTCGCTTATATACAGCGGCTTCAGGCAATACTGCTCTCATGGCTTGGGCTATTTTATTCTGCTGATTCTTCTTGAAATTCATCTTGTTATTATCTAATCCTCTGTCGCCCTTATTTTAGGCGATTTACTTCATATTTGTTTTATGTCGACATTACCTTATCACCTTATCGCCTTATATAGAGGCAATCCAATAAAAACTCATTATAACCCAATAATGCCTCATCTTGAGACACTCTAATAATCTTAACTGATATCATTTTTGGCGGATTCCGCCCTAGATGTCTCAAAATTATTGTCCAATCATATCAGAATTGTGGAATTACCCCTCCTTGACTGAATAATAAGATCCTATTGTTTGTAAGGTCAGAGGAACTTTGCATGTACTCAGTTAATGATCTTCCTACTTGCAGGATCCTTGATAGTATATGCGTTGACTCCAGTTTTCTCTATAACTTTGAACAGACCAATCCAAATACTGGAAAGCTTGTGTTTCCTCCCAAATCCATACTGGTCATGGAAGAGAACCATATCGCCTTCCTTGAACAGTGCCAGGCCACTACAACGTGCCTGATCAGCGGCCTGATTCCTGATCTTCTTGTCTGAGCTGAAGGAATATGCTTTGGTTTGCAGTTTGATCAGAATGTTCGCAAGGTTAATCAAGTAGCAGTGGGGTTCCATTCCATCAGTGTCTTCTACACATGAATAAAGTAACGCTGGAAGGGCTGGGTGTCAGCCATATAGTAGTTGGAAGGGACTCTTCCTTGCGGCAAAAATGGTAACTAATGTTATAAGCGAACATGGCAGCGAAAAGAAGAGAGCTCCAATTGGAAGGTCAATCTGTTACTAATTTTCATAGTATGTTCACCAGAGTTCCATTCACCCGTTTGACCATTCCATTGGATTTGTGGTGATATGGGGTCATCAGACCCTGCGGATTCCCATAAGCTTGTTCAGTTTGGGTAGGATGTGTAAGGTGAAGTTGGTTCCGTTATCAGTGAGAATAATCTGAGGGCAACCATGTCACTGAATAATACATTTCATCACAAACCTGGCCATAGTAACCACCCCTCAAGTCTCATATCACCCTCACTTCAACCCACCAGGTCAAGTAGTTGATAGCCACAAAAATTTACTTACACTGGTTGGCTCCTGTTGGCAAGGGGCCAATGACATCAAGGGAAACTGTGTGCAAGCAAAATGTGGTTTCACTAACTGATATGATATCATACAGCGAAATGGTTTCTCCACAAAGCAATGATGGAAACAGGAAATAGTTTTGAGCACATCGAAGCTTATACTTTCCCAATAGTACCAGGGGCTTAACAACTTCATAGTCTTACACACTCCACCATGCCAAATTCCTTGTGCGCGCTCATAATGATTTCTGGTCATGCTGAGGGGCACAGAAAATTCACCGTAGAATCGCCAATCCACTTGTACAGTTCCCCATTCCGTTGGAAGGTATTTGTTTGCATCTCATTTAACACTTTGATCACTTGGGGCAGTTCGTCGTCATATTTTCCACTAAGAATCTTACCATGCATTATGTCACTGATATCTGCTGTCACTGCAATAGTTGGTAATTGAGATAAACAGTCAGCGTTCTGATGCTTTACTCCTGGCCAATGGAGAATCTTGAAATCATAAGCCTGCAACTTAGGAGCCCATTGAGCCAAACGGCCTTCAGGTTCTTTGAGGTTCTGCAACCAGCATAATGACATGTGATCTGTTACAACTTTAAACTTTGCCCCATGCAGATAGACTCTGAATTGCTTATACATGTAAATCACTGCTAAGCACTCCCGCTCAGTCACAGTATAATTACGCTCGTGACGGTTCAGACTTTGACTACAGTATGCTACTAGATGTTCTCTCCTTCATCATCTTTCTGAGAAAGTACATCCCCAACAGTGGAGAGGGACGCATCCATCTGAACAATAAACTCCTGATCAAAGTTTGGATATTTTAACACCGGTGTGCTGATCAACGCCAAATGAGGTATATCAAAAGTGGATTGACGACGTTCCATCCATTTGAACACAGCGTCCTTTTTTAACAACTCAAATATCGGCCCCCCAATACAGCTAAAATTAGGGATAAAGCGCTGGTATTAACTGATCATTTCCAAAAATACCTGTATGTCACACTTACTATTGGGAGTAGTCATTTTGCTAATGTCCTCCACCTTAGCCAGCTGTGGTTTCAGCCCTTTAAAGTCTACCACAAACCCCGTGTCTTCCAGCTGATATTTGAAGAAGTTGCATTTTTGAGGTTTAATTTTAATATTCGCCTCAGCCAGCTGGTGGAATACTGCTTCTAGGTGGTCAAGATTCTCCAAAAAGGTTTGAGAGAAAACATTTATATTGTCAAGGTATACAAGGATGCATGAAAGTTCCAGGTCACCAAGAATAGTATCCATGGCTTGCTGAAATGTATCTGGGGCGTTGCACAGCCCTTGAGGCATCCACGTTGGTTGAGAAAGGCCTTTGGAGATGATTACAGCGCATTTTTCCTGTTCTTCTGCGGGTAACTCAATTTGCCAGTAACCTGATATCAAGTCCATTGCAGAAAAATAACGGGCTCCCCTAATTGGTTCAAAGCACCATTAATTCTTGGCAAAGGGAAAAATCCTTTTTTGTAATACTGTTGAGCTTCCAGTAGTATATTACTACGCGGTTGGTGCCATCCTTTTTTTACAATTAGAACAGGTGAAGCCCACGGGCTTTTGGATGGCTTGAGCATCCCTTAATCTAAGAACTTGTCAATTTCATCAGTATCAACATCTTTTGCTGCCTGCAATTGGAAGATTGGCCAAAACCTTATAGGAGGATGATCTTCTGTGTCTACTCGATGGGCCACCCCTGAGCACACCCTAAGACATGATCGTCAACAGCAAAAATCCCCTTATACTTCTGAATTAAAGCTAAAGCTTGGTCTTTTTATTCTTCCAATAATCCAGTTAAATTGCTTTATGATACCACCGTTAGTACATCAGCAGGTGTTTTGGCCAGTAGACCAAATTCATCCAATGACCTGAAATCATGAATCTGATGGAACTCATCTATTGGAATCAAATATGAAACCGCTACAATTTGGTGTTGGCGGATTTGCTTTGGTTCGCTCTGGAAATTTGCTAACAAAGTCTTAATCTCCCCATGTTCTGGAAGTATAATCCCTGGATCCACATGCAGCTCAAACCATGTTTGATGATAGAGCCTAATGACTTCCCCAAATAACCCACTAGGCATTTCCATCCTAATTTAGAGTTCACTAGGACTTGATGGCCAGAAGGTATAGATATGGGCCCTGCCGCTCGAAGAGGTATCCCTTGATATTTTTATATCTACTGCAAGGGGCCGAGTCTTGAATTTTAGTTGGTGATAGCGAACTGGCATCACCCTGTCATTATAGGCAAGGTTGATATGGCTCATATGCACCTAATTCTTCGGTACTCCACTAGTGGTAAAGTAAATTGGGATCCTCTGACACAGAATGGCGAGGGTCTCCTCCATCATATTAATGACAGCCCCAAGATAGTGCAGGAAAGTGGTCCCAATTAACAGGTCATAGTTTTTATTTAGCAGCGCAATTGCCAGGGCTACAACAACAATGGACTCAAATTCACAGAGGTAGTGCACTGTAAGCCCCCTCAGAGATGGTGCATACTGCTCCAGCAGTTCCGTACACCATTCAATTGTCCACATCAGGTTCCAACTTCAACTTTGCCATCAATTTATTAGAAACTATGTTGATTGGAGCACCAGTATCTACTATAGCGCAAACTCTATTTTTTGCTACAAAAATATCACATTATGTACACTAAGAATAATAAGAATATTGACTGTATAACACATGAACATTTACGGGCTCTCTTTTTTCAAGAAAACTCATTATCCCCTCACTGACTTGGGGGTATTCTTTGACAATGGCATCTACTGGAAGGGCGACATATACTCCTTTCAGAGTTGGCGCATCCGTGGCAGAATCAAGTTTGTCCGAGGAAGATTGATCAAGCATTTGACAGGCATACAACTTTGGTTGTTCAGGGGACTCTTCTTCCGCCGCCGCATTGGCTTGAGCTCAGGTTACTAATTTTAATCCTCCAACTGTCTGCTGATATAAAAGTCCATCATTGTACTGAGGGACTTCTGCAGGGTATACTACTATTGATTTGGGGACATTTTGAGTTGTTTTCATAGAGGTAGAGGGTCCCTTCTCTACTCCACTCCATCTTTTCCCTGATAGTATTGATCTTAGTGTATGTAGTTCACATGGAGGTTATTGCAGACTTTTGCCAAATGACCAGGGTGACCACATTTGTAGCAGTTAACCTTATAAGAGCATCGTCTTTGATTATCATAAGAGGGTCCAGACTGGGAAGTTTGGGGTCGTTCAGTGTAACCAGCCTCAGGTCAGTAAGCTGATTGTTGACAGTTGGCATAGCTAGGTCCTGGTCAATAACTGGGTTTCTGACGGCTTTCATGGCCAGCCCATTGTTGCTGATTGAACTGTTGAGTATAATTCAGCTGAGGACAAGGCGCAGAGCTATATAAAGGCTGAGGATTACTAACTGGAAATGGAGTCAGATGAGAGTATTCTCTTGAATAAGAGGGTGCAGTAGCAGCGGTAGTCTTCCATTCCATATTCAGTGGCGGAAAGTTAGGGGATACACGACACAAAAACTGTACAATCTTGAGCAGAGGTACATCATCATTCAGAAGCGGCAAAATGACATTATGAAGTTTGTGATATGGCTTCATTGCGGAGATCATGGAAATGCACACATCAGCATCCACTAAGTACCCTGCTCCGATAAGCACATGGGCTTCTGTTTTGAACTGATCAGTGAACTCCAGGAGAGTCTTGTTTCGATGGAATCTGATCATTAAGAATTCTGCTTTTCTCTGCAACATCTTTGAAGTACCCCCAAACAGGCGGAGTATGGTATCCTTTACGTCCATATAGGTGACAGAGCTACTTGGGAGGTAACAGGTGACCTGATTGGAGCTTCTGACATTCAAGGCAGATATTAACAACTTAGCCTTCCATCTATCAGATGCGCCTTATTCTGCAAACTCAAACCATTTTATGAACCCATGAATGTTTCCGTTGCAGTCAAATGGAGTTAATTTTTTAAATATTAACCTCCTCATCCTGTTCACGGGATTTTGGGACATACTGAGGAATGGTTTGAGATCCAAAAGCGGTTTCTCGATGGGGAGCTGGATTAGCAGAAGTTGGGATGTACACCGCTTCAGGGGTATTATGACCTTCTGCCATGGGCAGTACTGCCATTACTTGAGGGAAGTGTCATTCTGACTCATATTTGTATCCAGTACTATCATCCTGGGTGTAGTAGCTCTGACCAGAGTCATATTCTTCCTCAAATGATGCCCCTTCTTGATGGTCATCCTTGTCCCAGAGAGAAGAACAAGAGGTATTGGTCAATCTTCGTTCTGCACACTGCAGCCATTCAGTGGTATCATTTAATCAGTTGGCGAGTTCTTTGTTTTGTTGTCCCAATATTTGCATTTGGCTAAACGTACTATCAAATTATTTCATGACAGCATCTCGTTCTTGAAGAAGTTCATCTTGGTTTTTGAGCACCGCGTCCAAGGAAAGTTTTAGTTCATCATATCCAGCTGGTGCGGTGTTCCGTGAAGATTCCCCAGTAACACAGCTTTTGTAAGGCATGGCTGGCGACTGGAGTTCGGGAGTGTTAGGTGGTTGATCAATGGCCCCCCTGTAGTGAGCACCATTGTTGAAATTTGGACGGCATCATTGGTATCTGTCATGTTGTTTGTACAGGTCAAACCCACTGAGCAACATACAGATGATGTGGGGATTGTCAGTCCTTCAAACACTTGAAAATATACTTAAAAATAAGAGCAATTTCCCCAATTGATCCTTTATTTATTTTTAGTAAATACAACGAACTTTCAATGTCCTGCTTCTTATCTACTATTAACAACCTACCTCTCTCAATCGCCCATCTTGCCTATATACAGCAGCTTTAGGCAATACTGCTCTCATAGCTTGGGCTATTCTATTCCGCCGATTCTCCTTGAATTCATCTTGTTATTCTCTAATCCTCTGTCACCTTAATTGTAGGCATTTACTTTGTATTCGTCATATGTTGACATCGCCTTATCACCTTATATAGAGGCGATCCAATAAAAACCTGTTATATCCCAATATCACCTCATCTTGAGGCACTCAAATAATTGTAACTGATATCAATTTGGCAGATTCCGCCCGAACAGTCCCACAATTATCATCCAGTCATATCAGAATTGTGACACCAGACACCCACACTAAAGCTGAAAAAGCTTTAGCCAGATATATCACTGCCATTTTTGTAGCTGGCGATTCTCAGAAATACCAATCATTAGTTATATCAAACCACATACCGCTGATGCCCCATCGCCCTTGCTATCCGCCTTGACATGTACCTTACTCTGGGATGAGGTAGCTGCTGTCAAAGATGAGTCCCCTGATTCCCCCTCCCCTTCAGCCATGGAGGGATAAGTCAAGACTGAGCTCCCAAGGCCCAGTCCGCCACTGGCCCTACACACTCACCCCCATATGTGGCCTACCAACTCCAATTGGTCCTGTCCAAATGGACGGCTTTGCCAGGCACACCATGCTGAGGTGCTGTGCACTGGCCTCTGTCACCTCGGACCCTGGGTAGAGGTGCCCCCAAAACCTCTATCCGCTCACGGGTTCAATGGTCTGAGGTGCAGCTAACTGGGCTCTTTCACCTTGGACCACTCTGGCTCATGACTAGCCAGGGCAAGACCTCCCCAAAAGGAGCCTGGCGCATCCACCTTCTTTCCCTGAAGCACCGCCATCTGCTGGCCCTAAAACTCGCTTCAAATAAATTAAATTTAAATAAAACGGGTTTAGCAAAAAGTGGCTTTTATTAAAAGTGGATTCAAAGTTGGAAAATAATTCCAAAGTGAGGCCCATCAGGGCTTAACTCACTTTGAAATACTTCTAGAAAAGGCTAAACAAATTGTGGGTAATGAGGGGCGCAAAAGCCTTTAGAATTGATGGCATCCAGTCAACTCAGCGGAGAAACAGAGGGGAACCTCAGAACAAACAACCAATCAAATGAACCAATTTATTTAAATTTATTCCATTATTGACCTGAATAGGAGAGTCCTACTTGGAATAATGGAATTGCAACTATCAACACACACAAATCTCATAATTACCAACCTTATGGGATTCATGTGAGATTACATTTGTTACACTACCCTTTCCTAAAAAAGGAAAGACTGGCGGACTTAGACCTGAACTGGCAAGGTAGTCATGCAGCAACCAACGACTTTTTTGACAGAGGACCTTTTTTGTGAGCAGCTTGGGGTTTTGAATGAAAATCCAGAGCCCCCAGATCAAATCAAAGGGTTCTCTGGAGGTCTCCTGGCGGGCACAAGAGGCCATCAACCGCCAGCAGTCTAGCCCACCCCGCCCACCAAGCTCCCCATCCCCTTCATTGGAAGGTCCCACAAACCAACAAAAGGGACCAATGGCACACGGCGATGCTTGGGACATTGACCATGGCCATCTTGTGGGCTGCATGGAAGCACAACCCGCCAAGGTAAGGTGACTTTGGAATTATGTCGAGACTGGGCTCCCAAGGCCCAGTCTGCCACCAGCCCTACACACTAACACCCATATGTGGACGTACCAACACCAATTGGTTCTGTCCAAATGGACAGCCTTGCCAGGAACACCATGCTGAGGTGCTGTGCACTGGCCTCTGTCACCTCGGACCCTGGGTAGAGGTGCTCCCAAAACCTCTATCTGCTCATGGGGTCAATGGGCCAAGGTGCAGCTAACCAGCCTCTGTTGCCTTGGGCCACTCTGGCTCACAACTAGCCAGTGAAAGACCACCCCAAAAGGAGCCCTGCGCATCCACCCCTTTCCCTGAAGCACCGCCATCTGTTGGCCATAAAACTTGCTTCAAATAAAAATTTAAATAAAATGGGTTTAGCAAAAAGCGGCCTTTATTAAAAGTGGACAGGAAGTTGGAATAGAATTACAAAGTGAGGCCCATTGGGGCTGAACTTGCTTTTAAATACTTACAAAAAAATGCTAAACAAATTGTGGGTAATGAGGGGCGCAAAAGCCTTCAGAATTGATGGCATCCAGGCGATTTGGTGGAGAAATGGAGGGGAACCTCAGAACAAACAACCAATCAAACAAAATTGATTTATTTAAATTTATTCCATTATTGACCCAAATAGAAAAGTCCTACTCAGAATAACAGAATCGCAACTATTGACACACACAAATCTCATAATTCCCAACTTTTATGGGATTCATGTGCAATTAAGATTGTTAAAGATAAGTGGTCTCCACTGCTCACCTAGTTGGTTGTTTCATTTGGTGTGTTTCATTCAACCCACTCATTTGGGCATTTTGTTTGAATTAATTAGTTATTTTATTTTTAGTTTTAGTTTTTAATTCAGTAATGTCCGTCCCCTGGTCAGCTTACCTCAGTTAAATAAAGCTTGGGAAAACGTTTTTGAACCTTTAAATTAAATAACACCCAAAAATCACCAATAATTTATCAAAATCAATTAACTTATCAAAATTAACCAATTACTAACTACCTACTAAAACTATCAAACTTATTAATCAACCTAAAACCACCAAATGCTTGGCAAAACCATTGAAACTATCAAATCAATTGAATATCAAACTGCTCAGCTGTAACAGTATAATGACTACCATTAGAACATATAGAATTTTACTTGTTATATATAAACCTTTTATTTGGACTATAAAATTAAAATTTTTAATGGATTATTGTATTGTTGATGGAGATACATAAGTTTAACAATTTTCAAAAGCTCTAGCTAGTCTGAAAGGTAGAAGAAAAATAAATTGCAAGATTCCACTACAAGTGGCAATCAAAATATAAAAGTATTACTCCGAGATATATTGATCTGATCCAAATCAGCCAGCCAAAGTGGCGGAATTTCTTGACCAAACCCACATCTGCACCATTTCCCAATACTAGAAATAATGAATTTGATTACTCCAAATGAACTATGGACAGCCATCCGCGGTGCACCAAATTGGAAATGCCCAGGCCCAGATGGCATTCCATATGAGTTCTACAAAAAATATTCCAAATATATATCCCCACTGCTGCTTGCCTCACTTAACCAGAGCCTTCTGGAAACGCGCCGCCTACCAGGAGGACAAGAGGCCTTCACCGTCACACTCTTCAAGAAAGGGGATAAGCTAGACTTAGCCAACTGGCGCCCCATTTCTTTAACTAACACGGATACAAAAATTTTAACCAAAATCATGGCTAACCGTTTAGGGATTGTAGCATCTGCCACCATCTCCCCAGAACAATTTGGTTTCATACCCAGAAGGTCGATTTGGGACAATGTGCACCCTGTGGCTAACGCATGCCAGTCCACAGCCTCTGGGGCACTTGTATTCTTGGACCAACAGAAGGCCTATGATAGAGTAAACTGGGAATACCTCAGGGCCTGCCTCCATCAATTCCGCTTACCCCTTGCTTTATCAGCTGGGTGATGGTGCTTATGGAATCTGCAACAATTGCAGTGCGTGGCCCTGGCTTCCTAACAGAAGTAGTCCGCCCTCAAAGGGGCTTACAACAAGGGGACCCCCTTAGCCCACTCTTATACAACTTCAGCCTTGACCCGCTACTTCAAAACGTGAATGCACAACTCACTGGGGTCCATGTACCAGGCTAATCCCCAGTCAAGATGATGGCTTTTGCAGATGACTGTGTGGTTAGGGTGTTTAATAATAAAGATGCACGCGCACTTGAAGCTCTCATCCAGGAGTATTCCCGGGTAAGTAATGCTGCACTGAACGCTTCCAAAACCAAAATCGTTCTCCTTGGTCGGTATCAAACCTGCTGGGCCCCAGCGACCAGTGCCCAGCCTGGCCCATCTGCTCGCACACGTGCTCGCCCTCCCAGCTCACCCCACACCACCCCACTGGTGCTCCCCTTCATGCCACGCCCTACCATAGGGCTGGTCCGCCATCTGGGCGTGTGGGTGGAGGCAGGCGGGTACGCATCAGCAGTAATGGAAAGTCATATTCTAGACAACGTAACTAAGCGCATTGCCTCCCTCAGAGCCCACCCTACTTCCCTTACTGGCAGGGTTGTTTTAGCCAACTCTATGCTCCTCTCCAAATTCTGGTTTAGAGCCCACGCCATCCCCTTTTCCCCAGGCTTTTTCAAATCCTTGTATGCCCTTCTGCAAGGATGGCTTTGGTCAGGCCGCTCACCACCAGTACGGCTAGAGGTCATGTTTGGCCCTCATCATCATGGTGGCATGGGCCTGCTTGACTTCAAAGCCCATGCTGCCAAGATCCTGGGCACCTGTATTGCGGCCGTCACCACCCCTACGCTCCCCTCCCACCACTGGTCCCGTGTGGTCCGCTCCAACTTCTCCCACGCCTTGGGCCTTAACAATCCATTGAACCCTCACTCCTTGATGAAAAACCTGGCTTCACACCCATCGGCCACAGGTCCTCACAGGACTAAAACCCACTACAAACGAATCCTCCTCTCCATGTGGAGCGCTGAGTGGAGAATTTGTATTAGCGGACACACAGCCCAGAGAGGCCGCCCCTCTCCTCAGTTCACACAAGAGGTACAGGGGCTACCCATCCAAGATGGCGTGATCCCCACACGGCCCCATGTCCTATCCAGAGTGGACTACCTGGACATGATGGACATCCCTTACTTATTGAAACTAAGAAGACTATTTGGAAATATGCACACCATCCTCTGTTGCAGCCTCAAATCTGTTCCCATGTGTGGCGCTGCCTGAGGTGGGTGTACCATATGACTTAGCGCTCTAACGCTTTACGCTCATCCTGCGTCATGTGTGGCCAGTATGGAACGCTGTTCCACCGCATGGAGAATTGTCCTACATCTAGAGTGATATGGCGCGAAGTTCAACGTCTGCTTGGCCAGGATCAAAAACATCCCTTCAGTCTGTCAAGAGATATGTTTGCTTTATCAATGGCCTCCCCCTTCCACCCTCCGTCCATGCTCTGGTGGTTGCAATCGCCAAGTGAGCTATCCACACGATTGTCTTGGATGCCATCGCAGGCTCCACCTCCACCCTCCCAGAAGCTGTCCACAGATTCTGGTCTCATTTGGTGGACCACTTTCAGGCGTGGATATTTGGATACCTCCCACTGCGTCGCTGACAGCTGGTCTCCTTCTGGTTCCCAGTTTGGTTCATCAAATCAGACCCTTTCCTCCACACGTGTTCAATTATGGCTACGGCCCCCTCACACGTTCCCCCCTCCCCATAGTGGTATTCCCGCTGGCAACAAGAGAGAGCATCGCTTCTCTGGGGTGCCTTCCCTGTTATTAAGTTTTGTTTCTTTTGGGTCAAATTTGGAAGTGTCCGTCCCATGGTCGGCTTTCCTTGCAATAAATTTAAATTTAAAAAAGATTCCACTACAGAAAGTTTTACTTTTCTTTCTCATAACAATCACTTTAGTTACTATGATTCGATTTGAACAGCAAATTTGGATAATCACACACAGGAAAGATGGGCGACTTTATCAATAAAAATAATACAACATGGGCAAGCGTCACAGTGAGCGGTGCGCTTAACGGTGCAACTAAGGGCAAGAAACGCTCTGTAGGGGACCAGGAACCCAATCCGCAAAGAAATTTCAAACTCGGACACCATCTGGGTTTATGGTATTCACTGTAAAGCACTCGCAATATATGTACATTCAGTTCAACCAACCCTTATCAAAGGTGTAGCACGCGATCAGACTCTTCCTTGGGGATGAGTCACCAACCCTGTGGGAGAAAACATGTGAGGCACAGCCCTCACTTTTCCCTCACGCGGTGTACATAGCCACCAACAACATGGGCCATGGCTGGATCAATATTGGTTTTGAAACAGCCAATGAAGCCAATGCTGCATCAAAAGTCTGTGTGGAAATTGTCCTCCCTGAGGGCAAAAAAATTGTGCGCACCACGCGCACCAGATGGAACAAAGCGAAAACTTTGTTCATTTCTTTTGACTCGCTCCCTACCAACCTTCCTTGTAAGGTAATCAAGGAGGAGCTCCGCAAAGGTCTCGTGGCCTATGGAGAAATTCAGCAACTCAAATTACAGTGATTTCGCCTGATGCCCAACCTGTGCATGGGCAAAGCTATTGCCATAATCACCCCTTCCCAGAAGTGGAAGAGGACTTATCCAGAATTCCCCGCACAGCAGAATTTCACTTCAAAGATGGGGGCCAGTCAGCTGCATTCTGAGTTACACTGGAACGCGCACCACCCATTTGCAACCACTGTTGCTCACTGGGCCACAAGGAACACGTATGCCCTGTGAAAGAGGGCTTAATGGAAAATGATTATTGTGAGGAAGCAATGGACGAAGATAATGAAAACTTCGCTAAAATGACTGACGTTCACCACCCATTCCACTGGGGTGAAGATGGACTCTACTCTATTGTGGACACAGTTACAAGCAAACAACGTAAAGTGGCACAAAACGCCTGCAAGCGAGCAGCGGCTGAAGTGGCGGCACATGCGGAGTCTGCCATTAACCCCAGACAATTTTGGGAGGTTATTTTGGATATTCATTGAATCAACCAATCAGAACAATATGCTCAGGACAAAAATTTTCACAGTAACATGACTGAGTCACAAAGCGACATCAGTCATGCACATACTGAGGAACAATGCAACCGCAATTTGGATGAAAATGCGGTGCACAATTCACCAAAGTCAAACCTCAAAAATATAAAATCCAATCAACAATCTGCATCAAATCAACATAAGACCTGTGCGGGAAAAGTTGACGCAGATGCAAAAAACTGCTATTCCATTGAATCATTGGGTCAGATCAAGGGAACCAACAATGGCAGTGAAAGAGTTGGAGTACAGACGCGGAGCATGGCCAAAAATGAGCCACGGTGGGATAGGGCCAGATGGCCCTCCCAACCGCTCCTGAGGCGCCGTGGGCATCTCAGTGTCAATAGGGATGCTAAATATCGCGGGAGCCAGGGATCATATGTCTCAAGCCAAAAAGCTAGAATTCCTGCAAAAACCTTTTGTAGACATCTTGGCCATCCAAGAAACCCACTGTCTACAAGGGGAAGAAGGATTCTGGTCAACCAGGGTCGCACCATTAAAATCAGTATGGACGTCTCACTGCGGGGTGATCATCTGAAACAACAAAAAATTTTAAATTACAAATTCATCATCACACTTGCATGGTTGAGTCTTGGTAGCAACAATTATGTGCCAAGTGGAAACAATCTCGATAGCATGCATCTATGCACCGTGCACTGCAACCAAGAGAAAACAATTTTTTGAAAACATTCCTACTCTCACCCTCCCACCAGATACCATTATGTTAAGCTATTTCAACTGCTGGGATAACCCCAATATGGATCAATGGCCTTATCCCTGGGGATACCCACCTGGACACATTGAATTCCGCATAATGAAGGCATCTCTTGGCTTACAGGATGCTCTTCCCCCCAGTTCACCACTCCTTCCCCACATGACATGGCCCAACATACGCGAGGGAGCGCTCATATCAATGAGTCACATTTACCACATCCTCGTCCTGCAATCCCACCACTCAATAATCTACAAATTTACAGCAAAAAAAGATTAATTTTTCTGACCACCGATTGGTTATGGTGCAGTTAGTGCCAACCCAATCCCACACACAGGTATCACCTTGGAGAAAGCTTCACCCAGAAAATATAATATTGCCTGAGATATCCAACTGGGTCAAAAAGAAGGCTACAAACCCAGAATTCACAGCCCCCTCACTCTAAATCCCATCAGAACATAAGAAAGTTTCAAAAAGGATTTAATCAACAAAACCCAACATATTGCATCACATAAGTACACCGCGGACACTGCCACAATCAAGCGTAACTTGGCGGAACTTGACCACCTGAAAATAATACTCTGAGATCTGGCTATAGTCCCAACTGGGGACGCAAATGGGCAGAAATTTCTGCCTGACTTAACAATCTCATCTTAAACACCAACACAGAATCAAAGTATCAAACAAAGGTAAGTTCATAAAGGAAGGCAAAACCTGTTCAACATACTTTTTCCACCAATTCCACTCCTGTGGAAACCAGCCCACGTGCACATAGGTCTGCAATACCAACGGCACCGTGGCAACTGACCCTGAGGAGGTCAAGGCGGAAGTACACCAATATTACACCAAATTATATCGTGAAACGCCAACAGATTCATAGAAAATTAAAGAATTTATACAAATGGCCGAGATACAAAGTACACCACCGAATTACAATATACTATTCCTAATTACATGGGAGGAGCTTTGGGAGACAATTCGCGGTGCACCACATAGGAAATGCCCAGGGCCTGATGGGATACCCTACGAATTTTACAAAAAAATATTTAACAAATCGCCCCCCTCCTATTGGCGTCTATGAACCAGAGCTTGTTGGAAACACGCCTATTACCAGGAGGCCATGAATCCTACGTTATAACCTTGTATAAGAAGGGTGACAAGCTGGACCTGGCCAACTGGTGCCCAATTGCGTTCTCCAACACTGACACAAAAATTCTAACAAAAATTTAGCAGCTAGATTAGGCGCAATTGCATCTGACGTCCTATCACCCAACCAGTTTGGGTTTATACCAGGGCGTTCAATCTGGAACAACATTCACCCTGTTGCGAACATTTGCTAATCCAAAGCAACTGGTGCCCTGGTCTTCTTGGATCAGGAAAAGGCGTATGACCGTATTAGCTGACCATACCTAAAAGAATGTAAACATGCCTTCAAACTCCCACCAAGATTCATAAAATGGGCGATGCTCCTAACAGAATCTGCAACCATGGCTGTATGTGGACCTGGCTTCCTAACTAACAAGATCACACCACACAGAGGGCTCAAACAAGTAGACCCCCTCATCCCACTGCTGTATAATTTCAGTTTTGACCCACTCCTCCGCGTAACTGAATCACGCCTCATGGGCATAACTGCACAAGGACAGCTAACAGTCAAGATACTGGCCTTTGCGGATGACTGCGTAGCAGGTATAGCAAACAATGAAGATGCCCAACATCTGGAACGCACTCTAGAGGAATACTCCAAGGTGAGCAATGCATCGCTCAACAAAAGAAAGACAGAAATCATCCTCTTAGGCAAATACACAAACAACTGGGCCACAAATCAGAACCTCATACCAACACATGAAGAAAAACCCCAATCATTTTACCCTTTGCAACACCTCCCACCACCACTCCTGTCTGACACTTAGAATTTGGCTAGAACCAGGGGGATATGCTAATGAGACAATGGAAAGTAACCTGATACAACGGGTATCCAAAGGCGTCGCCTCCCTCAAGGGAAGAACCCCTAGGATTAACAGGACGAGTTACAGTTGCTAACTCGCTCATCCTCCTAATACTGTGGTACCAGGCCCACACGATCGCCCTCTCACCTACCTTTATAACCTCAATCCGCGCGTTTATCCAGGGCTGGCTGTGGCCTGGCTCTCACCCTCCTATATGGATGGAGACACTATTTGGCCCACGCTCAAGCGGAGGCATGGGACTAATAGATTTTGAGAGCCAAGCCAATCACATCCTAGGTACCTGGATAAAGGAAGTCCTTGCTCCAGACCTCCCGCAACAACATTGGTCCAGAGCAGCAAGGACTAACTTTACACAGGCGCTCAAATTAACTAACCTACATAGTCCACCCAGACTACTTTCATACCTTGCCAAGCACCCTACTGCAACAGGTCCTCATGGAACCTCCCCTCATTTCAAACATATCCTCCAAACTATCCGCCATATGAGATGGACCATAGAGAACTGGGCACTATACAGGTAAGGGGATGACCCAGCCCCCAATTCAAATTAAGAAACCTAGAAAACCACCCCCAGAGGGATATGCTCGCAAAAACCCCAAGAATAGCTAGGATAGAATACCTAGATATGTTGGACATTCCCTATGATTTAACCACACAGAAGGCAGTGTGGAAAATGACTCACCACCCACTCCTACAGCCAAGGATAAGAGCAAACGCCTGGCGCTGTCTGAGAACAACCTATAGGATGGCGGACTGTTCCAACTCCCTCCACAAAACATGTGTAGTATGTGGAGGGGAGGGATCCCTACATCATCGCCTAGAAACATGCCCCCCAACCAAAGCTATATGGCAGGAAGTCGCACGCCTGCTTAAGATCCAAAACGAACAGGAATTCTTGATATCAAAGAGCATCTTTGCACTCCAGATCGAGTCACCAATCCCATCTACCCTCCATTCCCTAATAATACCCATTGCAATGTGGACAATCCACACAATTGCACTAGATGCGTTCATGGCATGGTCCCAACCATTCATGGGGTTATTAACAGATTCCATGTCCACTTACTGGAGCACTTCCAAGCCTGGCTCTATGGATATATGAGACCAAGGCAAAAAGCGCTCATAGAATCATGGTTCCCACTCTGGTTCCTCCACACAGACCCTTTCCTTCACACCTGCTCCATAGCAGGGGAAACCCCCTCAGAGTAGTGCACCAACCCCCCCCCCCATACCTGGCAGTCCCGCTAGCAACAGGGGTAACTTGAGTACCCTGGGGTGCCCAATTTTATATTTGTCAGTTATTTCCTCAGTTTTACGTATATTTGGTAACGTCCATCCCCTGGTCAGCTTACCTCAGTTAAATAAAAAAGATTCCACTACAGAAAGGGTGGTTAGCTGAGCGGGTAAAACTGCTTCCACCCCTAGTGCAGGTTTTGAGTTCAAAACCTGTACTGGCTAGAAAACATTCTCGGTGTGGTATATTTGTCCCAAGATCAACCCACCTCAAATAATTTTTAAGATTCCACTACAGACAAATACCACATCAAGTAGAAAAAAACTTTTTAAAAAAGACATACATCATGTCAAAGGGATGCCTTTTGGAAATTGCTAGTCTTTAAATCCACACAAATGTGTGCGGAATCAGAGGGTAAATCAGTTTTTAGTAAACTTTAATGCTGTTGTGGAACTAGGGGGTTCTAGTGTATTCCCCAATAGGTGGCAGGTGGTGGAGCGTAACTTTCAAGGTTTTCAGGATTGTCAATTTGGCATTTGTCATCAGTCATCCTAGGTGTTTATAACTTAAAACGCCCAGGGAAGGATATTTCTTAAAGCTGGAGGATAAGAAGCACAATGAGAGATTTTTTTCTCTAGAATCTGATGGTTTAGTGTGATAAGGACTTCAGGTATTTATATATTTTCTAGGGATATTTCAGTGCCTATAATGTTCTAGGGGAATTAAGTGAAATCAGGATAAAAATGAATATTCCATGAACGTGGAAATATTATTCAAGTGGATTAGAATGGAATTATTAATCCATTTGACACTCCCTCTATTCATTTTTATATTGATAAAGTTTAAGACGGTTGCCATTGATAGTTTACTGATATTTCACTCCATTAAGGGTTTCTAGAATGTAGTTTCTATAGGGGAGTACTTTGGTAAATCTAAAAGTCCCTTTGAAATGTGAATGAGTTTTTTTGGAGCGGGAGTTTATAAGTTCATTTTTGATACAGGAGGACTAGTTCTCCTACTGTAAAAACCTGGAGGGTTTTGAGTGGTTTTCATAGTTGGTCTTCATTTGATGGGCATGATCTTGCACCAGTTTATCCATGTCAGACCACTTTAAGTGTCAGGTTGATGGGAAATGATTGCTGAGTTGCTTAGCCAATCTGTTGGCTGAAATTTTAATTTAAACAGTAGTTCATATGGCGTACACTTGGTAGTACTATGGATTTCAGTTTGGTATGCCCAGAGGATGGCAGATAAGCGTTCAGACCATTTATCAGGGTTGTCTGCAATGCTTCATTCCAGGGTATGCATCAGTGTTTGATTAATCTGTTCTGTTAGTCCATTACACTGAAGGTTGTATGCCGTTATCATGGAGTGATGAGTGCATACCTGGGCTAACATTTCCTCAATTTAATTTTTTATTGAAATGTGATCCCTGGTCAGTTGGAATAAGCTGAGGTTGTCCATAGATATTAAATATCTCTTCAAATAGTAACTGGGCTTTGGTAGCTACAACAGCTCGAGTAGCTGCTTTAGCAAAAGGCCAATGGCTGAAGTATTCAGTGGCTACTAGAATATATGTTAATCCATCAGTGGCAACCCTTAAAGGTCCCATAAAGTCGAGGCTAACATATCAAATAGTCCAGGTGTTGCTATAGGGTTCAGGGGCTTCTGGGCACCTGGTGACTTAGCAAAGACTTGACAGGCATGGCATGTGGATACATAGTTTCTGACTTCA
Organism: Massospora cicadina; assembly: GCA_022478985.1. NCBI lineage: Eukaryota > Fungi > Entomophthoromycota > Entomophthoromycetes > Entomophthorales > Entomophthoraceae > Massospora > Massospora cicadina. The sequence continues at coordinate 21,218 of JAKSZP010003954.1, forward strand.
GTGTAGGCGTTTGGCCACCAGTATGCAGCAAAGAGTCTCAACCAGGTGGCTTATACTCCAAAGTGTCCAGCGTTGTCATGAGCCTCCTTCATCCGCTGCACACATTGGCTTCTTGAAACCATCTGGGCCACTGAACCCTTGGTATGTACATATAGGTGCCCTTCAAATGTTAGAAATTTTATAACGTTTTTTAAATGATGGTATATCCTGGATATCACTTGGTACTTTAAAATTCTCTAGGAACTTTCAGATTTGCAGGAGCTCATTCTTGAGATCATCTCTTTCATATGAAAGATTGCTGGACCCACTAGATTATTGTGGATTTGGGATAACCCATCTGCTACTGCGTTAAGATGTCCAGGGAGGCGCACAAATTTTAAATCAAACTCCATTAGCTCATATCTCCAGCATATCCGGTGACCATTTGGAATGAGATGATTTAGCAGAAAACTTGCTGCTGAGTTATCAGTGAATACTGTGACCTGCCAGTTTAACATATAATATCAGAATTTACAAAGAGCAAATACCATGGCCAAAATATCTTTCTCATATGTTGAGTAGTTAATTCTGCTGGAGTAAATTTCTCAGAGATGGATTTGACAGGTAGGAACTTGTTTTCTCGAAGCTGTATAAGCACAGCCCCAATGGATGAATCACTGGCATATGTGAACACCTAAAATTCTTCATCAAAGTTGGGGAAGATCAAACGGGAGCTTGAACTAAGGCATTTCTCAGGCTGATAACTCTGGTGGGCAGCATCACTGAAGTTCCAAGGGGTTCCTTTCTTCTGGAGTCGGTACAATGGAGCGGCTATCTTGCTAAAGTTTGGAATAAAGGCCTGATAGTAGCTGACAGTTCCCAGAAAGCTAAGGAGTTTGGCTGCATTGTTTGGATGGGCCATGTAGAAATGGCTTCCACCTTAGAGGGGTCAGTGCGTTTTCCTTCTGGTAAGATAATGTGCCCTAGCTTCTTCAGCTCTCTAGTGCAGAGTATTAGCTTTAATTCATTAATGCCAAGATTTGCTTCCTTAATATGATGAAGTACTGCTCCTAGGTCCTGCAGGTGTTTATTGAAATCAGTGGAATAGATGGTGATATCATTAAGGTAAACAGTGACACACCAACTTGTTAATCCATGAAATAATTTATCCATAACCCTTTGTAAGGTTCTAGGAGCTCCAGTAAGACCAAAAGGTATTTTATTGTATTCAAACTGTCCATATTTGGTGACAAACGCCGTTTTTGGGATATAATCTTCCTCTATTGCCAGTTGATAGCATCCAGAGAACAAATCAATATTGGTGAAGTAATGTGTGCCTCCTATGGTATTGAAGATGTCTGTGATCAGTGGCATTGGGTATGCATTTTTCTTTGTTACTTGGTTTAGAGGCATATAGTCAACGCACAAGCAGAGTTTTCTATTCTTCTTGGGGACAACTATGACAGGAAACGCCCACGGTGATTGAGAGGGGCAAATGAGGCCACTGGATAGACCTTTCTTGATTTATTCTTTAACAAATTTTTCTTGTGCTTGTGTCAGGCAGTAGGGTCATCTGGCAATACGTTTATCATCACTGACATCAATCTGGTGTGAACCCAAGGTTGAGAGTGAAAAATTATCACCATCATGGCAGAAAAGTGTCTCAAATTGTCTGAGTAGTTGTGATAGATCTGCCTTTTGTTGATCCTCCAAATGGGTTAGAGCATTAATTTTTTCTGATAACTCATCACACTATGAGGTAGACAGTTGTGCAGGGGTGTCTGATATCCTTTCTGGGTTAGAATATGTAACAGCCAGAGGCTTCATTCCTTTTTCTGTCTGCATGAATTATTTGTCTGATTCAAAGTTGGCACGTATTCCAAACTCTTTTAGGGCCTGCTGGGAAAGCAACAACTGGAAGTGGTTGTGATCAAAGACTACTGCATCAATATAGCGGATTTTATCAGCTATTTCCGCAGGAAGGTCAAATACTTGACCACAACAAGATTGTTGAGTTCCACCAGCCATCAGAAAGACCATGTCGCTCTGAAGGATGTCCTCATATCCAATGTTCAGAAGGAGCTTCTTTGTTACAATATTCACTGAAGAACCTGTATTGAAAAGGATGGGCACTGAGTATCCAAAGAGGGACCCCATGGTGTGGGGTGCCCCTGTATTGGTGAGTAGGGCTCCTGTTTTGGGCCTCCATTTCAAGGACAGATTAGACCAATGGCTTGATGAAGGTCTTGCCTTAGTGCCAGGCTGGACTTGCACAGGTCCCCAAGGTGTATCTGGATTATTGTCTCTTCTAAAATCTTAGTAGCTGAGACACCTTTTGGTTAGTATAACGCAGGGTTAGAAACTGGTACCATAGGTTGCTGTGGTACTTAAAACTATGTGGCAGTTGTTTTCTCACTACTTGATATATTTCTGTAGGGACAACTGCTGTATTACTTGGATAGTGTTGGGGCTGTAGGTTTTCTATAGCCTTCTTTGCAATTTCAGTTAATTGAAGAGATTTATCATCTTGTTTTCTTCTAGGTTAATCATATTCTTCCATAGATACTCCATGTGGTTCATTAAGTTCTTTCTGCTCTGGATTCAAAATGTCATCAATTATCATTTTTTTAGTTGGGTCATATATATTGTAGCTGGCTAATTCTTCTTGCTTCCATTTTTCAGCAGCATATAATTCTGGCAGCAGGAGTTGTCAGGCTTGTTCTGTTTCAGGCTTTGCTGATGAGTACTCAATCTGTTGGAGGGGGGCTGAGGCTGTATTGGTGGTGACCCAGAATAGAGGTGCTGGTAAGGCATTGTCCCCATCTTATAGTATTTACTTGATGGTGGAGTTGTATAAGAATAGAGATGTGGCAGATAGGGTCTCACTGGCACTCTCCCATAAGACATTGGTGGCAGATTGGGGTACTGATGGGGTACAGACTGAGCAAAATTTTCCTGCCCAGGAGCTGGATGTTCATCAAAATTCCTTTGACTAGCTCTGGCAGGATATCATCCATCTAAATAAACCACTTTGCACTGTCAGCAGGGGTTTTGGCACTGTCTGAAATGATGCCCAGGCTCATTACAACTGTGGCAGCAAAGGTTGTTTTATAAGGGTCATCTTTATACTAGCATAGTGAGCTGTTGTACTTGCTTTAAAGGGGAATTCATCTGTGTGGTAAACTCAGAGGGTGGGCTGATATATTGGAACTTTGTGGTAGCCTCACCATCAGGTTCTTCCTCCTCTTGCTTTAGCATTCTGGTGTTTGTTTTTGTAGGTCAACAGCTGGCTAGATGAGCATATTGGTGGCTGACTTCAATAGTATGGTTGGCACATGAAGGTTGGAAAACTAGGACAATATTTAGGTATAGTTCTTCTAAGGTGTCAATAAACTACTATAGTAACTGTTGGTCCATATTATCACAGCCTCAGTTGCTAGACTAGTGCTGTTATCCAAGTAGGTCTTCAAATTTATCCAGAAAATGGTTGAGGTTATCATAATCCTTCAGGTGCATATGCCAGAACTTCTCTTATAGTTGTGTGGTAGATACCTAAAACTTAACATGGGCATGCTCCTGCCATTCACACCAGGTGTCAAATAGTAGGTTGGTACTATGCCACTACCTTGCCATGATGGTTAGGAGGCTGGGCACTGCATGGAGTCATTAGCAGTCACTCACATCATAGTTATTGACCCAGGAGTTATAGGCTTCTAACCATTTATCTATTGGACTATTTTTTAAATTTTTCTAGTCTGCCTTGTGTAGAGTTTCATTAATATCAGGGTAGCAGCCTGGTTCTGGAAGGTATTTGCAGGTTCCCTGTCAGGATTACCAATTTGTTAGAAAACTAAAAGATTCTGGTGTATTCCCTGACAGGTGACAGGCAGCGGAGCATAACTCTCAGGGTTTTCAGGATTGTTAATTTGGTGGTTGTCAGTCAACTTGGGTATTTATAATTTAAATACCCAGGAAAGGATATTTATTAAAACTGAAAGATAAGAAGCACAACAGGAAATTAAGCTTTATAATCTGATGGTTTTTTATTGTGATAAAGACTGCAGGTATTTATACCTGTTTCTAGGGATATTTTGGTGCCTAGAATGTTCTAGGGGAATTAAGTGAAATCAGGATAAAAATAAATATTCTATAAATGTGGAATTATTATTCAAGTAGATTAGAATGGAACTATTAATCTGTTTAACAATGCTAATAAGTTTATCGATGTCAAAAATAAGATGAGCTCCAAGATTCAATTAATGATATTATAAATTATCCTGAGGCAGCCATATTAATTATATATAAATGAATGTATGTTTCTTTGATTGTCCCATATGCGTTCCTATACCATTCATCCAATTGTGATGAAACTTTTGTTAAGGAGGATACCCCAGTGGTAGAGTATGGACTCTCTACCACTGCCTCCCGAGTTCGAAACCGGAAATGGACTTTGGGTAGGGGACGATTTTGACTGTGTTGGTTTTGCGCACCAATGCCCTGAACTGAGATAGCGAATAGCAAAGGCGGTCCATGGAGTTCCTGGCCTATCATACGCCGCACATGGAGGTTTTCCGGGTTTTATCCTCCTTTCCCATTTTCTTCACTTCCCTAATCGGTGCGGTATCGTCCCCAGGTCGGCCCACCTCGAATAAAATTTAAAAATTTAAACTTTGAGTTGTTGTGTGCATGCCTGCAAAGGTTTATGAATTTTGAGTTATTATTTTCATAGTAAAATAAAAAGTTTTATATACAAGAAGTGAAACCTCTTTTTCCTGATATTCGCTATATTGTTATGGCTGAGCAGTTTGGTATTTGGTTGATTTGATAGTTTAATGGTTTTAGGTGGTTAGTGGCCATTTGGCTAATTAGCAAGTTAGTCAATCAAAACTGAATCAAAAACCCATTTGATTTTACAAATACCACCTCTAGCATAGTTCGCTCAGCTTTTGCTCCAAACTTAAATTTTATAAAGGTCGGTTGTTCGAATCCTGGCGCAATCACTTATTTAATTATTTTTCATCTTAGAACTATTTTTTAGTACTAGATGTAGAACTATTTGTATAGTTAAACCTGATATTATAAGTTCAAGTAAAACTAAAAATGATGAGCCAACGTAGTTATCAAGTTTATTTAAAATTATTATGTATCTGCATTTACTTGGTTGTGCTTTGGATAATAAGATAGTAAGTTCTGTATTTTTGAGTAGTTTTCAATTGAGTTCAATAAGTACTTATACCTTAGGATATATTGGCTTATTAGCTTATATCTACTTGATAAAGCACATTCACTGACTGACATCTGAAACCTTCGAGTCTGATAATGTCAATCTAATTGGGTGAGTGGGTGAGAATTGGCAAATATTATCAAATCTGAAACTAATCGAGTCTGATAGGTTCAATCTATTTGGCTGAGTCGGTAAGAATTAGCGAATGTTATCGAATAATTCACCAAATTGCACATCTGAAACCTTCGAATATGATAGGGCCAATCTATTTGGGTGAGTGGGTGAGAATTGGCAAATAAGATCGAATCTGAAGCTATCGAGTATGATAGGGTCAAGTTATTTGGGCGAGTGGGTGAGAATTGGCGAATATAATCAAATAATTCACCAACTTGCTCACCCGAAACTAAACAAAAATCAGTATTTGAGTTTTAAGTAGATTGTTAGGATAATCAGCTCACCAGCCACAAGGGCAACAACGGAGCTGTTAGTCCGAGTGGCTCGAGAGTAGCGCTGGCTCAGCCTATAGGCTATATCAGTGTGAGCTTATCATTTGATAAATTTTAAATAGTGTATCGAAGCACGGGTATTTGGATGTTAGGTTTATATATTTTAAAAACTTGCCTAATTAGGTTCCCCTAATTAATAAATACTTTTGGCAAGTTAAGTAGAAATTGAAGGGGAGGATACCCCAGTGGTAGAAAGGGACCTCTACCGCTGCCTCCTCGTTCGATCCCGGTAGTGAACTTTGGGTAGGGGACGATTATGACTGTGTTGGCGTTGCGCACCAATGCCCCGAACCGAGATAACGAATAGCAAAGGCGGTCCATGGAGTTCCTGGCCTATCATACGCCGCGCATGGAGGTTTTCCGGGTTTTATCCTCCTTTCCCATTTTCTTCACTTCCCCTCATCGGTGCGGTATCGTCCCCAGGTCGGCCCACCTCGAATAAAATTTTTAAAAAATTTCAGGTAGAAATTGATTTAGTAGTTTGGAAGACATGTCATGTATACAATGGTTTTAAATATAGAGATGTTTCGGGTAGCAGTTTGGTGTTAGTTGATTGCTTTGATAGGTTTATTTTATTTGGCCGAGTTGTGATGGTTTTTGGTCGATTCGATAGGATACAGTTTAGTTTTGAGGGGTGATTAGTTATTGGTTGATTTAATAATTTCAGTTAGCTTTAGCTGAGTGGTTGGTGGTTTTTGGTTGATTCGATTGAGCAATTAAATTTGGCTGAGTGGTTTTTTTATCTATAATATAAAATTTAAATTAATAAACTTGAATATCTGAACTAGACACCGTAGCGAAACACGGGTAATGAATGCTAGTCAAATTATATAAAAATGTTGGAAAAAATTAAATTACTATCCTAACGCTCTTTTTATAGGTGACCAACATCTGAAACTACTCAATGATGTCACTTCCGACTTCAATGACTCAGAGCAAAGAATTGGCCTTCAACTGATTGGCTGCATACATCCAAGGGTGTAGGACGAAGACAACTTATCCTGAATTGAGCTAATTATTGAGAAAGTCACAAAAGGCGCATTCGTAGCTTCGACCAATCAGAAGTCCAAAATTCAATAAATCCAAATTTAACGATGTCATCACGGTGTGCCGTTAATTGAGATTAAAAAACAAGAAATACATCAATCCCTAAACTGCCAGCACTGTACGAGTCATATAATCATGTTTCAGCGTATTAATCCCTAGACTTAAGACATATATTATATCAAACAGGTTTAAACTTTCATAATATCACAAGCTCTAACCTACACTGTAAATTGATTTACTAATTTAAGATGTTATCTACATCCTAACTAAAGAGTAAAAGATTAAGTTTTGGGTCGAATCATCTAAATATGTAATAATTGTATCAGTTAACTTATACCTTGTTGGGGATAATATCTTTTAGCTAAAGGTTGCGTTAAGTTAATGAGCTTTGATATAGCTTATGTTCATTTTGTCTATTGTAAAAATAATATAAAAAATGTATCCAATAAATTTTGTTAGCGATTTAGTGATTATAAACAACGTCCATGATAGTGTTACCATTGCAAGGGATGAGTTTGGTTTTATAAGATGTGCGTTTACTTAGTCTAGCAGTGAAATTTGCATTCATATATTGATAGTTTAAGACATCTGATTCAACTTGTCCGACATGTCCTTAACCACCAAAGATAAAGCCTCATAAGTATAAACTTAATTTGTGGGCTAATCGCTAGTTTGAGTAAACTTACCAATAAAAAGCTTATTTAATGGTTTGTAGCCTACGTTAGCCAAGGCTAGTAATTAGTTTCACTTTGGTCGATATGGTAACAAAGTTCAGGAACTCTTTTAAGGAATTGGCGATAATAAACGATCCATTCTAATTAAAGGATGACTAGATTTGTTTTCACAGTATAGTCTATCCTAAAGTATTACTAATCAGCTATAAATAAAATATTAATGCTATAGATAAACTCAATTAAGTGGCAGATAAAGATATGCTGGTTGACGAATTGGTGATTTGGTTGGTTCAAAGGTTTTAGTTTCGCATAATACGATATTATCTCGATTTCAGTTGAGCGTTAAACTGCAATTTAGTCTTAGTTCGTAAGCTGTAAGCTTATTAGATGGCCTACTCGACTGACCATTCATGAATTGATTAGCTAGAATAAGATCGTCGAATTCGCATCGCAAATGCCAAGCCACCTCTCTACTCAGTGAATCGTATGAGTATTTTTAGTCAACCATAGGATAAGAGCAGAGTTGCACTATTTGAGTGGCAACATTTCATAATTAATTCTTAAATTTGGTTGAAAAGGTTGCTCGCCAAGCCAAACCCAAAGGTTCAGATGAAGTTGAGCATCCTTCTACTAGCTTTAGCCAATTTACGCTTAGGCCAAGCCGTATCAAAGGAGGAGTGCATCCGAATCAAATTGAAAGATTGTCAACTCCAATATCCAGATGGTGCGTGTGCCGTGTTTTCTACCCAACCTAAATTTAGTGACTCGTTCTATACCAGCGGTGGATTACACGTAGTCACCATGTGCTCCCCACCCTTTGGTTTCTTTTATCATGTGGTTAAGGTTGATAAGCGCCATTCCGGCGTATGGCTCGAACGTAAGGGTGATGGCGGGTTCGAAAACTGGCGCTTCGATCCCGACGCATTTCATAGAGATGGGGTCCGCATCACTGTTAAATGACAATATCAACCCATTTTATTAAAATTTATATTTTAAATCTATTCACCTAAATTCATGTGACCTTGATTAATCCCTAAAATTTTAGCCGTAAACGATTTTATAGTCTAAACTAATTTTAGCCCTGGTTTTCTTAAAACATATTTTGCTTCTTTTATTGACCAGATATAATTGGTTCCATCATAAGCTACTCTAAGTATTATAGTACAATATCAAAATAACCCCAAAGCATCTCCTGTTTCTGCTAGACATCAATTTCGAGCAATTTTAGAAAAAACAAGTCAATTTTCCACCACTGCCTCACTGCACCAATCTCCTAATTTATATCCTCAGATCTACCACCTGCTGCTCCAGTATAGGGCAGTGGTGTTCCACCTGCTAGCATTTACTGCCCAGCAAGCAAATGCATACAGACTGGCTCATCCTGTCCACCAAATACATCTGGCCACTATGTCCCTCCAAAGGACTTAGCACTCCACCTTGCACAAGCCTACCCAACCTGCTCCCACTCCCTGTCCCTGCCCTGATCTAATATTCACTTTTGCCTCCACACCAAGTACAGATATCTCTTCCCATATGCTAACAAAGAGATAATTGATCTAGCAATAGCCATCTTTGCACCAGCAGGGTTTATTGACTTCTGTACTTAAAAGGCTATTTCAATATTGGATTCCCCACCAAAGAGGATGCAGCCACTGTGGCAGCTATGCCATTAATGTACAAAAACACCCCCATTACCACTACCCAAATATGCCTCCCAGAAAATACCACACTTGTGGTAATCTTTGCAAACCTCCTCTCACACCTTTTCCCTCAAAAACTTTATGAGGATTTGATGTCAGGGTTGTCCACTTATAACAAAAGCCCTATCCTCTAATTTATTGTCCCAAGTGGTACTGAACACCTCACAGCACCTCTAAAATGGCCACCATTACCCTCTATCAGCTGAACATGGCCCAGCATATCCCAACACATACCTATATCCTATCTGCACCTGACCATTTTTTTGGGTCTGTATTATCAACGGGTACACAATTTGCCCCCTCTGCTATAAATTAGACCACACTAAAAAGGAATGTCATTATAATTTTACCTGCAAACATGGCAACTCCACTTATATGGCCACACCAACAGTGTTCACATGGGAATTTTGGCTGCCCCCACCACCACAGGCTATGCACTTAGATCAGAAGCAAAATATAGACCTCAAACCCAAGCTGGCCAATGCATACCCATGCCAACCAATTGGGTGCAGGCTTGGACCAATGTTCAATCCAGAAAATCTCTCACCCCAAAACCTACCCAACCAAAATCACCTACCACCATATCTTCCTTAATCAACCAAAATTCCTGGAACTTATTGGAGAAAGTGACCAAATCTGGTTAAATTGCTCTACTACCAAGTTATCCAATTAATTTAACATCTTATATGATTTCAGACTTTGATACCACAGCCCTGACCAACTGATATAACCTAAACTCAAACTCTTTTTCCAAAGTGACCTCCAGCTTGCCAAGGTCATGGTGACCTCACCCAATGATCCTTATTTTTGCAAACTGTGTGTAAAATTTGTTGCAAAATTTAAAAAAAGGGCTGCACCCCCTTGTTCTCCTCCAATTTTCCTCCTACCATAAAAGAGAAAATCCAACATCTATAAAAAACTGCCACCACCACTGTCAAGCTTATCGCTGAGCTGGCAGATTTTACCCTATCCATATGCACCACAAGAGCCAATATGGCAAAACTAGAACAACTTCTCAATGCCCATATTTAGTATGAACACCATGTTGCCAAACTTGTAGAGGCTTTGATCCAAGCCCAAATTTATAAAACTCAACAACTATCTACTCCACCTTAACCCTTATCCTGCAGATGCCCCAACCCTCTTGCTCTCAGCATTGATCTGCCTCTACAATGCTAAGCCTGATGATGATCCACCCAATCCACCCTCCCCCTCCACCATGATAGGGTAAGTGGCTTGCCGCTATGCTACCTGGTAGATAATTTTCTCATTTATTTTTGTCTTGCTACCCAAAAAGGGTGATCAGTTCATGTTTTATTCTTTTAGTTAGTTTAGTTCTTGAGTTTCAGTTTCATTATTATCCATCCTCTGGTTAGCTTGCCTCAGTTAAATAAAAAAATAACCCCAAAGCCCTACACATGCTTCATCTCAACACCCCTTTAAAACGATGTAAGTTGATTTTTATTGTCCACTGTCAGAGAGTTTCTTAATTAAAGATTTTTAGGATTGTATCAATCATTACTTCTCTTGGTACTCATCCATATAAATAAAGCTCTAGTGGGGTCCTGGTTTTTCACAGTAATCTCATAAACTACCAAACCAAATATGATGAAATTTTGAACACTCCTAGCAGGTGCACAAAGGAAGGTTGTCCACTTTACTAGTAGTGATAGGTAAAGATAAAAAATATAAAAACTTTTTATGATTCAGTATATCCAACCTTGATTTAAACCCACATTCTGAGGGAGCTGAAAAAACTTAAATTAGCCCCAAATAAGCATTAACAGATTTAATTAATAGACATGCACTCAACCCCTGCCTTTCTAAATAGGGCTAAAGGTGTTAAGTAATTAACTGGTTATCTATATAAAAATTAACTATTGACCATTTATCTAATTATAAATTAACTACATTAACTTATATACAAATAAACCTCTAGGGAATCTGTCACAGAGCTGGCTAATAAATTTGCGACTAGCCTGCCAGTTGGGTGAGTAAACATACAGAATGCAAACCAGAATTCTGGAGGCATAGCTGTCCATAGCACCTGATATTTGAAGGCGAGAAGTGATTGATGGGTAGTAATTAACAATCACCGTTATGACCATCCCTATTAATAACCATGCCGTTGCCACAGTGGCAGCTGCAGACCAATCATTGTTAGTTCTTTTGGGCCCACAGAGAGCCCCAAATCTTCTCTGGCAACATGGGTTGCCATACTCATGGAAATGTTGCAAAACTTTACCTACTGGGAGAAAGGATCTCCAGAGAAAATGTCTCATCCTGATGACAGATGGTGTCCAGGACTGGTGTACTAATGGCATAGTAGGGGGTAGCCAACCATGAGCTAGCATAACAAAGGTGTCTGGTTTGATGACATATTTGAGGATACCAACTGTAAAGATAAAGATGGTCATCAGGAGGCCATAAGATTTAAGCTAGAAGGCCTTCCTAACCTCAAACATACCTTGAACCAGCGTTGGGTTGAGGCCAGATATGCCAGGTAGGTCTAGGGGATGTGTGTAATTCTCAGCCCTGTGTTATTGAAAGGGCATTAAAACACACTAGCTATATTCTTAATGGTGACAGTTTAATTTTGGTTGCTCAGTGAATGTGGTTTTTTAACCAATTCAATTTTGAAATTTCTAAATTGGGTCAGCTTTGCTGACAATTAATAACTCAAGTTCAGTCAATCACAAGATATAGTACCCTGGCCAATGGAAGCGTGCACCTATTGGCGCACTTAGGCTTATCACCACTTCCATCAATTGCCAACCCCCTGATAGTTTAAGTATGTTTCCTTGAGACCAACCTTTCTTGTTGGTTACATCCCATTAATAAATCCTCTGTTAGTTTACATTTTTTCAAATATGGTTCCTTGGGCAAACTTGTGCGTGGACTCCTCAAGAAGGTCTCTAACAGTGTTGGTCATCATTTTTTCACTAAAATTTTATTTCCCATATCTGTTGCACCGCTGGGTCGCCCTGGTCCCCTCCAGACCAAGGCACCCTTGCTCTTTTACAGTGAACTTCAGTTGGTTGTGAACTACCATTGGGGTCAACCAAGTTTTGTTATTGATATTCTATAACCTACTATATACCGCTCTATACACCCTTGCCCTGGGTTCCTTTTGCTCTGGAATTCTGCACAGTGCCATGTTTACCCTCTTATTCACTACTAGTTCCCTGGTGTTGTGTCATTACTCCTCAAACCACATTTCTGGGAACGGGAGAGTTAAAGAAATTCTCCTTAAACAAGGGGTTTAATCCAGTATGATATGGACAATAGAGGTATCCAAGTATAAGGAATGGTGGGTAAGCTGGTATGGGAGTTGCCTAAAGCTATGATTTTAAGAGGGGAAAGTTGGAAGGGAGTTTCTTGTAGGCTGGGGTGGTAGATCGGGATTAATAACACTTTAGTAAATAAATTTAATAGTGTTTTCGTGATCAACAATATCCTTATTGACCTGTCAAGAGAGTGTCTGTAACTCTCTTGTTCCCAGCAAAGTGATGTGGGATGCAAACCCACATTGCTAGGGAAACTAGCCATTAAGAGGATGAGAAATGAGACACCTCAAATGGTGCCTATGCAAAAGATACCCCAGGCAAGGGTGTAAAGCGCAACATATAATACCAGGTAAGTAAGAAACATCCCAGCTTGAGTGGACCCCAGAGGGGAGTCCCTATTCAAGTGTAACTTGGTGCTAGTAGACTTGGGTGCCTCAATCTGGAGGGGACCTAAACGGCCCAAGAAAGCACTGGGGATTTGGGTAAATGGTGATAAAAGGTAGTGGCCCACATAGTTGGAGACCTTCCCAAGGAGGTCCACCACCAAGTTTGCCCAAGGAACCATTTGGAAAAAAACGTAAAATAATGGGTAAATTTATTTAAAAAAAGTCAACCAACGATGAATGTTGGTCACAAAAAACATATTTAAAGTGGGCTGGGGAAATCAGGTTCTGCGGAAGTGCGCCCAAGCCTTGACGCTCCAATAAACAGACACTTCCGTCCATTTTAGTAAAATACACCAAAAGTGCCTTCACTTGAGTAATTGATTGAAGCCATATTTTACCTGTACTTAAAAATTTCATAACTTGAACGGGATTTGAACCCTTGCTCTCCAATTAACCAAATTGAACCATCTTCATTTGTAACATAAATTGTTTGTTTCAGTGCCTGGACTGAGATAAGAGGCTGGGCATTTTGCACCCTATTAGTATCAACCTTGGCATGCTTGGCTTGCACCCAGCGTTGATCTAAGGTGTGTTTCAGGTCAGGAAGAGCCTGAAGTTTCACCTTCTGGGCCTCCTGTCACCCAGCCTTATCTCTAGCATCAGTTCCCAATATCAAGTCATCCAACCATGACATGACCAAAAATTAACCATATGAATGCATTAGTTGTATATTCCATTCAGCTTTCTGGACTTACCTAAGCTTAAATAATTTTCTGACATAGTATTAATCTTCTTCTGAGCTTTTGAAATTGCGCTGTGCATTTGATTTTTAAGATAGCGGGAATAATCTCAGTCTCATTGAAAATACAATTTTTGCAATTAATTGACCTAATATCATTGCAATTAAGGTAAGTTAAGCAATTAATTGAATCAGTCCCATTGCAGATATGATTTGATATACAATTAATTGATCTAACTTCAACCCGCATTTCTTGTTCTGGTGGACAATATTTGCAATCTCAGGAATCCTATTCATGTCAGGCCTTACCCTGACATCATCCCCTACCAGGGTTGAAACTACCTGAGAGGCCTTCTTCTCCCATTTCTTTAACAGCTTTCCTGCATTATTCAAGTTCTCCTCAGGCTCCCAAGTGCTCTCTTCTACAGGATATTAAGCCCACTTAACCAGAAATTGCATTTCCCACAATGCTTACGTCTTCCAGTAATATCCTCTCCCTCATACTCTGTATCTGGACCATCAACCAGAGGGGTAACGGCGTTTTTTATTTTCTGATGGAGAAAGGACTCCCATCATTCTTGTACAAGAGTGATCTATGAAAAGCATCATGAATCTTTCATCCTTCAGGTAGAGCAACTCGGTAAGCAACCTTACCAATGACCTACTTTACTAGAGATGGTCCTACACACCAATGGTCAACTTTCTGGCATGATACATACAAAGGAACATTGCGTGCATCCAGATAAACCCCACTCTCAACTTCCTTAGTTTCTTAGGTGCTATTTTTTATTTGCAAAATCCTTGTTAATCTGCACTGCTTAAATTAAGTTTAACAGACATAATGTATGGGTCTGGTGAATTTTCTTCGGAAAATCTCTTCCTGATGGGTTATCAGCTTCAGTTGTTGGCAGAAAATTCCAATTCACATCATGGCCATAGTTTGCCTCAAATGGTGACATTCCAATGGAGGAATTATTTTAAGTGCTATAACAGAACTGGGCAATAGGCAACAACTCAACTCAATTGTCCTGCTCCGCATTAACATAGCTTCTCAGATACTGCTCCAGCACTTGATTAACTCTCTCAGTTTGTATATCAGTCTGTGTATGGTATGCGGTGGATAAACATCTCTTGATTCCAAGGTCTGCAAGGAGCTGTTTTCAAAAGTTTGATGTAAACTGAGGCCCTCAGTTTGAAATTACCTCCTTGAGAGTACCATGATGCAGGAATACATTTCTCAAAAAGACGATCTATTTCATTAGCCATGACATTGTTAGTAATTGGGATGAAAAGAGCCATTTTAGCGAAACTATCTACCACAACTAATACTGCATTAAAGCCTTGGTAACAGGGTAGCTCTACTACAAAATCCATATATATTGACTCCCATAGCTTTTGTGCAATTGATAACGGTTGCAATTGTCCTTCAGGAAGTCCGTTACAAACCTTGGTGCACCCAAAAACCTCACAGCCTGCCACATATTTTAAGACGTCTTCTCTAAGACCAGGCCATCTTTAGGCTCTTTAAATAAGGTGTATCATTTATTTTTTCCAGGATTTCCTGACATGCCTACATTGTGGTGATCGTGCATTGCTTCCAATCTTAAAGGTCCTTCTGGCACATAAAAACAACCTTTCCAGAATACTTATTGGTCTTTCAATGAGTAACCTTTTTTGTACCAACACTACTAAGTTTGAATGGGATCACAATATGCTTCCTGACAGAAAGCACTATCATTCAGAAAATCCAAAATCTCATTTCCACGGCCCACTAATACATGATGAGAAAATATGAATCGGGATCCTTAGTCTTCAGAAGCCCCTGTGTATTGAAGACAGTAATTTCCCCCTCTGCAGATATCATTTCAGGACAACAGCTCAGGGATCTGGAACCACATTATAAACATTCGAGGTGGGTTGACCTTGGGATAAATATACCACACCAAGAATTTTTGTAATCAGTACAGGTTTCAAACTCAAAACCTGCACTAGGGTGGAAGAGGCTTTACCTGCCAGGCTAACCACCCCTGATCTGGAACCACACTAATTTTACTAGGTTTTTAACAAATGTCCAAGTTATAATCTACCAGAGTAAGTTCCCATTGGGCCTGACGCTAGTTCAATTGCCATAGGGTGAAAATTTAATTAAGTTCTATGGTCTGTCAAAAATTTCACTGGGTACTTTGCACCATCCAGGTACAGGTGCCAATGCTATGCATTGAACCCTTGGCCAACATTTTCTTGTCATAGATAGGATAGTTGCATTCCTCTGGGATGAATTTTTGGAATAGTAGGTTATGGAATGCAGCCTAGTATCATTCCCCTCTCAAAACAAAACCCCTCAAGAGCATATCCTGAAGCATCAATCTCAACCATGAATTACTTTTCATAGTTGGGCATTGACAACACTAGTGCAGAAACAAAGGCAGCCTTTAAGTCAGAAAACATATTTACATTGCCTGTGAACATTTATATGGAACATTTTCTGATGTAAGCAGAGTCAAAGGTAAGGCCTTAGAAGAAAAGCCTTTAATAAAGTCTCTAAAAAAGTTTTCCAAGCCTAAGAAGCTGAAAACATTGTTCTGGCTATTAGGTGTAGGACAAAATGTGATAGCATCCACTTTTCTAGGTTTCATGGTGAATCCATTCCTGCCTACAACATACCCAAGGAGCTCAACTTCCTCCTGCGCAAACTCACAATTTGATAACTTAACATGCAAGTTGTACTTTCCAAGATAATCAAATACTAAGTTTAAGTGCAGTAAGTGTTTTTCCTGCATATTGCTGTAAATCAAATTTCATCAAGGTAGACTAAGCAGAAGTGATATATTTAGCAACCCAGCACCATATTAATCATTTGTTGAAATGTGCTAGGTGCATTGCACAACCCAAATGGCAGCACTAGATACTCAAATAGCTCAAATCATTACTTATACGCTGTTTTCCACTCACCTCCTTCTTTTATCCTTATCTGGTTGAAAGCGTCCTTCAAGTTAATTTTGGAAAAATGCAGCTCCAGACAATTGTTTGCTCAAGTGATCAGCATCAGGTAAGGGATAATGGTCTACATGACTATTGTCAGGATTCAAGATAGAAATCAAATCAAATTCCCTTCTTCCAAATCAGGCCATGCTGAATTGGTCATTGAACCAACCTGAGCTAAATCTATTTCAGGATCATCCTCCCCAATTCCGGAGTCACATGGGGTGGCATTTACACCCATTCAGTCAGGTGAGCGACGCTATCCATTAAGGACGCCCATGAGGAGGCCATTACAGAAGATCAGTAAAGATCCTGATCAGATGAGGCCCCAACAATCCCAAAGACACTGAGTCCCAACACACCCTATAAATATTGAGTCTTTTAGTTTAATAAAAAATTTGATATTCTAACCCATTTTTCCCATCTCCTCCTTGGCGCTCTTTCCAGCTTTCCAACATTGAGCCACCGCGAACCCTGGCGCCAGTCTAAAGAACTGTAGCACTGACAGAAGTGGTGCTCACTACAGGGGATCCGAGCTGTCCTAGTGAAAACGTCTATCACAAAGAAATGGAAACCAATAGCAGTCCTGATGACCAAACAACTGGTCAATCGAGGAGCATTACATGATGGGTTAGTACCACATGGTACACAACGCTTCCCTTGCAGCTGGAGAGGCTAGAATTCCGTGCCACCTTCCAACTCTCGTTGCCCTCCCTAGATGGGATCCAATACCAACTCCAGTATGAGAATATCAATAATGTTGTTCAACAATTAATAAACAGCATCTACTCTGAGGGCGCCCAATCCAGCTGCTCCTGCGCCTCCTCCATACCTTCCACGATGTGGGACCTCTACGCCTTGGCTGTATTGCCCGCTGGGGAGCTTACCCTGGGGCCTGAACGCTACCCTCGTAACTTTGTCTACCCCCGCTATACATCACCTCCTCCAGTTAGTCAGATTACACCATCAGGAGGTATCCCAGCAACTAGGGCTCACCCAGAATTTACATTATCACATTATCAACTTCTACTACGCCTCCTCCTCCTTTGTGCATGACAATTGCAAAGCTATTCTTTTTAACTGACAATTAATCAATGAGATTCGCGACCAAATTGTAGTACTGAATAGCGGAATCTCTGGCTACCTTGAAGAGCAATTTCGTCAGAACGCCCAACTATTTGAAGCAACATGGACTAGCGTCTAATTCAAGTTGAAAACTGGTACGATCCCTACAGCAGCACTACTAAGAGCTGGCCTCTCAGGAATACCCCCACGGGTGCTGGGCCAGAAGGGCCTAGGGGCCAGAAGGCCCCAAGGGGCATCAAGGGCTTGCTGGACCTGAGGGACCACGTGGGCCTCGAGGGCCCCCAGGCCCTTCGACCTTGGGCGAACCTGAAGACCCCAGGTGAAGGGATATAATGACCGCCCTGGCTGCCTTACGGGATCAAATCCAAAAGGTGGCACTAGGATGCAAGCTCTGATCAGACGGTGTCCCCCTTGACCCCAGGGTCATCATTGAAGCATTGTCAGATGAGATGGATAACCTCAGCGCCTTCACAAAGCTTACCGACGCTCATATCTCCCAGCTTGAACAAACTTGTTGTGGGTTCAAAACCTGGTTGACCACCATCAAAAACCAGCTCCATCTACAGAACACCGAGATTCCTTTTTTAAAGGAGCAGGTTGCCAATAAGGCTTCAGCTTCCACCCTCAGCCAGAATTGGGACTGCATCCAAGAGGACTTAGAGGGCTTGTGGAGGCGGTTAGATCAGCGGTTCCCTTGAGATTATGCGGAAATGGAGATCTCAGAGCTGGCACCTATCCCAGGCGTTAACACCCTTTCCACTCCCATTGTAGCTAACTTTAAACCTAGTTTCAAGGAAAGGTTCACCCCCGGATGAGAAAGTATCACCTTTTTCCTGTATGCCTATGAGAGTTCCATGGAGGAGGCCACCAATCGACAAAAGGTGAAGCATATCCCTCCTGCCTAGACAGCACTGCCCGGAAAATCATGACTCCCCATTTGAAGGAGTGTAACACCTGGGAACAGGTCTGCACCTCTTTGATCCAAGAGTTTGGCAGAAAACAAACCCTGGCCAACCAGAAGCAAGCATTCATGGGCATTTGACTGAACAAAGGAGAAAACCCTATGGAGTTTGCCAACTGGTTCTACACCCAGGCACAGCCTTTGGTCACGACAAACCATATCACTCTGGACGATGCTATCACCACTGTCATCTCTGCCTTGGGGTCCTATCTTGAGGTCCAAATGCACATGATTGGGCAGAAGAACGGGTTCACCTGTATAAGGAAGATCAAGGAGGACCTCAACGAGATCCCTGCCTCAACCCTACACTTTAAGACCACGTCTACTGGCCCCTCTAACCACCCTAGGGTCCATGTAGTTGAAAACCATAAGAACCCCTGTCCTCGATGCACCTATTGCAATGGCTTTAGACATAGCGCTAAGACCAGTTGGAAACGTCTTGCTGAGGAGGCGGGAAAAGGGACGTCAGCATGAAGGATGAGGCGCTCCATGCTGACATCCCTGCCCAGCCTCAAGTATCCCCTGCACATAAACCAGAAGCCATCATTTCAGGGGAAGTAGTTGCGGTATCTGATGACAATAAAGACATTGATACTGCTTAATCTTCTTCTGATGATTCTCCCATGTTCCTTATGTTACCGCCCCAGTTTGAAAGTTTGGTCATCCAAGTCACCATCTGGGTCCACAAGATTCCAGTTTACGCCATAGTTGACAGTGGCTCCCCCATGAATGTCATCTCTTCCAAGCTGATGAAACGCATCAAGGTCACTCCCAATATACCGCACTACATGGAGTATGGCATGGCTGGCCCCCAGTGCACCCGATCCATAGGGGCCTACTCCTCTCTACCAATTTGGCTCAGAAAGCTCGCTTTAGATACACCCGCCATCGCTCTGGACAACCCTAGCTATGATCTACTCCTTGGGACGCAGTTCCTTTGAGACTATTCGGCGGTTCTCCACTATGATGTTGGTTTCCCCTCCCTTCTAGGACATCGAGTCCCTCTGGTTTTTGAGACTGCTCATGACTCTAGGGCTGAGGTCAAGGCCTGAGCCTGCTTACTGGAGACCAAAGGACAAATCAATCAGCTTAAGTATCACATCCGGGGCTCTTGAGTCCAACTACCCCCTCCTGCTGTTGATGGATTAGAGGGGATGCCTATCTACTTGTCCCAGGTGAATACCATGCCCCCAAAATCCTAAGTCATTGTTGACACCCGGGTCCATGTCAATATTCCCTCAGGGTATTTAATGGAAGTCTGAGGCCTAGATAACCCATCTCCCAAGGAAGTGCTGACCTGTTCCAGGATCATTGATCCAGCGTATGCTGTATCTATATCAGTGTTGCTAGCCAACCTGACTGACAAACCAAAAGTTGTAGGTCCAAACCATCCTGCTGCTTACATCCGCCTGTTACCAATAGGGGCTGTTGCTGACGTTCAAACCTTTATGGACTTAAGGGACTTTGGCTTGGAGTTACCACCCTCAGTTAATTTGGTCAACGATGATATTCGAAAAGACCTCTCTGATGAACAGCGACTTAAGGTTCAGGAGCTCTTGGAGGGATACTTGGACCTATTCTCAACTTTGACCTATGATTTTGGAAGGATGAACGGAGTCCTCCACCATGTAGAAACTGGGGACGCCCCCTTTTTGGTCCCATCCTTACCAAAAGAGCAAGGTTGTAGAGGCCAGGTTACAGTAGAACCCAAACAGCTTCTCGACGCTGGACTCTTGGTACCATCATAGTCCTTGGGCCTCCTCTCTTCTGCTGGTCCAAATGAAGGATGGCAAGCTCCAGGTGGTGATGGATTATCGATGACTCAACTCTATCACCAAGAAGGACAGCTATCATCTGCCCCAGATTGATGATTCTCTCCATCTGCTTGTGGGTTCCCAGTACTTCTCAGCCATGGACCTCGCCAGTGGGTATTGGCAGGTCAAGCTCGCCCCTGAAGACAAAGCCAAGTGTGCTCTAATCACCCACGAGGGGCTATTTGAGCCCACCAGGATGCCCCAAGGTCTCTTTAACGCCCTGGCCACGTTCCAGCGCGCCATGGATGGGATCCTTGGGGACTTGAAGCTCTCATGTGTCCTTGTCTACCTGGATGACATTACATTTTTTTGCGAACCTTTAACAGACATTTAAAGCATCTCAAGGAAGACTTTGAGCGTCTCAGGAAGGCCTCCATAAAAACTCAAACTCTTAAAGTGCTCCTTTTTCCAGTCTGAGCTAGAGTTTCTAGGGCACAAGGTCTCCAAGCGTGGCATCCAACCTATACCCAACAAAGTCAACGCCATAGAAAAGATGTCATGCCCCAAAGCCTACAGGATATTCAAGTCTTTCTAGGTATGGTGGGCTATTACTGTCAGTTCATCCCTCGGTTTGCCAACCTAGCTGAGCTGCTGCTCTACCTCCTACAAAAGAACATACCGTTAGAGTAGCAACCTGATCAGGAACAGGCTTTCAACGCTTTACATACGGACTTATGTACTAAACCTGTTTTAGTTCATTCTCGCTTTGACCAACCTTTCTTATTGTTCACAGATGCAAGCAACGTCGCCGTCGGAGCTATCCTGGATTAGCACAATGAGGATCAGGTTGATCATCCTATGGCTTATTTTAGTAAGACGCTAAGCAAGGCTGAGCGGAACTACAGCATCCCCAAGAGGGAATGTCTAGCCGTCCTCTTAGCCATCAAACATTTCTGGCCCTACCTCTATGGTACTCATCTTACTATTATTACAGACCACTCTTCACTCCGGTGGCTTCAATAAATGGCAGACCCCAATGGTCAGTTAGCCAGGTGGGCCCTACATCTTTAAAGCTACAATTTCACCATTTCCACTGCACCGGCGCTATTCACCAGAATGCTGACGGTCTCTCCAGGATGCTAGTATTAGCAGTTCTGACCCCAGAGGAAGATCAGCTCTACAACCTGATAGGACAGCCCGAATGATGGGAACTGGAAACTCCTGAGTTTCAGGCCAAACTCCGCCAAATGACTCAAGACACTCAAATCAAGGGTGGGCTACTCTACAAGAAAGTCAACAAGAAGTGGCTTCCCTATATCTGACCTTCCTCTCGAACTGATGTCATCCTGGAAGGCCATTCTACTGTAGGACACGGTGCAGTTAAGAAGACCCATGAGTGGCTGAAGTCACGCTGCTACTGGGACTGAATGGTAGAAACCATCCAAGAAGTTCTGGAAGCTTATATGACCTGCCGATCCCAATACTGGGCCAACCCTCAATATCAGCACTCAGTTGTTGCCCCGACCAAACCTTTCAATGCCATTAGTATTGATGTGGTGGGTCCCCTTCCCACTGGGCTGCATGGTCACAAATATATTATCCTAGCTATAGACCACTTAACTAAGTGGGTCAAGGCGATCTCAGTCCCTGCAACCACTGCCAAGGCTACCACTCTTTTTCTTGTTCGCTCTGTTTTCACCCAGCATGGGTGCCCCTGGACCTTACTTTCAAACAATGGGTTGAACTTCACCTCCCATGTAGTACAAGAACCAACTTCGCTATTTGGCACCACCCAGAGTTTCGCTGCCCCCTATCACCCTTCTACTAATGGGGTGGTAGAACGCGCTAATGGAACTTTTGTTTCCATCTTACAGAAGTTGGCCGCCTCAGATCCTGCCGTTGGAACCATTATCTGCCCAGCGCCTTGCTTGCCTACTGGGTAAGCTATCACCACGTCATCAAGATGTCCCCATTCAAAGCCTTGTATGGGCGGGCACCTCAGTTACCCAGTAGTGTCCAGCCCCTGCTCAAAGCCTCCAACCCTGAGAGCTCTGATTTAACTATGAGAGCTCTAGCCAATGAAATTGTCCAGCTCCAAACCCAAGCCACTCAAGGCATTATCACCACCACTGGAAGAGAGACATCCTAATCAAATCTCGGACAACCCTCCTTACCAGATTTTCAACTAGGTGACCACATTCTCTTTTATCATCATCAACCTGGAGGCTGACATAATAAGCTCAACGTACTGTGGTCTGGACCCTACAAAATCATACATAAGGTGAAGTCTGAGTACTCCATTGCCAACACCAATCAAGGGACTGTTGTAAATCGGGTGTATGGTCAGTTCCTCCAGCTGTATACCCCCTCTGACAGGATCTTGAGGGGGCCTTGTCAGGATCAATATAAAAATCGAATTGAATTACCTTCTTCTGAATCAGGCCATGCTGAATCAGTTGTCAAACCTACCCAAGCTAAATCTATTTCAGGATCATCCTCCCCTATTTCTGAGTCATGTGGGGCGGCATTTCCACCCATTCAGTCAAGTGAGCGATGCTATCTATTAAGGATGCCCACGAGGAGGTCATTCCAGAAGATCAGTAAAGATCCTAATTGGATGAGGCCCTGACAATCCTGAAGGCACTGAGTCCCAACACACCCTATAAATATCAAAGCCTTTTAGTTTAATAAAATATTCAGTATTATAACCCGTTTTTACCATTTCCTCCTCAGCGCTCTTTCCAAATTTTCCAACTTCAAGCCACCGCGGACCCTGGCGCCAGTCTGAAGAACTGTAGTGCCAACATCTATATCATTGAGATTATGGTAGCTTATACATGGCCATAGTCCACCTTCCTCCTTAATAACAAACAACAAGGGTGATGAACAGGGAGAGCAGGACTTTTGTATGAATACCTTCTCACGCATTGTGTCCAGATATAATCTCAGGGAAATTTGTTACTCTGATTGAAAATGTAAATAAAACCATGTTTGGCGAGCGTCACTTCTAGTAAATTAATCGCGTGATTAAAGGATCTATGAGCTGGTAGTTGCTTAACAATCCACTAAAAACAGTGAAGACCATTTTGAGAGATACTAAGGAATATTCCCTTTGCAAGGCTCCAATAGACCACCTTAGAAACTATTGCAGACCTGTCTAAACCTTTATGCACTTCTAATATACACTCAATGAGTTTATCCTTCAGCTTAGTTGTGATAGAGTTCCTTCCATAATTTTTCTGGAGTTCATCCTATGTTCATCAAGGATACCCAAGAATTACAGGATGGGGTGGACTACGCAGGAACCAGAACTCAACTTACAATTTACTTACCCCTAAATTTTAAGTTAATGTGACGTGAGCAGTGGTAAGCTAAAGACTTTTCATCATTTCCTAAGATTACTTTCATCAAGTTTTTTCTTTGCATGCAAACCCTGAATATTCACTGCATGCTCAGAGATGAAGTTCTATGAGGCCCCACTGTCCAGTAAAACCAATTTTTTCAAATTTTCTTTCCAGCATTTAATTCACACTTAATACTAGATAAGACTGCATATCTTTTTTTAATGAGAAACAAACGTCTGAGGTTTTCCCTTGTAGTACTTCTGAGCCCAACGTTCTCTTGTTCTTCTTATACCCACTATTAGACTCTGGGTTACCTCAATAATTTTATTTAAGGGTAGCATGATGGGGTGTTGTCTGATCAAATCTGCTAATTGGCCTTTTAACCCTTGTCTGAAATAAAACGCTCCCATTTCTTTATCTAATTCTTCCCTCTGAAAGTTCTCCAAGACCTTATGAGTATATTCCTCAATGATTTGGCCTTCCTGTTGACGGTTCATCAAGGCAATCTGTGCCTGTAATATGTTATCAGTGGTAATCACTGCAGCTAACAACTGGTCTTTGAATACTTCATAATCTTCACAAAAATACTCATTTTCTTCTAAGGCCCTTATGAACCAACCCAGAGCATCATCAGTGAGTTGTGAGCCCACTTCCATTTTACACGCATCATATGAATGGTTCTAGGTAAGCTTTATAAATGCTTCAACAACTTTAGACCTACTAATCCTTCAGCTAAAGTTAATTTCTTAGACAATTGTACTGTAGGGTAATTAATAGGTGTGTAGTTGGCAAAACCCACTGTTTGCATCTGAATAAGTCATACCGCTTCTTTATAAGTTGTTTCATATTGCTTTATTGGTGAAACCATCTGCACCAGTAATTGATAACCTTTAATCAACAATGCAAATATTTAAGCTCTCATTAATAAAAACGCAGTGGGATATTCATTATAAATTTTGGCAGTCAAATTGTTAGAGACTGGTGTACTACTAACCTGGTTGAAGGTACCTACCCATGAGCTAGTATAACCAAGTATTTGAGCCAGCAGACAAGAATGCTAGAGGCATCCAGGTGTATGAAATGATGGGTATATTGGTATTGGAGTTGCCTAAAGATATGGTTTTAAGAAGGGACGAGTGGAAGAGAGTTTCTTGTAGGTAGGGGCAGTAGATTGGGTTTGATAACACTCAAGTAGATAACTTTAATAGTGTTTGCATAATTAAAAATTTTCTATTGACCACAAAGTAAACTATATGAATATTTTAGTTATACATTCCATCAAGCTTTATGGACTTACCTAAGCTTAATTAATTTTTTGCCAGAGTTTTAATCTAATGAGCTTCTGAAATTGTGTTGTGCATATAATTTTAATAGGTTATAAGAATCATCTCAGTCTCATGATATTAGGATTTTTGCAACCAATTGACTCAATATCATTGTAAATAAGTAAGTTAAACGATTAATTAAACCAATCCCATTGCAATTATGATTTGGTATGCATTTAATTATTTAACTTTAACATATCATTTCTTGATCTAGTGGACAATATCTGCAATCTCATGAATCCTATTCATGTCAAACTTTACCCTTACAGCTGGACATAGGCCTTATGGAAGAAACATCAATAGGTGACGTTGTGAATTTAAATAGTTTAATTATATAATGTTTTTGGGATATTGATTTTAATTAGTAGAGAATGAACAAAATTCTTAACAGTCTTCAGAATACTGGTTGCTGAGTAATATACTATGGTGAGGTGGATGCTTGGGGATTGGGTTCTCAATACTTGGAAGCATGCTGACACTATTCTTGATTAGGTCATTTTACAGATTGATTTAAAAATATAAGATATAATTAATTTTTATTTTTTAAATTTTTATTCAAGGTATGCTGCCCAGGGTAAAGGCAATACCAAATCTAAAAAGCAAATAAGAAAAATTAATGAAATAAATAAAACTGCCAAAAATAAGTGGATGGGACAAAACATTTGACTCACCAAAAATAGTAGTTTAAAGAGTACTAGGAACACCTCATCATACTACTAAATTCAACTATTCAGAAAGTTATGATCACTCAGAAATTTAAGCTTATCAAATCTAATGTATAATGGTGGTAAAGTCCACTGAACGCTCCTCCAATTTGTCAGAATTCCCTAAAAACAATCTCAATTTGCATAACCCTTGGTTGCTGACTTGTGCATCAACCCATATGACCCGTTACCAAACTGCAGCTGCAAAAGCAGATGCAGACCAAATTTCATTAGCTCACGGCATGATTATAAGTGATCCCAAGATTGTACATCCTACCTCAGTCAAATCAGTGTTGACTGAGGTTCAAACCATTAGTGCGCCTCCCTGGAGGCACATAAAATGATCTAACCACAGTAGCAGGGAGTGTTGCTGCTCCCAATACTGCACAGGAGGTTTGGATGGCTTTGGCAACCGCCACCTTTTCAGAAATCAGTCTGGACGCCCAAACTGAATTTTCATGAATTATTGAATCAGTTGGCCATCCTTTATCCATTTCAAAAATTACCTAAAATGCCCACACTGAATCTACAGTAATTAGTTTTAGTTAGCTGTCATTTTCACAATTTGGAAAGGTACCAAAGCGCCCCAACTGAATCAACGGTAAGTAATAAATAAGTTAGCATAATTTTTGATTCTTTAAAAGCCCCAAGGGGCTCCTAGTGCAGGCAACTAACGTGGGATGAAGGCCTAGGGTACTGCCCCCCACCACACTAGGGCTGCGTGAAAATAAACACCACCAAATGTATCTTGACCGCAATTGGGAGAAGCTCATGCTGTCCCCTAAACTGACATATACCCACCATTTTTAAATACTGGGCAGCTCGTCTGCACCATCCAGGACAGGTGATATGCCTCTCATACCCTTGCAGGAGACAAGACCCAATAATTACAGGGTTAAGGCCCCTGAGCGGGGAGAAGCTAAAGCCCTCCCCTTTGTCACCTTCTTTTTTAGCGGAGTTGTACTCTCCAGCCCCTTTTTATCCAGGAAGCCTTATAGTTCTTTTGGATCAAATGCAATTTTCTTGCATTATCACTTTTGCCACCAGCTGTAAGTCTTGGGGAACTTCCTTTGGCTCTTGATCAGGCCATCTTCCCATTCCCAAATAAAAAGACACCAAAGAGGATGGCGGTACCTCTCATCACTCAGGGTTACCTCGCTCACATAGTAGATGAGCGATGGGTAACAGCTCATCCGCTTCAGATCCCACCTCCAATACCCACACTTACCTCAGCAGAACTGTTGCAGGGAATTAGTGATATCTGTGCTGAGATTACTGAATTGAAATTGGTCAGATCTGATTCAGCCGGCAATCTGGCTGATGCCCAAAATTCAAATGACTGTAAAAGCATGAAGAATGAGATAACGGAACATTGATGAATCCCCCCCTTGGGTTGGGACCATCTAGTACTAAAAAAAGAATGAGATATTGGCTGGATTGCCTGATGGTTCCAATTCAATCTCCAGACCAGTTGAACAAATATTGGACGCTATTGATGAGGGTTCAAAGCCCTCAAATATTAATTTGGGCGTTGCACCTGATGTGCTGCTGTTGACTGAATAAATGGTTAAATGACCGAGTGTGGGTGGGTTGGCCATCCCAAACCCATTCCCAACCAAATGGACCTATCCCTATAATGGATGGTCTTGGGGATTCCCATCGCCCGTCAGACCAAATTCCATCATGCTAATTGTTGGAAACATAGTTAAGCCCTGGTTTGGACGTTTGAGGTCAAACCAACAGAGACTCAGCCCACTGCTGAATTTTGCGATGTCAGTTCCCAAAGAATAAACCCCCCATTCCCAAACAATGTGCCAGTCAGGCTGAATTTGTTGAGACCCAACCCATCCTGTCACTACCCAATCAACCACTATTTAATCAGTTGCATGACACTGAGAAAATTGTTAATCAATTTTCTTACTTTCCTTTCCAAAAAAATCTTTACCAAAAACTCTAATTTTTTATTTCCCTTTCTGACCGCATCCCAGATGGCTTTTCCCTGGTGGTCCATCACCCTGCACTCCAGGTGGGCTTTGCCAATTCTTTTGGTCACCATGGCTCCCTCTATCAATGATTGGGCCCAGCGAGTCTGACACTTTTGGTCTTACAACCCTGCTCTTATGAATTTCTGACAATAATACATGGGGATCTTATGGCCCTATATACAACAATAGATAGAGATAATCCATCTCCCTATCACCCCCAATGAGTTGTCCTCTCAAGCCAAGAATCTTATCGATACTGTCCTAGTAGTCCCACCTCCTGCAGTTAGAACCACTGAGTTGGGAATGGGTTCAGTGTGGTTTGACGTTGGGACACTTCTTACCCTGTCGTTACACCACCACTTCATGGTATCACATTTTCTAACTCCATATCAAGTCATACAGTCGGCAATGCCTCTGGCATTCTGGCTTGCTTTTTGAATGTTCACACATCCTGACTGGCAGGCCGGTCTAAACTTCTTCTGCCGTTTCCATGGCACCAGCTGGCTCATGCTGACCATACTAGAAGCTAGCCAATTTTCAGGCTAACTTGGAAAACCACAGCATTTATTGTAGGCAGGTGCACCAAAGCGCAGTCAACCAGGATTGCCCCTCCCTTGTCCTGGGGCCTACACCTGCATAACCTCAGCTCGTGGAAGGCCATTTGACAGCTGCCATACATGACTCAAACCACCCTTCCTACCTGTATTCTACCCTCAGAGAGTGGTAGACACCCATGAGAACAGATCAACACAGGTCATCACTATCATCCTGCACTTCTTTCAGGCCACTACAGGACCCAATCAAAATGCTTCTTGGGTTCTGATGTGTTA
Organism: Massospora cicadina; assembly: GCA_022478985.1. Taxonomy (NCBI): domain Eukaryota; kingdom Fungi; phylum Entomophthoromycota; class Entomophthoromycetes; order Entomophthorales; family Entomophthoraceae; genus Massospora; species Massospora cicadina. The sequence continues at coordinate 49,731 of JAKSZP010003954.1, forward strand.
GCTACTCACCCATGTTTCCACGGGCTTTCCCCAGTTGCACCATAAGGAGGCCCCAGATTACCATAACTAGCTCACCATTAGCCATAATTTTCATCAAAATCAAAATCAAAATTCAACCAGAACTAGCAAAATAGCCAATCAAACAGCTGAAAAATCCCTACCAGTATTTTCTGATGGTCAGATTAAAGGCTGGAGTAATAGATTAGTTTAACGATTAGCCAGAATCCGCCAATCAATTGTCAGGGATTAAGCACAAACCAGGTAAGCCTAACCAACCTACCAAAATTGGAGTATCAACTAGAAGGCCCAACAGGGGCCAGTGCATGAATCTAAAGGAATGCCACCGCCTCTGTCTGAGGTTCCCCCCATGGGTAATCCAATAGATTTAAATTTAAATTTAAATATAAATGTAACGAAAATAAGTGAATGATGGATGCCTCAGGCGCATGGCAGAAAAAAGCTAGTTCCTGCACCACCCACCATTGACTCTCATAAAGATGCTTTTTTGTCTGAAGTGTGGAAGAGATGGGCGAAAACTCGCTCACAACGTGCACTCCCTAAGACCACTCTTGCTCATGCAGTTAGGGTCGACTATGGGCATAATACTATTGAATTTTATGCAAGGGATTATTTTAGATATTTTTAAGCAATAGCAAGAGCCTTTCCAGTGACCAAAACCATTCATGAAGTAGAAGAAAGCCACTATATTGATGTAGGGTTTACAACTGCAGCAGATGCAGACCGTGCAGCCTCAGTTGCAATTGAGATTCTGCATGGCTCTCTTCGTGTACTGAGAACTAATTCTAAGTTTGAGAAGATTTTTAGGGTAACTTTCTCAAATCTTCTAATTACTTGGGATTAGAATCCCTAAAGCTTTGCGCTTTATTGGGGATTGATGGAACTTGGTTAAGTTCTATCAGTAGACCTGTGTGCACCAGCCTACCATGCCCAACCCAGAGGGCTCATATTGCTAGAGCACCAATTATCCCTAACCCAATGGTGGCCCGCAAAATGGAGGTTATCCCAATTGTTGCAGTCATTGGATCCTGTTTAAATCTTCTTTGTTGATCCAGACCAGGCACTACCACGTTGCTCATGGTGTAACTCTTTGGGCCACCTTTATAATAGTTGTACAGATCATAAGCAAAATTTTTCTTCTATTAAACAGGTCCCAGTGACAGATAAGAAATGCTCCCAGACAGCAGTAGCGGCGATCCCACAACCAACCCACTGGGTACAGGTACAGGATCTAACCCCCTATGCCCTTCATGTAGCAGTTGAGAAGGCACAGTAAGTCGGACAACTTTACTCACTTGGTGTGGAAAACCCTCTTTCCTATGAGAACCCATTATATATTGCCAGACCCTTCACCAGTCCAAAATAAGCGCAAATCTGCTTCTCATTAAACTAACACAGAGTTTCCAGCCCAGCGGTGGCATCTAGAACGAAATTAGTAACACAAAATGTCTCAAAGGTGGAACAGGTAGGGAGTACCCCAAGTCAGGTTGGAGGCTCCAAGTCATTTCCACCCCCACCATCTAAGGGCATTGCAACCCAGATGTTATTCTCAGCATTGAAGGAGGTGACTATGAAATCTGATACATCAGATGATGCAAAAATTGAGGAGTCTATGGAACACCATTAAGATACTCCTGAGAAAAGCAGCGGGGATAGTATCTTGGGCTGGTCAAAGGCTCCTCAGGCCCGTCATCTCAGAATATTCCCCTTTCTTGTCAATCAGCACGGATTGCTGCAAAGAGTCAAGCTCAAGAACTAAAAATGAGCATTATTACGGATGCATGTGGAAGCTCCAGTAACCCCCTAGGATACTGAGGGGACAGCTATGAGGCTCCAAAGGGGCACCCTGGCCCTTCAGTCCATTAACTCTAATGGGCTGCAGGATTACAAGTGGAGAGCCCACCTCTTCCTCAACTTTAGGTCAACTCATGTGAATATTGAAGCCATCCAGGAGCCCCATATTCCCTCCTCTGAAATTGTAACATGGAATGACCACTTTGGAGGTAACTCCTGTTAAACACATTATGCGGCTCTTATTATCTTCAACTCCAAGATGAAAATTCACAATTTTCAAATCACCTTGATGATCGCCTTATATTGTCTAAGTTATCAACCCCTGAGTTATCATCCTTTGTTGCAAGCATATACCTGCCAAATGAAGGCCAAAAGCAGGAACGTCTTTTGGAAAAACTTACACTACTACAACTTTCATGCAATGCAATGCTGATGGGGGGATTTCAACACACTATTGAATTAGGTGCATGACACATTTCCTCCTGCCATAAAAACAGATGAGGTACAGCTCAGCTTCAAAACTTCCTCAGGTCAAGTGGTTTCATAAAACCTCCCCCACTCAGCATCTGGCCTTGGCTGTATTTCTAGGATCCAAGATCCAGGTCGTAAATTCACATCAGCTTCACAGATTGATATGGACCTAGTGGACCCCTTGATATTGTTTGAGTTTACTCTCCCATAACCCGAGATAACACTATAAGTGATCACAGATCCCTCACAGTGATTCTGGCAACAATCCTCAGACTATCAAGAAGATTTATGGCAAAGGATTGCTCCATGGCTCTTGAACAACCAGTTTGCTAGAGAGAAGATGAAAACAACCATTTTTAGCCAGAACATATATTCTCACCTAATTTGCGAACTTTTCAAGAAAAATGGGCGGATACAAAAGCAAGGATCCTAAAGGTAGCCTATAATTGTGCTAAGGCTAGAATGATGGCGGCCCAGGCTAAAGTCAGACGTGCTGAAGGTAGAATAAGACACCTTGAAAGGAATTACCAACTGGTGCCTTTTTATCAATGGTTGGAGGCTTGGTAATTGGCCTAAGGGAAATACCAGAAGGAACTCACTGAGCAATAAGAACAGCAAACTTCAGATCGTTATGCTACTACACTCAGTGGGAATGATCAACCCATTTCTTTTACCAGAAGCAGAAAGCCAGCTAAAAGGATCATGAGATTGCAACCCTGAAGATGGGGATCACCATCTAGTACTAAAAAAAGATGAGGATCACCATCACCGCAAACAAGGAGGAAATCACCAAGGAGATCCACCTTTACTATTCAGCCCTCTTCAAGGTTTCCTGCGTAAGCTTAGCAGATGTTCATAAATTTATTGAAGAGGCCCTGGAACCACTGGTCAATTTCTCAGCGGATAAAGAACTTCTTGCACCAATCACGCAGAAAAAGTAATGGACATTCTACTCCACAGCCCACGTTTGAAGGTTTCAGGCTCAGAGGGTATCCCATTTTGAGATGTATCTAGTGGATCCCGTTGCAGTTACAAAGGCCCTTCAGCCCCTATTCTCGACCCTCTTGGTAGAAGGGAGAGTACTTCCTGACTCAAGAGGATCAATTATGATTCTTATCCCTAAAAAAGCGAGCTGAGAGGACCTTTCAAACTGACGACCAATATCACTATTGAACATAAACGACCACAAACTATTTACTAAACTTCTAGGATCCACATGACTAAGTGGGCAGCACCACGCCTCAACCCAGCTCAACATGTCTTTATCCCAAGGAGAACGCTTTGGAACAATTACAATGAGCTTCTGGAAACTCTGTCAGCTACCTCGTCTCAAAAGCATAATTTTGTGGCGCTTCTTTATATGGTTAAAGCATATGATCAAGTAAATTGGATTTATCTTGACGCCTCCATAACCTGCCTCCACATCCCACCACAAGCTAAAACATGGCTATCAGTGCTTTAATCCCAGCTTCACACTAAGGCACTTCCCCCAACAGGCTTTACAGCAGTTATGGTTGATCAGGGTGTCAAGGGGATCCACTGAGCCCAATATTGTTCAACATAGCTTTGGATCCTCTTCTGGCCCTATTCTAAGAACAAATGAAGGGTATTTAGGTTCCCAAGAATCCCCACATGCTCCATAGCCTTTGCTGAAGACATAGAAGTGGCAGATGGATGCAAAAAGGACCTAGATCTGGCCATGGAGGCCTTGAATCGCTACTCCAAGACGTTCAGTGCATGAATTAACATCTCTAAACCCATTATAGTGCAAGTGATACCCCATTGTTTCCCCCTCCTTTTGGTTTGGAACCTACCTGGGATACCCTTTAACACCTAGGTGTCCTAACAACATTACAAGGAGTTACGATCAAAGATTATGAGGGCCGCTTGCCCAATGCAATAAACTCTTGTGTAGCTAGCTGGAGCCGCCGTCATATCTCCCCAGGGACGGGCCCTAATGGAAAATGTTTTTCTTCTATCAAAGCTATGGTTCGTCACTCATATATGCCCCTTTATGGACAGTTTCTACATGAGGGTGAATGTGATACATTGCTGTTGATTATGGGGATCCAACCACCCATATACAGCTCTGACCACAATATCCTGACCCACAGTGAAGGAGACCTAGGTCTTTTGGACACTAGGTCTCACGCCACTTCAATACTGAATGGTTCCTTAAGTCCATCGTTCGCTGAGATATGGCTCCAATGCTACAATGGGCTCCAGCATTACGCCAGGGTTTAGAAGCCTCTTTAGGGCTCCCACAGACCTCTCCTGCAGCTGTGGGAGAATGGCTAACAAACCTTCCAGGCCGCAGCTTCAAACCCTCATCAAAAGTACTTACTGGAAGAAGGCTCTACTTGCACTTAGGAGGGCAGGAGTATGGGTGTACTGCGCCTTAACTTATAAAAGGAATGGCCCTGGAAGCAGCCCCCATCGTCACACCCTAGTCCACAATGGTAATATTATTATCTCCCACCTCCACCCTTTGGACTGACCCACAATGCGGCTCCTCTCCTTGAACTCCTACCCCCTCGCCATGGAATGTGATCTTAAGGCTCTCTGGAAGGAAGTTACCCATCCTGTTATCTTACCAGTAAATGTCAAATACTCTGCGGCTTATTCTATACTGCTCTTACAGGACAGGGGATTGAACTGGTCCCACTTTCCAGCACAAAAGTTGCCCGTGATGTGCAGAGTTGACAGACACCCACATCCACCACTTCTTTACTTGCCCCCTCATAGCCCCTTTCTGGGTGCAAGTTCCACAAACTCCTGCGAGCAGAACCCTGTGTAGGACACCCTGTTCAGGACTCCATGTTCAACCTCACACTCCCCAACTTCTCCAATCTTTAAGGGTCCTAGAATTTAGCGTAGTGATATGGACTATTCATAATTTATATCTTTGCGCCGCTTTTCACTACTCTGTGGACGCTGCCCCATATGATCACCCACTTTCAGGTTCATTTTGAGATGGCTCTGAGAGTATTTATCATGTTGTCATGGTCCAATAGGTCAGTTCGAGCAGACACCTGGCTCTGACAAAGCTTTAAAAAACCCTTTCTCAACACCTCCGCTTATCCCTGGCTTCGCCTCAAGCTTTGGGGCTTAAGCGTGATTAAATAGATATTGGTGCATTCTCCCTTTAGGTTGGAACCACCTAGTGCTAAAAAATAGATAAAAAAAAACAAAAACACAACCAACCAAGTGGGACAGCTGTAAACCACTTTATACAATCATAGTGTAAAGGGAGGGAGCGAGGGCTCATTTTTGGCACTATCTTCCTCTTTACAGAGCAGAGAATGAGCCAAGGTGGAGAGCAATGGTGTAGGGGCATCAGCGGTATGGAGTTCAAGGGTGCTTAAGAGAGGTTGCTCATATAAGTTTTAAGGTATAAAGATTACGCTCATATAGAGGGCCAAAGCTTTTTCTACTTGAATGAAGAAGTCATGGCGTTTTAGAATATACAATCTGGTGCAGTTAAATTGGATTTAGGATTTCGCACTACAACTTCCACGTTCTGCATGGCAGTTTAGTAGCTTTGCAATGGTGATGGACATTGTTTTTGGTTTCCAGAACAATGATGCAGGGATAATAGCAGGGAAGTTTTTTTGCGAGTAGCTCTAACAACTTTGTGCCACCTTTGTAGAGGGGACGACAATCTAGATTTGCATCTGCCTCAACAGAAAGCTGGTGGTCACTGAGATACATATCAGCGCTCAGCTGTGTGGCGTATGAATGAAGTGGCACTGAGCGTCTCACTCTGAATTGAGAAACTACTCAACTTAGAGTGAGAATGGATCAATGAAATTTCTAGATTCATCAGCTTGAGCAATGATACCTAAAGGTTCTTGTTGAACTGGATCAGGGCCTTGGCATATAATTGAAGATTTTTTCAAATTTGGTGAAAAACTCAGGTCAAATTGCTGACCAAGATGGCTCATGATTGGTGGGAGCTTATGTTGCGCTAGGCTGGCAAGGCCTGCTGGATGATGCAGGATTTGCTGGAGTAGCAGGCTGTGGGGGAGGGTGGTATGATTTTACCCCAGACATAGAACGACGCATGAGTGGTGGCAGATTGGAAACAGTTGGAGGTGGTCTCAGAACTGAAAGAAGCTACAAGGAAGGGGGATTTGAATTTTGAGTAATCTAACTTGAAACAGGATGGACAGATCGTCTGTCTGTTCTCAACGCGGGCCAAGAATGGATGGCTTGGGGCAAAGGGGAATTTGGCATGACGAGCAATTTGACACCAAAATTTATTAATTTTATGTTTGAATAAGGCAAATGCCTGAGGAACAAAGAGGCTGTGGCTCCTTTTTAAACACAAATTGTAAGTTGGGTTGGAGATGTAGGCTGCCATGCTTCCATCGGCTCCTGTTGAAGCACTGCAGGGGAAGGTGGATGGTCAAACCAATGAACTGAACACCTTATTTTTGTCCACTGGGAGCCAAGTCTGAGTCATGAAGAATGGAGTACCCTGGAAACTCAGGGGCACGGTTGCCGCAGTGGTGGCGTCAGATTCACAGGCAAAGCTGATATCAAAATATTCCCTATAGTGGCAGAAATTAATTAAGCAACTGGGCTGCATCACTACCTGAGCCACAACAGTAATGGCTTTGTAATCATATTGGAAACTTTTTCATATTTTAAGCTATGGCTGAAACATATGATGCTCCAGGGGAGCACCAGGGGGCAACAAGGCACCTCTTGGGTGAATGTGAAATTGGCATCAAGATCCTAGGAGGAATGAACCATTCTAAGGTTCTGGTAGGACAGGATGAACCAGCCCTTTACAATTTCTCACCAGATGAAAAGCTCTGGTTAGAGTTCACTACATCCCACACTGGAACATTCAGCAGGGAATCAGAGAACATTGGGACGAACACAGCTGTGGGCAGTCAAAGTACAAACTACTTATCCTTAATAAGATTGCTCAGAAAGTTACGTCAAGTAGAAAAAATGAGTTACAATCAACCACGTTAATTCTAATTTCCTTGAAACCTGTTGATACTATCATCCTATATTTGGTGCTCATTCCCCTTAGACTTTTGGCTCTAAGAAAATATTGAACAAATTTTCTCCTGGGCTTACCCAGGTGTCAGGGTTTTTTCAATGACAAGGGAGCTTCTTGGATCCTTATACCTGAGAAGGATTTTGCCCCAATAGCCTTAGCATTATAAGAACTTTTATATCGCACCAAAATTGTTGGATTTATTGCACTAATTAGTCTATTTTTAATGGATAATTGTAATTTTACCTAAGAGGGGAGTTGGTGTGGGGAGACCAGACAGGGAGGGCTGCCGCTACCCATCTCTCATTCAAGGTATGTCTAGATCAGTTAGCTAGGTAAGTGGAAAAGCCTTTGAATTGGAACCTTTTTTGTGATGAAGAGATGCAAACCTATCCAGCTTGATACCTGGTGCTTAGGGTCTTATACTACCCTTTCCTTGGCAAGCAGAGCTCACACCCCTTTCTGAGGTTTTAGAGAGTGCAAATACTTGAGGGGAGTAGGCAGTTTGATGGCAGCAATGGCCGCTGGCTTGGCTAGTAAGGCACTGGATTAATTTGTTTTCCACGTGAAATTCCTTTAATGACATGTGACAGCTAGTAAAATAGCCGGGATAACAACTAGCTGTTCTCATAAAGCTGGGTATCCCTTCTAGGATACCAGATAGCGCACTCACCGTTTACCTATCATGCATCCAGAATCATTTCTACCTCAAACTCAGGGGATCCTTCTACCATAATGGGCTCAACCTCCACCGGCTTCTTGCCTTTGAATGGGGAGAGAGAGGAATCATGGAAAGAGGCATGAATATTTCAGTGAGGTGGAAGTTCTAGAATGTAAGCGCCATTGTTCAAAATATAGTAAATGAAAATGGTCATGTTTATTTTGCAAGTTAAATTTGGCATGGTATTTTCAGGTGCGTATTCTTAGTGTCCACAATTACCAAATTTCCTTCATGATAACTAGAAGTTTCACGTCTTTAATGTCTCAAAACTCTTGTCATCATTGAAGGGCTTAGTCAGCTGGCTCTGAACCTATTGATGAACATTATAGATGTGTGTGACAAAGAAATCTATAGCAGAAATGTTGCTACGTATTTGAGGCAAATAGTAAAAGATGGGTTGTATCTCAAGTAAGCATACAGAGGTAAAACCCCTCGTTGATGAATGGAGGAAGTTATTATATGAAAATTGGGCCAGAGGGAGGTCCGCTGCCCATGTGTCCTGAGATGCAGTTGCATAGCATTAAAGGTACTTTTTCAAAGATGGGGTAGTTGCTCCATTTGGCCATCAGACTAGGGTGATAGTGCAAAGATGTGCAAAGCTTAATACTCAATAATTCACATTAGGCCACCAAGAATCGCGAGGTAAACTGAGGTCCCTATTACTGATACTTACCCAGGAGAGATACGGGGCAGATATGTGTGCCACAAACAACCGTGCCATGTTCTCAGCTGCAGTGGCTGTCATGCAGGCAATAAAGATAGCATACTTTGTAAAGCGATATTCAACAACCATGATCGCGTCATATCCAAGAGACATCTGTAGAATTACTATGAAATACACTGAATGATGTCCATGGCCCTGATACCTGTTGAACAGGGTGGAGGAGGCCATTCCATCTGTCCTATCTGACTTGGACTAAGAACATTTATAAAATTGCTTAATCCAGGTGAGAACTTCTTTGGTTAGCCATTACAATCATACCCAAGATAAAAAGTTGACATAATGTTTATCCCAGGGTGGCCCATAGTTGGTGGATAATGATGTTCCCTTATAAAGCGGGAACACAACTCATATGGATCCTAAACTTTGGTGAGAAAATTTTACCCTATCCTTTTTGGATATAACATCCAGAAGGGTCTGTACCAGAATCAATTTTCGCTAGGATATCTTGCCTTTCAGTTTATCATATTGGGATGCAAAACAGCATCTAGGAAAAAACCTTCTTTTTGAGGAAATACCATTACAGGCTCAAATTGAGTAACTTACTCACTGGTTCAAATGGGTATCAGGGATACTGGGGGTTGTGAAACCACAGAATTTGGATTTTAATTTTGGTTTTGGATTTGGGTTTGGGTTTAGTTTAGGTTTGGGATTAGATTTCAGTGTGAGGGATGTAATTGTGGTAATGGCTGGAGGTGGCAGAGCAATGAAATGCTTAGGGGAATTGTCATGACTAATTCAGAGTCAGTATAAGGCTGTATCTATCAGGGGATTTCAGCTCAAGATATATAATAAAATATGGGCGGCCCCTTTTACAAACTCTAACTTGAGCTTAAATTGAAAGGTCATGATGGGTCTTAATCTGCTTGTGATCCAAATTATGAGGTTTGTGAAAAATAAGTGAGTGACTTGTGGTCCATGCGCACAGCCACTGTATTCTTGGCCTGTCATGGTTAAAAGACATATTGAGGGAAAAGATTGTAGAAATAAGGCTGAGCGTGATGATGCGAAGAGGTTAAAGTTGGCAGGCTTCCTGACCTGAAGCAAACCCTGTACCAACGCTGGGTAAAGACAAAATATGCCCAAGTTGCTTCTGGGAGTGCGTGTGATAAAAAGATGAGTGTTACATCCACGGCTTTAAAACACACCAGCTATAATGAATTTATGACAGAACTTTTATGTTTAGTTAGAGAACGGGGCATCAAGTCCCGTTTGTTTTATAAAAGTGCTAAATCTTGGAAATTTAACTTCAACCAATTACTTGAGTTTGAGTTTACAAAAGCTACAGTATGACGATGAATGCAAATTTGTGTTTATTGGTTAGATTAGGCGCAGAGCCTCTCCCAATGGATGATGATTCCCCCCTCAATAGTTTAATAATGATCTTTCAAGAGCAACCTCTTTTTTTCAACTTGTCTACATTGAACTCCATTCATTTTATATAAAATGAATGTTTTGAACTCTTTGCTGACCTCCTAGAGAGGTCTCAAATAATGTGGTTTTTTATACCTTCGCCCTGAGCCTTTTGAGCGCTGGACTCCTATGTGGTACTCTTTTTTCCCTACTGCGAGTGGGTTGTTCCAGAGCTGTGTGGTGAGGCCTTCCCCACCGCCTCTCTGGGAATTAGATAGTTTTAACTTCCAGAAATCAATCAACCAAAGTATTCATCTTTCTCATTGAAAATTATTTTGTTGGGATTTTCACTTGGTGGTGATGAAATGTGTTGATGTGCACCGTGTTATGATGCTTTTAATCATGGTCTTATTGTTTGTTTTGGTGATGAGCCAACTTGGCGTTTTTTTTAATTTACCGCGGTGTGACTTCCACCCTTTTCTGCAAATGCTTGTGGTTTTGGACTGTTCAAGGCCCTGTTGCTTAGGCTTTCAATTTCAAAAACTTTTTTAGTTTATATGAAAAACAGCCCCTGATTACCTTCTACTAACATTAAGTGGCTGCATTGTCTTTTTAATCGGGCTCCTTCTTGGGTATTTATAGTGTTGAAAATTATTTTTTATGATAGACGAGGTGATGGAAGATTTGGAGCATCTCCTGGCAGCATAGCAACCCACGTTCTCTTCCATCCAAAATTATCCTGGGATCATTTGCGCCCTTCAAATTGGCTTCCATTGTGGCTCTATTTATATGATTTAAGGGGTTCCTGATCTCCCTGTGTCCTGATGTCGTCAAAGCATCATTATTCATAGAAACATAATCATAAGGTCAGTGGACACTTGGGGGTGATGGGCTAAGCTTGCCTTCTCCCATCCTGTGAACGGTTTTTTGTTTGTAAATTCCGCTCTAACCAAAGGGGTTCATTGATTTGTCCATGGGTGTTTCACCAACGATGCCCCTATAGGTACAGGCCTTGGAAACACCAATTACTTTTTGAAAAAGGCGGTAATATTGCTTCCCAACCTTTTTTTGGGAGAGTGTGAGGGTCAACAAGGGTTTGTGCCAGATAGCTTAATTAAATATTTCAGATATCTGGCTGCAAAGGGTGACCAGAGGCCACGTCTTTAAATCCTGATCCTGAAAAACCTGAATACCTTTTGCAATTGGCAGTTTCTGTTCCTTTCATACCTTCATTTCTTGGAGAGCGTGAGGGTCAAAAGTGACTTGAGGCAAAAATATACTTGAAGTTACTAATTGCGCCGCAAAGGTTTCAACAGTGACAATTAATATAGATACTTTTCTCTGGAGGCCTAGTTTTTTGTTAAAAATGGTGGCACCATCCAGTAACATGCTTTTGATCTCTAAGTAACATGTTCTTTTGCAGGGGTCTAGCCTTGACGTTTATATCAAGATTTTATTAATTGAACGCTCTGTTCTGGAATTCCATTCCTCAGAACAATGCAAACCCTCAGAAGAAGGGAATAGTGCCATTTTGGTGATGAATATTGAAGTGCAGATATTTATAACGTCAGGTATGTTGCCTCTACAACCCAAGAACGCCATTATAATGAGAACTCTATATATAAAAATGAGCCGTTTGTAACCTCTTATGGAGGCTTGCCTGAGGCCATATCAGTATAACATATCACCCCTGAGAAACCTCAGCTGACCCCACCATGATTGGCCGCACTCAAGAGGTAGAAAACCAATTTACAAAAGGATATAACAATAGTTATTTTGTTGCAGAAGATGTTGCTAGCAATGTTCCATCAATCATAAGAGTTTTGAGATATTCCCACTCCTTTTTTAATATAAAACCACATCCTGGTGGCATTATTATTCTGGAGGCTGATTCTACCCTGAGTTTATCAGCGTTAACTGCATTTAATAATAAATGTTTTGGATCTTTTTTTGTTTATGGATACTCTTTATTCTGCTTCAGGGAAGTTTAGGACAACAAATTTAGTGGATACAGGGCCTTAGAGAATTTTATTTATCTAGACCTAATTGGCTACCTTGGGATGCACTACTTACCTTGTGGAATGGTTAGGGCATGGGCCTCCTTGATTATTCCCAACTTGAAGTTCAGGGTCTGGGAGTTTAAGAAGTTGATATGTATCACTTGGCTGACCACTTCTTAATAGACAAAAACTTGCTATACTCAGTTATATTGGGAGTGGGTTGGTGGCGTAAATTTGATGTCAAAAACCAACTTGAAGGCCAATACCTTAATTTTTTCTTTGATTTTAAAAAGAAATAATAATTCTAATTTTAGATTTGTATCACCCTGAGTGACTTTCCTCAGTGGCCCAATGTGAAGAAGGTTAGTCTTGCGCCCTCACTGAAATCACTCCTGAAACAGCCCTCACCCTCTAGAGGGGTTGAAGTCTTCATTTGATGCGGTGTCAGTTAATGCCTTACTGGAACACTCAGATTTTGATTGTGCTTGTAAGCTCACATTAGGCCTAGCTCACATATCCTCTCCCATTTACCCTTTAACTCTGCGTGAATAAGCATTTTTAGATGTTTGGGTTATGGAGCAACTCGGCATTGGAGCCTTTTTCAGCGTACCTCTTAGTATGCTCAGCGCTACTTTTTGTGGAGAAAGTGGACGGTATATTACACCCTTACATGGATATGGGAACTTAAATAATCAACAATACCTAATCTGCATCCTATTCCTCTGGAGGCACAGCTTGCCCACTATGTGAAGAAGTCCAAAGTCATCTCCAAGCTGGATCACTTCAAAGCCTTTACCCAGATTTGGTTAAAAAATTTAAAATGGCTCGTTGCATTAGGTCAGGAAGGTATTCTCCAATTATAAATTATGTCCTTTGGGCCCAAGAATTTGCATGAATTTTTCAACTTCATTTTAATGAAGCCTTTGGGAGTTGTTAGGATTATACGCTGTAGCCTATATGGATGACATTTTTGTTTTATCAAGATCAAAAGTCCTATAATATCCACCTGTGGCAAGCGTTTGAAAATTTGAGGGCAGCAATTATGACCTTTTTTTTAGTACTAGATGGTAGCAAATATGACCTTAAAACAAGTAAGTGCAATATTTTTAAGTTCCCAGGGCAACTTCCTGGGCAACATCGTTTTCAACAAAGGCATATGATCACTCCAGACAAGGATAAGGAAATCTGTGATTGGCTCACACCAAATCAGTTAAAGAGTTAGGAATCTTTTTGTAGGCTTGCACCTTTCTTAAAAAGGTTATGCCAAGTCTTTCCAAGGTAGCGGCGCCTTTATATTGGGCTAGTTGTGCCAAAGTTATTAAGTGGTCCTCTGCACTGGAGGATGTCTTCCAAGCAGTGAAGTCCACCATGATTTCCATGTCAGTTCTCCACCATGTGGACCCTCAAAGGAGGTTTATAGTGGCTACAGATGCTTCCAACTTTGAAATAGCTCTTGCGCTCTTACAAGAGGGTGAAGTTGGAGTTAAGCATCCTGTGGGATATTTTCCTCAAAAAATGTCCTTACCTGAGTTGAACTACGCTGTTTATGCTAAGGAATTATTAGCGGTAGTGGAAGCGCCGACCTATTGGCGTCATCATCTACATTGTTCTACTAAGCCATTCTGAATTTGTACAGATCATAGCGCATTATTTTAATGGGCTCATCATGTCCTACCCCATGGAAAACACAGTGAAATGAGATCCTTGACCAATTTTTGTTCTCCTATGAGATTACAAGGGCATGGAGAGTGTTTAACTGAAGCTTTGAGTCAAACTCTGCGTTAGCACCTGATCCTAAAGAGGTGGAGTTGTACAACACCTATTTGGTAATTCCTTTTGGTAAAATAGTATCTAAGAGACCCTCCACCATGGCATGTGTGCCAGTTTTTACTTTACTGGAGACCCTGGATGAGTATGGCATGTTCAGAAATGGTTTCCTTTCTCATTTACTATCATTAGAATATACTATGATACCGGCTAAATGCAAGTTGAATCAGGAGGATATAACCATGGTGTACCATGTAAAGGATTAGACGATATGATTTGAGAGCCGTTTATGGGTTCCCGCCAGACCACTTTATTTAGAGGTGATAAAAAACACCATGATGGCACAACAGTAGGGCACCCTGAAAAGGTGAAGGCTTTGAAGCTTATCTGACGGACATATAATTGGAAGGGCCCAGCCGCACAAGTGACAAGGTTTTAAAGGAGTGTATGGTGTTCACAAGGATGAAACCAAATCATTAGCCTCTTTCAGGGTTGTTGGTACCAATCCAAAAAGCAGCAGGACCTTGTACTTCCCTCTCATCAATTTTATTGCAGAGATACCCTTATCAGTGGTATGATGCTATCATGGTAGTGGTTGACCATTTACTAAGTTAACTTAATTCCTTTCATTTAACACTACAGTAACGGGGGCGCAGATGGCTAAATTATTTGTTTCACATGTGAATTCCCTCCCTGGGTGCCCCAGGAGACTATTAATAACCGTGGACCCCAGTTTACATTTTTTGGGGAAGAGTTGTGTAAAACTCTTCATATTCTTCCATACCATTCTACTGCCTACCATCCACAATCAGATGGGCAGACATATCAAATGAACCAGTCCTTGAACTGTTAATGTGGTGGTACACTACAGAAGACCATTCAGACTGGGATTTTTATCTTCCCATGGCCTAATTTAGTTATAACAATGCCCTGAATGCTTCAAATGGGTGCTCTCAACTCTTCATCAACTATGGGTTTAACCACTACTTTAACATGGAGTCCAGATGTGGGTCTAAGGTGGAAGCAGTAGCGGACTTTGCCAAGCCCATTAATAAAGTACGCAAAGGGGTCAACACTAATTTGGATGCAGCTATGAAGATTTATAAGGAAAACGCTGATTGTAAGAGATAGGTGGGTCCAAAATACAAGGAAGGAGATCTCATAATGCTTAATGCTAGAAATATCCAATTAAGCAGCTATGTAAAAAACTGAAGCTAAAGGAGAATAGGGCCTTATTGAATTGTCAGAAGGTGATTTATGCCTCATACCAGTAGAGAAATCCCATTATTTAAGATCTTTAGCTTATTTCATGAAAGCAAACTGACTTTGTTTGAGGGTCACCTCCAGAGACCACAGAGGCATACCTTGTGGATGGGACACCCAAGTGGGAAGTAGAGGATATTTTGGACTTTCACCGTTTAAGAAGAGGATGTGAGTACCTTATGATATGAAAAAATCTTGATGCTTTGGAGAATAGTTGGGTACCAGCACGCAATTGTATCCATTACAAGACATTAGTGATTAATTTTACAAACGTTTCCCAGAGGCAGCAGGGCCCAAGGATAAACCAGGTATCGCCACCATGAAGCTGGCCCCTGCCCATAAGAATTTTCATTTAGTGAAGCCCCAAAAATAATGGAGGGTAATGCCATGGTTAAATGACATCATTAAGGGGACAGATTGTAGAAATAAGGCTGAGCATGATGAGGCAAGATGACAAAGTTTTCAGGCCTGCATGATTTGGAGCATAACCTGGACCAACGCTGGGTAAAGACAAGATATGCCCAAGTTGCTTCCGGGGGTGTGTGATAATTAGATGAAAATTACATCCACGGCATTAAAACACACCAGCTATAATGAGTTTATGACAGAACTTTTATGTTTAATTTGAGAATGGGGCATCAAGTCCCGTTTGTTTTATAAAAGTGCTAAATCTTAGAAATTTAACTTTAATCAATTACTTGAGTGTGGGCTTAAACAAGCTACAGTGTGACGATGAATGTAAATTTGTGTTTATTGGTTAGATTAGGCGCAGAGCCTCTCCCAATGGATGATTATTCCCCCTCAATAGTTTAATAAAGATCTTTTCAAGAGAAACCTTCTATGTTTGTTGACTTAGTTAGATTGAACCCCGTTCATTTATTTTAATATATGTTTTGAACACTTTGCTGACCTCCTAGAGGAGGTTTTAAATAATGTGATTTGTTATACCCTCTCCCTGGAGCCTTTAGGCACCATCCTTTCTGCGGTGCTCTTTTTCCTTGAATGCTATCAGGTTGTTCCAGGATTGTGTGGTAGGGCTTCCACACCATCTCTCTGGAAACAAGAGAGTCATAGACACTCTCTTAATATAGCACCCTGTGACAGATACCATCAGTGCATCATGCACCAAGAAACTACCGCAACTTTTTAGTATAAATGGTAAAGTCTCTCTCCATGATGATGAACTTCCTTTAGAAACGACCCACAGGCTGTTCCAGCCTCTCGTGTTTTTAAAAGAGTAAAGACAAAACTGCAGTTCCAGAAGCTTTGAAAGACATAATAAATGGCTTAATGCGATTCAGATATGACTGGACGATAAGCCCTAAAAAGCTATGGAAGATTGGCTAGAATCTGTTGACCATTATCTAAAGTGTACAAATATTTGAGCACCTTTGGACAAGGCTTTATTGGGTCGGATATAGGATAACTTATTGGATTGCCTTAAATAAGGCAATAAGGTGACGTTGACATTTATATGAATGTTAAATAAAATTTCTTTGAACTAAGGCAATAGTAAATTGAAGAATACCATACCCTGCCAGAACCAATGAAAGTATATGGGGAACCAAATAATCTAAGACAAAGGAGTGGTATTGACAAAGTCACTGATATTTAATTGAGATGGGACGATTAAAGATGGAGAAAAATTTATAAGAAAGTGGAGAGCAGAGCAGAAGGCATTTGCTAATATTTAGTTAGATGAAAAAGTGTGGCTGGGGCAATTGCTCCATATTTAATAAAGTTATTAGGATGTCTCAGGGATGAAAATTTTCATATCGTCTTTCCATTGCTCAGTGGTCTTTTACCCTGTGCAACCTTCTCAGCTAATACCTATATCACAAAATTATAACAGTGGTGATCATTACAGGGGGTCCAAAAATCAAACCACAAAAAAATATTCTCCAGCTTCTGGATATATCACATCAAGCCTGCTTTAACAAGAAATCCTCATGGCACAATGCACCAGCCAAATATGTGGAACTTAAGCTTGCATTAGATGCGGTGCTCAACAGGCAGGATGAGCTCTTTCAGGAGCGGAATGATGTAATGAACCAGCTCAACAAAACGTTCAGTCAAATGTGGATTCTTGGACAACACAACAGGCAATTTGATAATTGACTGGACAACATCACTGAATGGCTGCATTGCACAGAGCAGAAGTTGGACAGTATCTCTCAGCCCCCTCATCAGGAAATGGATGAACAACAAGTGACTGCTCGGGGAGAAGTGTATTATGGGGAATATAACACTAAATACCCAGTGAAGGAGCTTTTCACTGCTTCTGAAGGCAGCATGAACTACTCCACTCAAGGAGGCAGCTATGGAGATGATTATGTATCAGAGGACCAAATCCCCCAAATATTAGCTGTACTGCCCACTGAAGGAGCCCACGCTACTGCTGAATAGGCAGACAGACTGTCCGCCGCTGGACCTACTGGTCCATTCCTCATCAAGATACTGCTTATAAGTCTCAACCCTTTCATCACTATGCTCCAAAGGGTCGCAGTTATGAGCAGGAGGAATAGGTCTGCATTGAAAAGCTGCCTCAATTTGATCATGATGGGAATACACGGCTTCTTTAAACAATATAAGTTTGTGGCAGAAGGAACCTTGGATAAGAATAAAGCTAAAGTGTTAATATTCACCTTGGATGTTGGGAGTGCTGACCAAATCACCAGCCATCTTCCAAGTAGTACTGTTACATACAAAGAAGTGAAGAATATTGTGCTGTGGATGTTCAGAGGTGCCATAAAGATGTCACAGCAAAAGGCGGAATTTTTAACTATTGGGTTCCAACTTAATGAGACCCTCACTGCATTTGCTGACCAATTATGGCGGAATCCCATGTGCTGATTGGGGCAGGGACTTTATCTGGATCCGATGTGTTCATTGCAATGATCTCAACAGTGAAGCCATTTTATGAGCTTTACAACATCATGACTCTAATTTTGGGTGATGACGTACCTCTGCTTAAGGTTGTTTAGTTTTTGCGCCGTTTATCTGCTACTTTTTCTCCACCTAATACAGAGCTGAAGCATCCCACCATCATTGCTGGACCTTATTGTTTGAGGGAATTTACTCATTCTATTCAGCTTCCATCTAATAACCCCTGGCCTTATTATAATCACGCGCCTTGCCCTCAGCTGAGTTACCCCCAGCAGTTTGACTTCTGCTATGGTCCTGCTTTTGAAAATTGTCAGCAGCCCAACTACCAACCTGGATCTATTTATGCCAATCATCAGCAATCACTTTATTGATCTGGACCTTGTTACACCAGTCATCAACAATCAAACTATCAGCCCAGTATTTATTATGAGAACCAATGATGTGGTCCCGGGGGTGGAAGGCGAGTTGGTAGAGCATATGGCTACCAACCTAAAGGTTGTGGGTTTGATTACCGCCCTTGCACATCAATCGAGGTGCCAGACAAAGGAAGCTATTGGCAGTTAGTAGGTATAATAACACGAAAACCTTACCCATGATGTAACCAGAAAAATCTGAGTCCCGATCTGGAGGTGAAAAAAAACTTTTTATGACAGAGTTGACCCTGCTCAGATTTCATGTCAATACTTTCTTTCTCTATTTCAGTAATGTCTGTCCCCTGGTCGGCTTGCCTCAAATAAATAATGATGTGGTCCCTATGGGATAAATTGTTTTGAATGAGGTCGCCCTGACCATCTTGCATGGAGTTTCCCTAACCGTCAAGTTCACTATGTGCAACATGATCAATACTACCGGGAAAAGATGAAGCGGAGTAGAGACAGGACTCTCTACCTCTTCTATCCAACCTTAATGTTCCACCAGAACCTATTGTAGTGTATCCAGAGGAAGTCCTCCAATACAATGACATATTTTTATACCAACAACTGGTTGGAGGAGTGAATGTACTGACATGGGTTCAAGCCAAGGCCACAGCAGATGATAGACCTCAGGACCAACAACAACGCATGCCTGTCAAATGTTTGACCAAGCTATTTCAGACAAGCTGGGTCTAGCCACAAATGCACCTTTTCTGAAAGATGTAAACTTCGCCCTTATGGTAGATGCTATTGCAAAGAGTTTCCCAAAGTTGGTGTTGGAAAATTGGTTGACCACATTATCTATCTCGCTTGCCAATTCAAATTTCAAAGGTTGCTAAGAGCAATATATTGTTTGGCAATGGTTGCTGACTAAACCATTAGTTAAAATTAACTAAAAAATATAATCCAATGATTGGATATAATTATTATTTTGTTGTGGATCATCCCCAACTAAATTTTTTAGTTTTAATTAACCGAAGGATATAATCCAATGATTGGTTTTGATAATGTTTCGTTGTGGATCATCCTCAGCACAAATTAGGCAATTTTATGAGGGTTTGATTGCTGATAGTTGCATTGCCATAGTGGATCGTTCAAAAAGAGGATCTGAACAATTAGGGTCGTTTTTAAAAAGTTACTAAAGTGTTTTAACGCTTGTTTTTGACAGTAGCTAGTAGTCATAATCAGTCTACACGACCCCCAGCCCATCTGTGTATGGTTCCTAACACAAGGGGATGGTTACCAATCTTTGAAAGGTTACACTGCTGAGGATTAAGTAAAACGAAGGCATTCGCCATTATAAGAAGTTAATCCTAAGAGTTAGAAGTATTAGGAGACCAATCAGTTAATTTTCAGAGAATTATCTGAAAAGTTGTTTGCCTTCTGCCTATAAAAAACCCTAACATTCTCTAATAAAAAACAGAATTTAACTGAAAAATAGTTTTAGTTTTACTTCTAGATTGAAGATTGATAGGAAAATAAGTCCCTACTTGTTTTTCTCAAGTTACAGTTACAAGAGTGGAATCTTTGCCACCAATTTGGAGACTCAACCTACTAATTGTCATCATACAACCAGTATTTAATATTATTATACAACGAACCTGTGCAGTAAACTAACCAAAAGTTTACAGTTGATGAGGGGATCATGAACTTTCATGGGAAAAGAGATCCCTTACATTTCCACATATACAACAGTCATAATTCTTCATATTCTGAGTGTAGATACTGTGACATTTTTGTAGCAAAAAAATGAGTACATGTTATAATAGATACAGGAGCCCCAGTAAACATAAGCTCCAATTTGGTGGTGAAAAGAAGGTAAAGCCAAATTTAGAACATTGAATGGTGTACGGAACTGCTGGAGCAGTAAGCAACATCTCTGAGGGAGCAAATAGCGTGCTACCTTTGTGGTTAAGGTCAATTGTTGTTGTAATTTTAAATTTATTGTGAGGAAGGCTGATCAGGGTCCAGACACTTCCAATAAGACACAAAGAAAATGAAACGCAGTAATAGGGGGGCACCCCAGAGAAGCTAATGGTGTCTCCTGTTGCCAGCGGGAACGCCACTACTGGGAGGGGGGAACGTGTATAGGGGCTGGAACCACTATTGAGCACGTGTGGAGGAAGGGGTCAGAGTTGATTAACCAAACTGGGAACCAGGAGGAGACCAACTGATTGGCGACGCGGTGGGAGGTATCCAAACATCCACGCTTGAAAGTGGTTCACTAAGTGTGACTGGAACTGGTGGACAGCTTCTAGGAGGGTGGGGGTGGAGCCTGCGATGGCATCCAAGACAATTGTGTGGATAGTCCACATGGCGATTGCGATTACCAAAGCATGGAGGGAGGATGGAAGAGGGGAGACCATAGATAAAGCAAAAATATTCTAGACAAACTGAAGGGCTGTGCCTGATCCTGGCGAAGCAGATGTTGCACCTCACGCCATATCACTTTAGAGGTAGGACACTTCTCCATGCGGTGGAACAGCGTTCCATACTGGCCACACATGACGCAGGATGAGCGTAAAGCGTTAGAGCGCTCAGCCATATGGTACACCCACCTCAGGCAGCGCCACACATGGGAACAGATTTGAGGCTGCAACAGAGGATGGTGGGCATATTTCCAAATTGTTTTCTGGGTATCAAGGGAATAAGGGATGTCCATCATGTCCAGGTAGTCCACCCTGGACAAGATATGGGGCCTCGCGGGTATCAAGCCGCCCAGAATGGGTAGTCCCTGTAATACTGTGTGAACTGAGGAGAGGGGCGCCCCCTCTGGGCAGTGTGTCCACAAATACAAATTCTCCACTCAGCGCTCCGCATGGAGAGGAGGATTCATTTAAAGTGGGGTGCAGTTCCATGGGGACCTGCAGCCAAAGCATGGGAAGCCAGATATTTCATCAAAGAGTAAGGGTGTGATGGATTAGTAAGGCCCAGGGCATGGGAGAAGTTGGAGCGGGCCGCGTGGGACCAGCGTTGGGCTGGAAGTATAGGGATGGTGGCAGCAGCGATCCAGGTGTCCATGATCTTTGCAGCATGTGCCTCAAAGTTGAGCAGGCCCATGCCTCCATTATGGCGAGGGCCAAACATGACCTTGAGTCGCACTGGCGGTGGGGTGGCCTGACCAAAGCACCCTTGTAGAAGGGCATACAGTGACTTGAAGAAACTTGGGGAGAAGGCAATGGCGTGGGCCCCAAATAAAACTTTGGAGAGGTGCATAGAGTTGGCTAGTACAACCCTGCTGGTAAGGGAAGTAGGGTGGGCTCTGAGGGGGGCGATGCGCTTCATCACGTTGTCTAGAATATGACTTTCCATTACTGCTGAGGCATACCCGCCTGCCTCCACCCACACGCCCAGATGGCGGACTGGCCCAACGGTAGGGCGCGGCACAAAGGGGAGCACAAGTGGGGCGGTGTGGGTCGGGCAGGGTAAGCAAGCGCGTGTGCTAGCAGATGGGGTGGACTGGAAACGGGGCCTGAGGCCCAGTGGGTTTGATACTGACCAAGGAGAATGATTTCGGTTTTAGAGGCATTCAGTGCAGCATTACTTACTCGGGAATACTCCTGGATAAGAGCTTCAAGCGTGCATGCATCATGGTTGTTAGAAACCCCAACCACACAGTCATCAGCAAACGCCAACATTTTGACTGGGGCTTGGCCTTGCACGTGGACCCCAGCAAGGCGGGCATTCACGTTGCAAAAAAGTGGGTCAAGGCTGAAGTTATATAAGAGTGGGATAAGGGGGTCCCCTTGGCGTAGTCTCCTTTTAGGGCGGACTACTTCCGTGAGGAAGCCAGGGCCACGCACTGTCACTGTTGCAGATTCTGTAAGCATCATTGCCCAGCTGATGAAGCGAGGGGGTAAGCGGAAGAGGTGGAGGCAGGCCCTGAGGTATTCCCAATTTAATCTATCATATGCCTTCTGTTGGTCCAAGAATACTAGTGCAATAGAGGCCGTGGACTGACAGGCGTTGGCCACAGTGTGCACGTTGTCCCAAATTAACCTTTTGTGAATGAAACTGAATTGTTCTGGGGATATGATAGCAGAGGCAACAATCCCTAGACAGTTAGCCATGATTTTAGTAAAAAGATTAGTATCAGTATTGGTTAGAGAAATGGGGCGCCAGTTGGCCAAATCTAGCTTATCCCCTTTTTTGAATAGCGTAATGGTGTAGGCCTTTTGCCCTCCTGGTAGGAGGCACATTTTTAAAAGGCTCTGGTTAAGAGAGGCAAGCAATAGTGGGGACAAATATTTGAAATACTTCTTATAAAACTCATAAGGAATGCCATCAGGGCCAGGGCATTTCCTATTTGGTGCACTGCGGATGGAGGACCAGAGTTTATCTGGAGCAATCAAATTCATCAACTCTGGGAATTGGGAAATGGCACAGATGTATGCACTATTGAGAATATTCTCCATCTCAGCTGGAAGAATTGGGTTGGATTGGTACAATTTGGAGTAATAGTTTTGTATCTCAATTACCACTTCGGCTGGCATATCCACTACGGAATTTTCTGGCCTTTGCACCTGTGATTGCCAAGCTCTTGCGTGGTGTAAAGAAACTTCAAAAAAGTAAGCGGAGCATGTGTCACCCACTGTGATGTGTTTAGCCTTGTACTGAACAAAAACCTGATGCTTGTGTTGCCGCTCAAGCGCGTTAAGGTGGGCGGCTACTTCTGCCCACTGTGACCCCAAGCAGGGTTATAGCTTGTGGATGGGACGTTAGACTCCAGGTGGGACAGTTCCACCAGAGCACGCGAGATGACTGCTGAGTAGAGCGTGAGCATCGGGAGAAAAGGTGGCGAGCCTGGCGGATTGTGTCTGCTTTGAAGACAGACCAGGTGGAAATTAGATCAGGCAAAATGGTGCAATAAACTCTGGAGCCATGGTTGCAGATTTCATCCACGAGGAAAATTTTGGTGACGCAAGCTTGGCTGGGCGAAGTTTGCACCAATTTGGAGCCCAAGCAACTGGGTCAGGTAGGTGGAAAGTTTATCAAAACCAACCTGTGATTGGAGAAATTAATTTGGTTGTGTTGAAATGGGAAATTTGGGTATGAAATTTCAATGGTGCAAGGATAAGGTCAATGCGGGACATGGACCTTAACTGGCCATTGTGGATGAGGGTGTGACATGTTTTTGAGCAGCGAAGCATGATGCGGCAGGGTATTGACCAACCCTATGGTGGCCTTGAGGCGCGTAGTTCTACGTGTCCCTGTGGCAGGGAAGATGAGGAAGGCCAGCAGTCCGTGGATGGGTTCAACCAACAGTTCATGTTGCTAATGATGAAAGGGTCAGGGGGCAATGGAATGGAATTGACTGATGAGAAAAATTACCGACGTTCTCGTGCACAGGTTGGGGCGTAAATGTTGATAATAGCGTGCACTACGTCAGCCCACAAAAAATTGACAGCAAGGATGTGTCCACTAAGGAAGGATTCAGAAGATAAAAATCTAAAATTATTTTGTTTTTTGAACTAGCACCCCACAGTGCTAGGACCAGAAGGAGAGGGAAGGGAGGAGCATGGTTTTCCATGTATCCTCAGCACCGCGTGGACAGTGGGACTCCTGGATGGCCAGGATATCCATGGGTAAATTATGTTGTAAAAGACTTAGTTTCCTATCCCAGGACAGCGAGGCCTTGAGTCAGGCGATGTTTAAAGTCCCTAAAGTAAAGGCTCCCCCCATCACACCTTAGGTGCGAGGGGAAGGGCACCTGAGCCCTCCAGCCTTCTTTTGTTCTCCACGGCGCTTTTTGGTGCCTCAGGTATGTGATTCAATGTATTTGGTAGTATGGGTAGCTTTAGCAGTTTGGTTCACATTGGCTTTTGCCTTCGCTTTTTGTTTCCCCCATTGCAGAACAAGATTTTTTACGGTGCGTGCATTTTTGGTGCATCAATGCTTGATTTTGAATTTTTGGGTGGGAAAATGGAGAATGATTCAGTTCCAATCGAGGCTTGGGCGCATTGGTCAGGTAAAATTGACTCGCCCATCAGGACTTCAGCTTGGGCTTAATCAGCTTGGGCGTCCCAATCTGATTGGTTGAGAGATTCCTGAGCTGCAACCACTGCAAAAGTCTTGATGTCTTCCTATAGCTGGGAGGGCGGGATAGCAGAAGCGACCTTGGCTTCCTCCTTGGTCGCCGCCTTGTGGGCCTGTTTGGCCTTCTTCCGCTCCTGAGGGGATACTGGGTTCACTATTAAGTAGCAACCCTGTGCCCCCACAGGAAAGCAGACTTCGTATTGGTGGTCAGTTCATAGTGGGTTTCACTGCTGCACATTGCCTCTGAGGGAATTTCTTCATATGTGATGCCCTCCTTGGAGGGGCAGGTGTGTGCCTTGTGGCCAAATGCGTCACAATAGGCGCAGATGGGAGGTGCGCTGTCCATGGTGACCCTGAAAGGGTGGGCGGCATGCCCCTCAATATTGACAAAAGTGGTGTGTGGGATTTGGGTTAGGTCCTTCACTATCCCCTCGGCTGGGGTTAGGACTGCAATTGCTTTGCTGGTGCACAGGTGTGGCATTAGAGTAAAGCGCTGCATTTCAAAGGATTGTATTTCGCTGTATATGGCGAGCCCAGCCTTCAGGTGTTGTTTAAGTATGACGTGTTTGACCGTAGTGGTCAGAAAGTCAAAAGTTATAAAAATTTGGTTCAATTTTGTCCATCTGGTGCGCTTAGTTTCGATGACCCGCTGCCCGTTGGGGAGGTCTATCACAACGCATACCATTGCAGCTTTGTCCAATGCCTCCTTGCTTTCAAAACCAAGTTCCAGACAACCGCGTGGCATGGAATAAGGTGCAACATACACCGCGTTCAGGAAATGAGTGTGCACATCCCCACAAAACTTTTCCCATAGCGCTGTCTGCTGAATATCCAGGAATACCCATACTCAGTGTTCCACCAATGAGAGTGATTGAGAGTGCAGCATATTGATGTACTAGTTGCATCGCGCTTGCCAAGCCAAAATTTCTGGGGAAATGGTTACCACCGGTTTTTTTAAGTTTGTCTATTCCTCCAGATTCACTGGAGCGTTTGTGAACCGTAGATGTCATGGGGCTACCACCTGTGCCCTTTACCTTACTTGCCCAACTGCTCCCCAACATGGGCGTTAACTAATATCCTCGGCGAGGTTAATAAACTAAAACCAGACTTTAATTGAATTTTGTTGCAAAAGTGATTGCAACGAGAGAGAAAAGTTGTCAATTGTCGTTGTAGCCCCAGCGATAGTACTAAACAATAATTATGACCTGTTAATTGAGATGCTTTCATACAACTCTTTACAGCTGTCATTGATATGACAGCGAAGACCTTTGAAATTCTGGGGCAAAATATACCAAATTGCTTTTCCTCCAGGTGAGTGCCAAAGGATCCAGTGAACATAGGTCATATTAGACTTGCATACAGTAATGGGGTGAATCCACTTCACTAATCAACTAAAGAGAAAGACCCAGGTTTTTCCCCATCAGATATATGAATACCAAGGGCTGCCACTCAGAGCTGCTAGACCTTTATTTATACCCTCCAGACACCAAGTAATAGTAAACACGGAGTTAGAGGTGGAAATGCCAGCCAGGCTTTATGGGAGGTCATTGGGCTTTATCAGCAAATGTGGCTTGAGTCTCATGTGGCTCCAGGCATTATACTTTCAGGACATGTGAATATCAAGTTTTTCTAGTGTCAGAAAATCGACTATGGGCTCTGCTAGTTGAAAGGCCAACCAGTATGAATACTGGTCAGCCCTTGCCATTTCGCCTTAGGCAATGGGGCCAGCAGCGCCGGCTAACCCCTTGGAATGTCACCCGCGCCATTTGGGGATCCCCTAGCCTATACTCCAACCAACAAAATAAACAATAAACTTATAAGCAAAGGTAGAATAGGCAAAGGGAGATATTTATTGAAAGGGAAGCGCCAGGTATTTATACTATTACAAAAGGGCTACTGCACCCACCGCTGACCTATTGGCTCTTCCGCTGGTTCTTCCAGCCAACCACTCTTCTTCTTCTACTTAATTCTCTTCCCTGGCGTTGACCCTCTCGCTCCATCCTTCCCAATGTCCAAATTAGCTTTGGCTCATCCTCGGCCTTAAGTTGCTGGTGAGCCATATAAATATCAATCTAAATAAATGTCAAATTTGGTTTCAACCTTCAAGTTGATGATAATGCATTGGAAACAACCTTGGTCGCACGCTTTGACTTGGAATATCTTGGCATTTTGCTGACATCACTACTCATCTTTTCTTAATAATAAATGAGGCACCAGGAACAACTTCAGCCACCTTGAACTCATAATTGTTGGATCCACAAACATTGGATTATCAGTACAGGCAGCGAATGTTTGAAGCGAATACATAGGCTTTCCACCAGAAATCTCACAATGGACCATGAATGGCAGTTGGCGTCAAACACTGATTCTGCTGACTGATATCAGTTGGATCATCCTCAGCTATTAGTTGCCGGTGATCCTTATACTAATTTGGGGCCACCAATTAGCACAATTCAAACCTAATACCAAACTTGGCGAAATACTAATTTTGGCTCAACCCAAATTGGGGAGCAACTAACCAGCAATCACATTAAATTACACGAAATTCAGTCAATAATTCATTCTGCCAGTAATTGCCATTTCATCCAAAATAACGATTAATCATTGGAGGATTCCATCTGGTTAAAATTCCGACAGCTAGCGAATTTACAGATTGAACCATGGAAAATCTGCTGGCATCATATAGTGGCGTATTTACATAGCTCCAGTTAAGGAGGTCCTTTAGGTTCATGGTTTTGGGTTGCTAGATGAACTTGGTCTACCTGTTGAGATGCAGACCAGCATAATAATGGTGATACCGCGGAAGGATTTAACAGGTTTATTGTAAGAACAAAAAGACCAAGCAATAGCTTTCTCTTCAGAAGTTTAAGGAGATTTTTGCCATAGGTGACCACAATTTTGGGTGCACTTGGGGAGTGGTCCATCGACTGGATATAGGGGATCATCCCTTATAAGGTCTCGGCCAATCTGCCAATCAAGGGCAGCTGAATAAGTTGTCATTGAGGAAATTGATAAGCTGCTGGAGCAAGGGATGCTCAAACCATCTAAGAGTCCATGAGCTTCGCCTATTCTGATTGTATAAAAGAAAGAAGGTATAAAATGGGTAGTAACAGACTAATGGAAACTCAACAGTCACTAAGAAGGACTCATAACCCTTGCCTCATATTGATGATGTGCTGGATTGATTATGCTGAGCCTTTTACTTCACAGCGATGGATCAGATATACTGTTACTGGTAAATCAAGTTACTGCAGTGAAACAGGAGATATTCAACATAATCACATCCAAAGGACTTTTCCAACCAACACATATTCCTCAAGGGCTATGTAACGCCCAGATACGTTTCAAGGAGCTATGGACAATATACTTGGTGACCTGAAGCTGTCATGCATCATCATGTAACTCAATGACATTATTGTTTTTCCTGAACTTCTCTTGAGCATCTTGACCATCTAGAATAGGTATTCCACCGGCTCACTGAAGCAAACATCAAAATTAAGCCTTGTAAATGTCACTTCTTCAAAGACAAGCTGAAATAACTGGGGCTTTCGTAGACTTTAAGGGGCTGAAACTACTGTCAGCCAAGGTGGAGGTTATCCAAAAATGACTTCGCCAAACAGTAAGCGTGATATATAGGTATTTTTTGGGAATGGTCAGCTACTACTGGAGCTTCACCCCTAAATTTCAGCTGTATTGGGGCCCGCTATTTGTTACAAAAAGGATGTCATGTTCAAATTGATGAAATGCCATCAATGTTTCTTCAATACACTTTAATGGCGTTAATCAGTGCGCAAGTGCTACACTATCTGAACTTTGATAAAAAGTTCATCATCCAAATGGATGCTTCCCTTTCCGCTGTAGGGGAGGTCTTATCTGAAAAAGACTATGAGGGGAGGGAGCACCCAGTGACGTACTGTAGTCAGAGCTTGAATTGCCATTAATGTAATTATACCATAACTGAGTGAGAGTGCTTAGTGGTGATCCATGCGTATAAGCAATTTAGAGCTTACTTGAATGGTGTGAAGTTTAAAGTTTTAACGGATCATGCTTAGTTACACTGACTGCAGAACCTCAAGGAGCCTGAAGGGCACCTAGATAAATAGGCAATCAAGCTACAGGTATATGACTTTGAGATCTTTCACTGACCTGGAGCCAAACACCAGAATAAAAAATGCTTGTTAAGTTTGTCAATGGTTGCCATCACAGCAAATTTGATCAATATGATATATGACAAAATGCTCAGCGAGAAATATGATGATAAAATGCATCAAGTCAAAAGGCGCTAAATGTTATGAGAGCTTAGTTTATAATAGAACGGGGGCTATAAAATTAAATTGAAAACTCTACGGTGAACTTCACATGACCTTTGGCATGGCCTAGCATTACCATGAGTGCACATAAGGCACTCAGACATGGTGCCATGTGCAAGACGTTGTAATTTTTGGTACCTCAGTATTATTGGGAAATCATGAACTTTGACATGCTTAACCATTTCCTACTGCCACCAGTGCCAAATAGAAAAACAGTTCCACCAGAAGACTTCATACCAGTTAGTATAATCACATTTTGCTTGTATACAGTTTCCCTTGATGTCATTGTCCCTATTCAAACAAAAGCTAACTGGTCCAAATACAATCTGGTGGTGATTGACCACTTGACAAGGTGGGGTGATTCATGGGCAATACGGGATTTGGGGGAAGTCACAGTGGATAAGTTCATAATGGAATTAATATTTAGCAACATGGCTTCCCTCAATTCACTCTTACTGATAATGGAACCTACTTATCCTCGCACTTCTTTCCAGAGTTGAATGAGATGATGGGCATCCGCAGGGTTCTGATGACCCCATAACACCCCAATTCCAATGGGATGGTTGAGTAAGTTAATTGGACCTTGGTGAACATATTGTGACGAACGGGGTCTCTCCACATTGCCACAAAGCAGTTGGGCAAGAGGGCCCATGTGAGGGCCCATAGGCAAGAGAGGGCCACTGTGGTGAGGTCTCACGTTCGTTGGCTTGTTGAGCGATTTAGATATCCTTGGAACACTGTAAGGATGATGCTCATACTGAGGAGGGCAGTTTGGCCTCCAGAGAGAGCATATAGAGAGGCGACAGCTCTGACAAAATCCGAGGAATGGTCCATGTTGATTCACTTAAAATCCACAATTTTCCCCAAAAATCTCAAATAAATGATTTTGAAATTTCAAAATTTTATCGATTTTATAGGTTTTTATTGTAGATAATAGAAGACAAAGTTGTCTTAAACACCTTTGCTTGGTTTGTTTAATATTAGGGAACAGGGAATATGGGGAAATTGGACCCCATGGAGTCTGCGGGTGGAGGACTATCCGTGGGCCTACTTTGAGAATCTCAGTCTCTGATATTCTCATCTAGGCCTGTTCTAGACTGTCCATTGAGTACCCATGGCATTATGGAAACTTTTTTGCATATATTTCTGTTTGTTGAGGATGAATCAGAGCTTATCCTTACCTTATTGCTAAAATTCCCATTTTGGGGATGATTTGGCCTGGCAGCCCCTGATTTTCTGGGCTGCCCTTTGCCATGGCTCTCGATAATTTTGATGAGGGGCAGATTTGGCTTGGCAGCTCCTGATTCGTTGAGCTGCCTGATGCCATCATTTCCTTTTGTGGAGTTATTCAGCTTGGCAGCTCCTGATTTGTCAAGCTGCCAGATGCTGACGTTTCCTCTTTTAGTGTTATTTGGCATGGCAGCTCCTGATCTGCTGAGCTGCCCAATGCTGTGATTCATGCTGCTTCCATTTTTGGCATAATTCAGCTTGGCAGCCCCGGATTTGCTGGGCTGCTCTTTTCCATCTCCAATTGCTACACATGAGGCCTCGGAATTTGGGTTGGCGACCTCTGATTGGCTCAGTTGACATTTACATCAACTTTTGCTGCCTTTGCCTCAAGGTTTTGTAAGTTTTGTGGCATCTGATTCCTCATATTGCCATTTCTGAGGGTCGTTGCCCTCAAGCCTGATGCTTTTATGTATATTTAATGAGGCACTATTAGCCACGATCCCCACCTTAGGGGGGTTGGGGCTATGTGGTGGTCAGGCAGCACCTTGACCGTCACACATACTATGAATGTTTAGTAATGGATTGTCCTTCTGATTGGAGTTCCCTCCTTTCCACCGTTGTTTTTTATACAACATTAGTTACCATTCTGCCACAGGGAAGAGTCCCTTTCAATTACTATATGGACAACACTCTGCACTTCTGGCACTGATTTATGCTTGTGTAGAAAAACGGGTGGAATGGGCCCCAACGTTATTTGACTAATCTAGAAGACATTAATCAATTTGCAAACTGAGGCGTACTCCTTCAGTCTGGTAAAAAGGATAAGGAATCAGGCTGTTGATTGGAAGAGGTGTAGTGGGCTATCTCAGTTCAATGATGGAGAGCTGAATTTGTTCCATGACCAGCACAGTTTTGATCAAAAGCACAAATTGGCCAGAGTATATGGATTGGTCCATTTGAAATCATCAAGAAAACAGGTGTCATTGCCTATACTATCAAAGACCTGCAAGCTGTTGGATTATTAACCTAGTGTAAACAAAGTTCCTTTAGGCACATAAACAATAGGAGAATTATCATCCAATCAATGGGGGTAATGTTGAAATTCTGATATGACTAGATTATAAGCCCTTAAAAGCTATGGCTGATTGGCTATAGACTGCTGACCATTATCTATATTGTACAAATATTTGAGCACCTTTGGACAAGGCTTTATTGGGTTGGGAAGGATAAATTATTGGATTGTCTTAAATAAGGCAATAAGGTGATGTTGACATTTATATGAATGTTGAATAGATCTCCTCGAACTAAGGCAATAGTGAATTGAAGAATACCATACCCTGCTAGAACCAATGAAAGTATATGGTGGAACCAAATAATCTAAGCCAAAGGAGTGGTATTGACAAAGTCGCTGATATATAATTGAGATGGGACGATTAAAGAAGGAGTATTGTTAATAGGAAAGTGGAGTGCAGAGCAGAAGCATATGTTAATACTAAGTTAAATAAAGAAGTGTGGTTGGGGCAATTGATCCATATTTATTAAAGTTATTAAGTTGTCTCAGGGATGACACTCTTCATATTGTCTTTCCATTGCTCAGTGGTCTTTTACCCTGTGAAAGCTCCTTGGCATATATTACTTATATCACCAAAGATTATAACATGGCTTATCATCAGTATCATGAAGAACTGGGGTGATGATGAAAACTTTCTTTATGGCTTAATTTCCTCTTGACATTCAGGAATCCAAACAAATGGGGTGTTATTACCTGTAAGAGAGTGGGAGGAGAATCCATCTTCAAATGAATGGCGAGAACTTCTTGAGGAAAATAAAAAATCCCATAAAGCTCCTCAGTAGCTTTAACATACAGGAGTGTGCAAAAAAAAGATGGTTTCCAGTTTAAAAAGCACAATAGTGTTACCATCCTTTAGTATTAAATTACCTAATGATTGGACTTCATCTTTAATGAACACGAATTTGGATTACTTAGAAACCAGGACAGCCTTTTTGAGGGCTTCAGGCACTGCTTTTATATCCTTGCTGTGTTGTTAATCATTGATAGAGTGGATTAAGATGTCATCCACGTAATAAATCGCATAGCAGAACCAGAGATACCTCAAGTTGTCAATTAAGCTTTAGTTATAACTGCTGGGGTGTTCTTCAGATAAAAGGCATAAATTAAACTGGTTAATTCTATACCAAGTACAAATTTTTGTCAGCCATACCTGGCCTGAAAAAAACCGCCCCTGATGGAAATCATTTTTCAGTTTAAGTTTAGAGAATGCCACTGATTAGATTCATCTCTTTCTGCTAAGCATCACTTTTCAAAAATCAATTCAGCCTTAAAATTTAGCTCCACTAAAGAGATTTACGAAAACTATTAGCAAATATGGCGGGAAACCCCGCAAAAGAACCCGCGGCCTCTGCCAAACAAGCCAGCACCACCCTCAAACAAAGCAACCCTCGGTTACCCACCTCAGGGTCAACCAGAATCACCCACTCTCAAGCAGCGGCCATGAAAGCAGGCACCACCCCCCAACCTGGAGCTACTTCAACTAGCGCCAGTTCACCTGATCGCACTTCTGCAACCTGCACGCCCAACAGCTCTGCGTGCGCTACCTCCCACCAACCCGCTGGGCCCCCTCCACCAAGGAGGCCATCACCCACGCTGTTTTAATGGCGTCTGCTCAGTTGAATGCAACTAAGCCCATCCAGGCATTCACCTCCCCCATTGTGTCAGCTAATTCAGCCCCATCTATTATAGCTGATGCCGTGTTTCTGGCTCCCCCATGAGGGGCGATACCCAGCTACCTGGCCCCCAAACCCTCAGATGTAAGGTTGGATTAGCCGCACATTCTGGTTCACTAAGAACCAATTGGGACAATCTACTCTTCCCAAAGGGATTCAAATGGTTCAGATTTTGGAACTTCACACCAGTTCCAATCTCACCCGTCCCATTTAAACCCCATAATTGGCACTTCAAAGTTGGCACTTTATCTCCATATGCTGAAAATGACCAATTCACCAATCAGCCAGTGAGTTTTGCCCACGAAATCACAGCAAATACTCGGGCTGAATTTACCCAAATAGATTGGGATGGTGATGAAACATCGCCCTCCTCCCAATTGGCTGGAGTTAATTCAATCTGGATGGGCCTCCCCAATTTAGCGAGGCCCAACAATCCGCCCCTCAATTCAATATGACGCCAGCAACTGCTGTAACATTCCAGCAACAAGGGAACTCCTCAAACTTGTCCAAACCACAAGCACACACAACCCACGATTGCAGCCCAAAGCAAACACAAACGTACCAAAGGAGCCACTGGGGCGTGGCAAAAACCTCTGGCACCAACGCTACCCAAAGCTGATCCCTGTGAAGTGGCGTTTATTGCTGATGTTAAGAAGAAATGGGCCGAAACTAGAGCGCAAAAAGCTCTACCTCGCTCAACCCTCTCCCATGCAATTCGCATTTATTATGGGCATAACACTGTTGAATTCTATACTGAGGATTACTTCTCATACTTTGCAACAATCGCGGAGACATTCCTAATTAACACCACCATCCATGAATCAGTGGAGGGCCACTACTTCGATGTGGGCCTCACTGAAACTGCCCTTGCTGACCATGCTGCCACCCTCCAGGTCATTATTCCGCGTGGATCTCTTTGCATCTCCCGCACACGCTCTCATCTGGAGAAAATTTCATGGGTTACTTTTTCAACCTACCAACGACTGTTGATCCTGAGTCTCTTAAACTGGCGCTCCATCGTGGTTTAATGAATTTTGGGTCTGTTCTTTCAGTGGACTTTAGCGTCCCCTCTTACTATGCTCCCACTCAAAGAGCTCACACCGCTAGGGCGTCGTTCATCCCCTCCCCCACTGTATCCCGCAACATTGAGGTTATTCCTTGTGTGGCGGTAGTTGGGGCATGCCCTGAGATCTTTTTTGTCGACCCTGATCAGGCGCGCCCCCGCTGTTCATGGTGTAACGCCCTTGGACACTTGTATAGTTGCTGCAAAGCTCGAAAATAAGCCCTCTTAGCCACCACCCAGGGGCCTAAACCAGGCCAAAAACGATCCCACGTGGCTACAGCAACAATTCCACAACCCACACAATGGGTTCCCGTTCAAGACCTGTCCCCTGAGGCCTTACGCCTAGCAGTTGAAACAGC
Source organism: Massospora cicadina (assembly GCA_022478985.1). Classification (NCBI taxonomy): domain Eukaryota; kingdom Fungi; phylum Entomophthoromycota; class Entomophthoromycetes; order Entomophthorales; family Entomophthoraceae; genus Massospora; species Massospora cicadina. The sequence continues at coordinate 83,895 of JAKSZP010003954.1, forward strand.
TAACCCCACTATTGGTATGGGATACCTTCGCGCTCATGCCCCCCTTCCAGTGGGTACCCCCTCCAATCTCCCAGAGTCAACTCCCTCTCTCACCAAGCGCAAGGCATCTCCCACAGGGTGACCCTCGTCAGCCACCCCCACTCAGGGCTCCGCGGCACCCCCACCAACCTCCACCAGCGATTTATCGCATCAACCCTCAGCTCCCAATGGAGATATGCTCACCAGCATGGACTGGCAACCCGCGGCCTGCGGTAGAAGTGCCACCTCAAAGAGTCCTACCCAAGCCCCACAGTCCATTTTGCGCGGATCCTTTGCAGTGTTGGAGGAAGTGAATATGGACTCAGACTCATCAAATGGGGACACCGCGGAGGTAGCCATTGAGCACCCTCAGGTCCTTCCCTTGCAACGGAGCAGGGGCAGCATCCTAGGCTCGCTTATTGGGTCCTTCGCCCCCACCCTCTCCTTCCCCTCAGAACCCTCGACGCTCCTCACGGATTGCATCTAATAGTCAAGCTAAAGGACTCAAAACTAGCCGCCTCACAGAAGCAGGTTTAAGCGCTGGCAACCCCCAGGACATGGAGGGGAACAGCTATGAGTCCCCATGGCAGCACCCTGGCCCTGCAATCCATAAACGCGAATGGGTTGCGGGACTTTAAGTGGATAGCCCGCCTCCTCCGCAACTTCAGGTCAGCACAAATTGACATCGCTGCTGTCCAGGAGCCCCATATCCTCCCCCACGAACAATCTTCATGGAATGAACAGTTTGGAGACAACTCCTTCTGGACAAACCATGCCGCCCTTATTGTTTTGAATCCCCGGGTTAAAACCCATTCTTTTTCACAATATCTAGGTAGCCGCCTCATACTGGCCAAACTCACCACTCCTGACTTATCTTTCTTCGCTGCAAGCATCTACCTGCCTAATGCAGGTCAGGAGCAAAATCGGCTCTTGGAAGAGCTCATCCAACTCAATATCTCATAGAATACAGTCCTCTTAGGAGATTTCAACACAACCATAAGTCGCGTCTGTGACTCTTACCCCCTGCAGCAAAGGAACGCCCTGGATCAAGTCGCCTCCAGGATTTCCTTCTTTTGAGTGGCTTTATAGATGCGCTTCCACCCTCCGCGTCTGGCCTAGGTTGCATGACTAGGATCCAGTATGATGGAGGAGCTTTTCTAGTCAGAGTTACGCATAGATATGGCACTGATTGGCCCCCTGCTAATTGGCCGCGTCTCCTCTCCCATCTCTCGTGACAACCATCTGAGTGATCACAGGTCACTCACCGTCGTCCTCACCACCACACTTAGACCATCGCTTAGGTTCTGGCCTAGGGTTGCCCCAGCTCTTCTCAACAACCCCTTAACTAAGGAGAAGCTGTCTATGACCATCCAGGAGACTATCACCTCCCCCCACCCCACCTGCTTGACCACAAGGCTAGATGGGCGGTGACCAAGGAGGGCATCACCCGCGTTGCTTATAACTGTGCCAAAGCCCAGATGACCGCAGCTCGCGCCAGAGTCAAAAGGGCGGAAGCCAGAATCAGACATCTGGAGCGAAACTGCCAGCCTTCGCCCCTTACCAGATGGTTGGAAGACTGGGAAGCTGCGCAGGAAGCACTCCGCTTGGAGCTCACACTGCAGAAAGAACGGGCAGCAAACTTTACAACATCTCGTTACTATGCTCAATGGGAACGCCCCACCCGCTTCTTCTTTAAGAAACAGAAAGCCCGGTCAACAGCGCAGGATATTACTGCACTGAAGATTGGCACTACAACCACTTCAGATAAGGAGGAAATCACGCAGATACTACACTCTTCTACTCCAGCCTCTTCCATGCCACCCAGGTGGACCCGTCGGACATCCAAGACTTCCTGTGGCGGGCTCCAAAGCCGCCCATTAACCCACGGGCTGATGAGGCTCTACTGGCGCCTATAATCATCCAGGAGGTGATGGAAACCCTTCTGAAATCCCCACGGCTTAAAGACCCAGGCCCAGACGGAATACCCTTCGAGGTGTACCTTCTGAAACCTGCGGTGATAGCCAGAACCCTCCGCGACCTCTTCACTGCACTCTTGGTGAATGGCGAGGTCCTTACCGACTCCAGAGGATTAATCACGACCCTCATTCACAAGAAGTCAGACCGTGAGAACCTGGCGAACTGGCGCCCCATAGCGTTGATTAACACAGACCACAAGCTCTTCACAAAGCTTCTGGCCAACCGCATCACCAAATGGGTGTCACCTCGCCTCTCCCCATCCCAGCACGGATTTATTCCGGGGAGGTCGTTATGGGACAACTATAATGACCTTCACGTGACTTTGACTGTTAACTCTCGTAAGGTGAATGGCTTTGTGGCTCTCTTGGATATGGAGAAAGCATATGATCGGGTGGCCTGGAAGTATATTGATGCTTCCCTGGCCCGCTTCCATCTCCCCGCAGCTAGGCACTGGATATCAGCGCTCTATGACCAGCTCCACACCAGAGTCCTGACGCCAATGGGTTTTACAGTGGCAGTACCAGTTGGACAAGGTCTACAGCAAGGGGACCCCCTGATCCCTATCCTTTTTAACATCACCCTTGACCCCCTCTTGGCCTCCTTACAGGATAAGCTAACAGGGATTCTGGTCCCAGGTAAGGCCCCCACATGCACCATGGCATTTGCAGATGACACCGCCATTGCATTTGGCTGCCCTAGGATGTTGCCCTCGCTGCATGACCATTGAGAGGTACACCAAGGCGTCCAAGGACATGGTCAACACCTCCAAGACAACAGTTGTACAGGTCGGCTCCCCCACCTTCCCCCCACCATTTGGTATTGAACCTGTGCGCGGTACCTTCCGTCACCTGGGCGTTCTCAACAACCAACAAGGAGTTGCGCTAAAGGACAATGAGGACTTGCTCCTCGCAGTAGTTAACACCAGGATGCCATCTGGAACCGGCGGCACATCACCTACCAGGGTCAAGCTCTGATGGCCAATGTGTTCCTCCTCTCCAAAGTCTGGTTCCTAGTGCACGTCTGCCCATTAACAGATGCCGTTTATACGCGGCTCAATGTACTCCTCCGCTGTTGGATCTGGGGCTCAAACCATCCACCAATGACCCTCTCAACTATTGCCCGACCCTGCAATGAAGGGGGCCTAGGGCTTCTGGACACGCGATCCCACGCCACCACAATCTTCCTGAAGTTCCTATGGCTGATTGTCTGCTGGGACGCGACCCCCATGCCCCAATGGGCGCCCGCCCTCCGCCAGTCAGTTTCAGCAGCTCTGGGTCTTCCTAGAGCATCTCTGATCTCATTAGGGGAGTGGCTCACAAACCACCCAGGCCATCGCCTGAAACCATCCTCATCCCCCTACTGGAACCAGGCTCTCCTTGCCCTGAAACGAGTAGGCACGCGGATCCACCATGCTTTCCCATACAGAAGGGAAGGCCCTGGCCTCAGCCCCCATCGCCATGCAATTGTGCACAATGGACAAATTGTCACAACTCGCCTCAACCCCCAAGATCGTCCTCCCATCCGCCCAAGACTCCTTGAGCTCCTCCCTCCCTCCGTGAGATTTGACCTTAAGGAATTGTGGAAGGACGTCTATCACCCCATCCTGTCAGCAAAGGTGTCCAACACCTTATGGAGGGTGCTCCACTGTTCATACAGGACAGGGGGCCGGACTGGCCCTACCTTCCAGCACCTAAGCTTTCCCCACTGTGCGGAGCCTATTGACTCCCACCTCCATCATTTTTTTCACCTGTCCAGGTGTCGCCGCATTTTGGCCAAAGGCCCGCGCGCTCCTCCATGCTCAGCCCTGGTCTGGACACCCTGTGCAAGACCTCATGTTTGAGCAGACATTGCCTGGTTGCCACCGACCCCTCCGTGTCCTCGCCTATGCCACAGCCATCTGGACCATCCATAACTCCTTCCTTCGTGCTGCCTTTGATTAGCAGGTGTGGACCCTTCCACACATGATCACCCACTTTCAGGTACACTTTGAGATGGCCCTTAATGTCTTCACTATGTCGCCAACCCTCTCCCGCTCAGTTGTCACTTCAGCACGGCTATGGCGCGCAAACCCACCTCACTTTCTCGATGCCTCCTCCCTCCCCTTCCCTCGCCTCAGGTTCTTAGGAGCCCAGGCGTAATTCAATAAACATCGATGAATCCCCCCATGGGTTGGGACCATCTAGTACTAAGAAATACCACTGATTAGTAAATTAATCGAAAATTGATGCCTCCAAGGAAAAATGGTTATGCATTGGGGACTGTTAGATTTATCAAGTGGCCATAATTTACAAATTGTCTCAAAGTAATATCAGGCTTCTATGCAAAGTCTACAGGGAAGGACACAGGAGAAGCTTTCTTAACCATACACCCCTTATTCACCATGTCATCAATCCAAATTGTTTATTCCTGGTCTTCTGCTGTTCAGAGATATAGAAGACAGTTGATTTTTAAGAGGTTCACTGTTAAGCGGAAACTCAGATCAAATTCTGAGTGACTTAAGGCTTATTAACCCCATCCAAATAAAAATATGACGTAAATGGAGCGTGGATAAGGGGCAAAGTGGGAAACTCAGGCACAAAGACTATAGAAGAGTATTCCACAGTTGCCGCCACTGCATTGTTTATTGCCAATGTGGGAAGATGAGAAATTAATAATGAGTGAGAAATAAGTAAATGCAATATATTGCTCCAAGTCAATACTAACTGACTGGTAGAGCAACCATCCAACCACAAAATCCGTTGGTGTAGCGACTCAAGTATATCCACAAAGTTTGCTATAGATCATATTTATGGGCCACAGGCGCTGTGGTTTACACAGAGGCAGTGTAACCATAGTGATATAAGATGCCTACAAGACAGAGGAACCTAGGGTGACTTAAATATCAAAGTTTCACCACTTTAAAGTCAATGTAATTCCCTGTGGTACCAGTGTCCACTAGGCAGTCAAAGTTACCTTTTATTGTTTTACTGAAGTATAAATAAGAGATAAGAAATATGAACAAATAAAAAAATAAACCATTAAAGAGAACAAAGGGTGAACCAGAATTCTTAATATTATAGTCCCTGCGCACCTTGATGAATCTGTTGATGAACTAGGTGGGCATAACTGCTACCCAAGCATAAGACAAAGGTGCAGACTCAGGATCATCAAGTTCTGATAAAAACGTCCCTTTGAGAATTCTTTTTTCCCTGTATTCACGCGACTTTTTTCTTCCATTTTATGGAAAAGTGAGTTATAATAGGAAGTGAAATATGGGGCTGCAGGATTTATGGGAACTGCAACCATTATCAAAGGGTCGTTTGAAATATAATGACCTGAGGAAAATTCCTCAAAATGTAAATGATCCATATGAGCTCTTATAACTCCTTAACACTATTACTGATGTTTAATAAGTAAGAAACCTCTTCATTTGAAGCCATCATTCAAAAATCTGACACTATAATCACAGGCTTCTACTACCTTAGCCATTTGCAAGATCGATAAAAGACCTTCTTGATAGCGTGGAGTCTTGGGGTCTATGGTAATCGCAACCATTTCCAAGGGTCAGTTAAAATATTGTGGCATAAAAAGATTCCTCAGTTTGGGGAGGATCCATTTGAGCCATGCTGAAATCTTCAACATTAGGACTGACGTCTGTGCAGTAAAAAATTTCTCATATAAAGCAATTGGTCTCATAACCTTGTACTCTGTACCATTAGATTCAACTACCTGAGCCATTCATGAGATGACCAACACTGCATTGCTCCCTCAGCCTTTAGTTGCTCCTGACCACTGTCCTGTAGCCACTTCAAACTCAATTCAGGATCTGTTCCATATGGTTAAAATTTTATTCTTCCATCATCATTGGCATATAACCTTTTTTGAGTTTAGATGCTGGTTTTTATGGCCGTTGGTATAGCTAAAGTGGTTTATCAGTATTCACCCACTAATATCCAGGTTTATTCAAAAAATTTGATAACTAAACTCAAATGCCTCCTTAGCCGTTGATGGGTCTAAATTCCACGTACAATAAACCCCAGATCTGCAACTCAATGAAACTTAGAAGGTTGCTTTGGTAAAATCATCATGTAAGTCCATAATTTCAACAATGCGAAGGAAAGCTTAAATGTGACTGTCCAAATCTGAGGCAACTGCCTGGCGTTGGAAAAGGTTGAAAAACTTTTAAGCCCGCGGATTAAACTCTACAACAATTTCAAAAATGATACTTAGCAATGTTGCAGTAGGTTTCCCTACTTGATCATTTTGGTAGAGCATAGTGCATACTTAATCATTCACTTCACAAAGAAAAACAAACAATAGGACTTATGGAGGAGTGGTAGCATAGCGGGGTGGATTCTGCTCCAGTCTGGGTTGGATTTTGATTGAGACAAGTTTGAAACCATTACTGGCTAAAATAGAACTCAGCATAATATTTTTCTTAAATTCAACCAGCCTCATTTGCTTTTACAATAGGACTTATGATTGCTGCTCCTCAGTGAATCTGATGTCATTATTAACACTTTTACAAAGATTTAACTCATAAAGCACTCCCAATACTTGTCTACCTATGTCTGCAGAGGGGCATGGAGAAGCCCCAACTACTGTGACATTACAGGCATGTAAGGTAGGGTGTTATATAGGGTATGAATCTTGAACTAAGAAAACTTGATTATAGCTTTGACAAGATTAATATGAGCAACTAGAAAGAAGCGCTCTCGTGAGGTCAAATACTATGAGCAGTAGTAGCAAGGCCCAAAGATTTAAAAGTCTTTCACCACAGACTTAACCACTTTATTTATGTTACTGAGTATATTATCAGACGTCTGACGTTCTAAGGAGACCTGGCTTTGAACGTGAGCATTCAGCTACCCATTATAGCAACTAGAATCTATAAGACATCGATTTTTTGATAAGATTGGATAAAGATCCACAGGGGGAGAGGTTAGAAAAGTACTGATCAATGAACATGGACCCAGCGCCAAGGGTTAAGATTAAGACAGGCACCATTACCATCTATTTATGTAACTATTGGCCGCTAGCTTCCTTTTGGGTAACAATTGGTTTATAATTATCATGAATTCTGATTAGTTTATCTTAATGCTGTGTCATTTCTTTGTTCATAGTTCTGAGGTTGTTCACGCTTTCAGTCAACCTGCCATCCATATGCTTCTTGACACTTACCTGGGATATGCACCACTTAATCCCCTTCCTGACCATATTCTTCAAAAAAATACGAGTTATTTTAGGCTGTACTAAAACCTGAACTGACACTAATAAGAGGCATCTTCAGGTTGGTAATTTGAAGTACATGAGCAGCCTCCTGGTCTTTCTGATGCTTGAACCTGAGGCAGCAAGGATAGTCATGACTAAGGATACTACTATAATTATAACTGTCAAACAGTAATGAGGGGCCGCCATTGGCCTGATAGTAGGAACTTAAGTAAATGGATTTTTGAATTTAAAATTCAAAATTTATTTGAGGCACACCGACCAGGGGATGGACATTAACAATATTCAATGAGTAAAAGAACTGAACAAACGAACAAATGGAACAATTAAAAACAAAGCAAAACCTCCAACCAGGCGGGGAGTGGATTACCGCTAACCCACCATGGCAGAGGGTGGGGGGGTTGGGAAGCTCTTCTACAGGCATATGGTTCATGACAGTATCATTATGGTTGTAGAATTGGACAAAAGCGAAGAGCCTGGGCGTTGGGGCATCAGCATGATGTGGATGGATGGCGAGGAAAAATTGCTCTTTTCTTCAAGGGCAGCTTGAAAGACGCTTCAACTAATTCCGCTAGATATGTTCAGCTTGAGGGCGAGCATTGGGGAGATGGGATAAATTGTTTTTAATTTGCCAAATGATTTTAGCAGATGTAATGGAATCTATAGTTTTGCCACATGTATTAAAGTGGTTTAGGCATCTTTAACAATTTGATGATTTTTCTATGTGCTGCTTTGAGGAAATCAAGGGGTAAGTTGATTGTGGTCAGCCCTTCATGGTATTGAGAAACTGATTGGGCCACTGCTTTGCAGTGGTTTGGGAAATGGGGTGAGGCCACCACTGCTAGGGTGAGCTGGTCACTTTGGAAGAGGATACATTGGGTTTAGGAGCTTATTGTTTTGGGGGATAGGGTTTAGTCAAAATCAGAATAGTAAAATTTAGCCCATTTGTAATTCATCAGGCCGAGAGTTTCCCAGTTTTCTCATTTGTGATAACATTACCTGATTTGTCAGCTTCAGACAATAGGTCCCAAGGATTCTGGTTCATGAGAATAGTGGATCTAGAATTCAGGTGGATAGAAGTTGAATGTGCTGCTTGGGTGCAAATGGTGGTCCAATCCTGACTCTGATTGGCGGGGTTTTAATTGGGTGGGTTAATGTAAGCTGATGATTTGGTGGGGGCCAATTTATCACTATGGCCCATCAAACAAAAATGTTAAGTGGGAGGGGGCAACTTAGGCCCCATTTGGGATCTTCTGAATAGGGCTTAGAAGCTGCACATGAGGAAGTGGCTCAGTGGTAGGATTTCTTTAGAAATGTCAAACACAAAACAGAGGGAACAGATTTGGTGACCATTATCCACATGAGCCCAAAAAAATGCTCAGGCCCGCTGTAATGCAAGCTGAGGGGGGTTTGTTGGGCTATGTCAGGGTGGGGTGGGATTATGGTGGCAGTGGTGAGAAGGGCAACAAGGCGCTCTGCGCTAGAGGGAACAGTGAAGATGTGGTTGGGCTGAGTCATATAAGCCAAAAGCCCCGCCATCAATTGTTCAATTAAAACTTGGGGTGGGAGATGGGAAGGGAGGGACGTAAAGGACACGACCAGTGCGTTATCTAAAGGGAGGCAAATTCAGGTAGTAGGAATAGGAGTGTTTTCTATCTAAGGGAGTTGAAGCCGTTGCTGCAGCTTTCTCCTCCATCTGGAAGCCATTGTCAAAATAGCCCTTAAATGGGTGGAAACCAATAAAGCCAGCTGGTGCAAATGAAGCAGTGATAAGTTCAAATTAATGCTTTGTCAGCATATGGAAATAAACGCCCATAGTCAACACATAGGCAAAATCAGATTGTGGAATGAGGGAGGTGAGAGGATGAGGGCGAGAGGGGTGGATGTGTGTAAGGTGGAGCGGTAAGTTTCATGGGGGAAAAACAGCTGGTAGAGGTTGGTGGGCTATTTGAACCCGTACAAACGCATCTGCCAGCATGGATGAAAATGCTAGGCGGTGGAGCATCATTACCCCACACTGGAGCAGCAGGCGGTAGATACAAGGACATCAACTGGAAATTGAACGTGGCCAGATGGCAGTGGTGAAATTAGACTTTTTTATAACATTTGCTCAAAAGTGAAATTGAGCAGAAAGAAAAGCTTTTTTGGAAATTGTGATTAAAATAAATTAAATAAAAACGAATCTTAATGGAAATTGATTTAAAAAAACAGAAAATGAACAATTAACCCAAGCGCCTTCACAATAAAGGATATAGGGTCTTATATTATGGGGGAGGCGGATGCATGGGTTCATGGTTCTCTTTTTTAGCACTATCACTAGTGGTACTAATATAAAAAGTAAGCTGCCACACATCTTTATTTTTCAAATAAGCCAATCAAAGGAACTGTTATAATTTCAGCAGTATATTAAAGATACTCCAAAGGGTTTCTGCACTGGGTTACACCTACTGAGCAAAAGGGCTGACAATATGGATCCGTGATTTTCAAACCAACGTCATAAACTTTTAATAAATATGGAGCAATTGCCCCAACAACACTATCCATCTAATATGATATCTCAGCGGATACTCCCTTGTTCCACTCACTCTCTTCTACTAATAATACTCCTCTTTCAATCTCCTTGTATCATTTATATCTAACAACTTTGGTCAATATTGACCCTTTTGCTCAAACTATTCATTCCACCATATTATAATTGGTTCCAGCAGAGTTTACCATTTATTAAATTCACAATCGCCTTAGTTTGAAACGATTTACCAATCAATCATTATACATCGACATCACCTTATCTCCTGATTTATAGGTGATCTACTAATCATTCAATCAAAGCTCAATATTGTCCTATCGCCTTATGTCAAGGCGCTCTCATAAATATTTTTGGTTTATTGCGGGGAAGGCCGACCTGGGGATGGACACTTCCAAATGTAAAAACAAAAGAAAATGAAACTTAGTAATGGGGAAGGCACCCCAGAGAAGCAATGCTATCTCTTGTTGCCAGCAGTAACGCCACTATGGGGAGGAGGAGGGAACGTGTAAAGGGGCCGTAACCACAATTGAACATGTGTGGAGTAAAGGGTCCAATTTTATGAACCAAACTGGAAACCAGGAGGAGACCAGCTGACGGCGACGCGGTGGGAGGAATTCAAACATCCACGCCTGAAAGTGGTCCACCAAATGAGACCAGAAGCTGTGGACAGCTTCTGGGAGGGTGGAGGTGGAGCCTACGATGGCTTCCAAGACAATCGTGTAGATATCCACATGGCAATTGCGACCACCAGAGCATGGAGATAGGGTGGGAGAGGTGAGACCATAGATAAATCAAACATATCCCGAGATAAACTGAAGGGATGTGTCTGATCCTGGCAAAGCAGATGCTGCACCTCACTCCTGTCGCTTTAGAGGTAGGGCACTTCTCCAGGCGGTGGAACAGCATTCCATACTGGCCACACACGGCGCAGGAAGAGTGTAAAGCATCAGGGCGCTCAGCTGTACAGTACACCTGCCTCAGGAAGCGCCACACATGGGAACGGATATGAGGCTGCAACAGAGGGTGGTGTGCGTATTTCCATTCAGTCTTCTGGGTCTCAAGGGAGTAAGGGATGTCCATCATGTCCAGGTAGTCCACCCTAGATAGGACATGTGGCCGTGTGGGGATCAAGCCATCTTTAATGGGTAGCCCCTGTACTTCCTGTGTGAACTTAGGAGAGGGGCAGCCTCTCTGGGTTGTGTGTCCACAAATACGGATTCTCCACTCTGTGCTCCGCATGGAGAGGAGGATTCGTTTGAAGTGGGGTTTATTACCATGAGGACCTGTGGCTAATGGGTGGGAAGCCAGATATTTCATCAAGGAGTGAGGGTTCGACGGATTGGTAAGGCCCAGGGCGCGGAAGAAGTTGGAGCTGGCCGCGCGGGACAAGTGTTGGGAGGGTAGCATAGGGGCGGTGACAGCCACAATCCAGGTGCCCAGAATCTTGTCAGCATGGGCTTTAAATTCGATCAGGCCCATGCCACCATGCTGACGAGGGCCAAACATGACCTCAAGCTGCACTGGTGGTGGGCGGCCTGATCAGAGCCACCCTTGTAGAAGGGCATACATAGATTTGAAAAACCTGGAAAGAAGTCGATGGAGTGGGCTCCAAACCAGACTTTGGAGAGGAGCATAGAGTTGGCTAAAACAACCCTGCCAGTAAGGGAAGTAGGGTGGGCTCTGAGGGAGGCGATGCGCTTCATCACATTGTCTAAAATATAACTTTCCATTACTGCTGAGGCATACCCGCCTGCCTCCACCCACAAGCCCAGATGGCGGACAGGCCCTATGGTAGGGCGTGGCATGAAGGGGAGCACAAGTGGGGCGGTGTGGGGTGAGCAGGGAAGGCGGGCACGTGTGCGAGCTGATGGGCTGGGCTGGGCACTTGTCGCTGGGGCCCAGTAGGTTTGATATTAACCAAGGAGGATGATTTCAGTTTTGGAGGCGTTCAGTGCAGCATTACTTACCCGGGAATAGACCTGGATGAGAGCTTCAAGCGCGCGTTCCTCTTGATTATTAGACACCCTGACCACATAATCATCTGCAAACGCCATCATCTTGACTGGGGTTTGGCCTGGTGCGTGGACCCCAGTGAGGCGGGCATTCACGTTTCAAAGTAGTGGGTCAAGGCTGAATTTATATAAGAGAGGGCTAAGGGGTCCCCTTGGCGTAGGCCCCTTTGAGGGCGGACTATTTCCGTGAAGAAGCCAGGGCCACGCACAGCAATTGTGGCATATTCCTTCAGCAGCATCACCCAACTAATGAAGCGAGGGAGTAGGCGGAAGTGATGGAGGCAGGCCCTGAGGTATTCCAGGTTTACTCTATCATATGTTTTCTGTTGGTCCAAGAATACTAGTGCCCCAGAGGCTGTGGACTGGCATGCGTTAGCCACAGAGTGCATGCTGTCCCAAATTGACTTTTTGGGTATGAAACCGAATTGTTCTGGGGACATGGTGGCAGAGGCTATAATACCTAGACAGTTAGCTAAGATTTTAGTTAAAATTTTTGTATCCATGCTAGTTAAAGAAATGGGGTGTCAGTTTAGGTCTAACTTATCCCCTTTCTTAAAGAGTTTGATGGTGAAGGCCTCTTGCCCTCCTAGTAGAAGGCGCGTACCAGAAGGCTCTGGTTAAGGGAGGAAAGCAGCAGTGGGGATATATATGAAGTACTTCTTTTAGAACTCATATGGAATGCCATCATGGCCTGGGCATTTCCTATTTGGTGCACTGCGGATGGCAGACCAGAGTTTGTCTGGAGCAATCAAAATCATTAACTCTGGGTATCGGGAAATGGTGTGGATGTGAGCGTTATTGAGAAAATTCACCATCAGCTGGCTGAATTGGATCGGATTGGTACAACTCAGAGTAAAACTTTTGTATTTCAATTGCCACTTCGTCCAGCATATCTACGATGGAATCATCCAATCTCCACACCGGTGTGCAGGATAAGCTCTGGTGTGGTGTGAAGATTTTTAAAAAAATAGGCGGAGTATGTGCTGCCCTCTGTGATGTGTTTGGCCCTGTATTGAACACAAACCTGATGTTTGTGTTGCCTTTCAAGCTCGTTGAGGTGGGCGGCTGCTTCTGCCCACTTCTGGCCCCAAGCAGGGCTGTAGCCCGTAGCTGGGATGTTGGATGCCAGGTGTGCCAACTCTGCTAGAGTGTGCGAGATGATGGCCAATGTAGCTCATGAGCATCAGGAGGCGAGATGACAAGCGTGGCAGATGGTGTCCGCTTTGAAGGCTGACCATGTGGATATTGTGTCCTCACAAAATGGTGTAATAAACTCTTTTGCTGAGGTTGCTGATTTCATCCATGTGGAAAATCCTGGTGACGCGAGTTCAGGTGGGCGGAGTTTGCACCAACGCGGAGCCCTAGCCACTGTGATGGGTAGGTGGTAGGTTATCGATACCAGCTGGTGGTCAGAGAAATTGATTTTTATTGTGTGGAAGTGGAAAATATGTGATTAAAATTCCACTGGTGTGGGGTAAGGTCAATGCAGGACATAGACCTTAATTGGCCATTATGGACGTGGGGGCATGTCATGTTCTTGAGCAGCGGAGCTTGCCGTGGCAGCACATCTATTAACCCAAGGGTTGCCTTTAGAACGCGAAGTTCTACATGGCCCTGGGGGGCATGGGATGAGGAAGGCCAACGGTCCGTGGATGTGTTTAACCAGCAGTTCATGTCACCAACTACGAAAGGGTCAGGGGGTAATGGAAGGGATTTGACTGATGAGAAAAATTCCTGATGCTCTCGTGCACAAGTCAGGGCATAAATGTTGACAATAGCGTGCACCATGTCAGCCCACAAAAATGTGACAATGAGGACTCAGCCATCGAGGAAGGATTCAGACAATAAGAATTTTAAAAAATTGTTTTTCCAAACAAGCACCCCACAGTGCTCAGACCAAAAGGATAGGGAGGGAAGAGCATGGTTTTCCAAGCGTCCTTGGAACCTCGTGGACAGTGGGACTCCTGGATTGCCAGGATGTCAACAGGTAAATCTTTTGTAAAAAACTCAGTTTCCTAGCCTGGGACAGCGAGGCCTTAAGTCCAGCGATATTCAACGTCCCTAAAGTGAAGGTTTCCCTTATCATACCTTAGGTGTGAGGGGGTGGGCACCCAGGCCCATCCGCCTCCTCTAGATCCCCATGGGCCTTCATGGCAGCGCGGGTGTTTGCAGCAATGCTATTGGTAGTTTTGTTGATTTTAGCAGACAGGTTCGCGTTGGCTTTTGCCTTTTCTTTTGGTTTCCCCGCTGTCATCAAATTTTTTGCGGTGCAGACAAGTTCAGTGCACCAACATTTAGATCAAAAAAATTTTCAAGTAGGTTGGAGACCAAATTGGTTCCAATCGGGGCTTGATTGCAAAAGGTTGGGTGAGATTGAGTCGCCCATCAGATCCTCAGATTGGGTGGCCCAATCAGCTTGGGCTTCCAAATCTGATTAGTTGAGGGATTCCTGAGATGCTTCTGCCGCGAAGGTTTCAAAGTCCTCCTGGCATTGGGAGTGTGGGATAGCTGAGGCGACCTTGACCGCTTCCTTGGCCGCGGCCCTGTGGGCCTGTTTGGCTTCTTTCACTCTTGAGGGGAGACAGGATTTACTAATAAGTAGCAGCCTTGTGCACCCCACGGGAAGTCCTCTTTGGTGCTGGTGGTTAGTTCATAGTAAGACTCCCCGTTGGTCATGGCTGCTGAGGGGTGCTTTTGGAATGTGATGCCCTCCTTGGTGGGGCATGTGTGCGCTTTATGGCTGAATGTGTCACAGTGTGTGCAGATGGGGGGGTGCGGTGTCTATGGTTACCCAGAAAGGGTGGGTGGTATGCCCTTCAATTTTAATAAAAAGTGGAGTGAAGGATCTGGGTAGGTCCTTCGCGATCTCCTTGGTTGGGTCAGAACTGCTATGGCTTTGCCAGTACACAAGTTTGGCATCAGCTTAAAGCGTTACATCTCAAAGGATTGCATTTCGCCATATACAGTGAGACCAGCCTTCAGATGCTGCTCCAGAATGGCACGCTTGACTGTAGTGGGCAAAAATTCAAGCATGAGGAAAGTTTGGTTGGATTTTGTCCATCTGGTGCACTTGGTTTCGATGACCCGCTGCCCTTCAGGGAGGTCAATCACTATGCACACCGCAGCAGCTTTGTCTGCTGCCTCCTTGTTTTTGAAAGTGAGATCCAGCCAACCGCGTGACATGGAGTGAGGTGCAATGTATACTGCAGTCAGGAAATGAGTGTGCACATCCCCACAAAAATTTTCCCATAACGCTGTTTGGTAAATATTCAGGAACACCCAGACTCCCTATTCCACTTATGAGGGTGGTTGAAAGTACGGTGTGTTGATGTACTGGTTACATCGCGCCTGCCAAGTGAGGATTTCTGGGAAATAGTAACCACCAGTTTTTTAATTTTATCTAATCCGCCAGTTTCACTGGGGCGTTTGTGAACATTGGAAGTCGCGGGACTACCACCTGTGCCTCTTACCTTACTTGCCCAACTGCTCCCTGATATGGGCGCAGACTAATCTCCTTTGTGAGATTATCAAACTAAATTCAGACTTGAATTGAATAAGTTGCAAAAGTGATTGCAACGAGAGAGAAAAGTTTCCGCTCTCATAAATATTATTATACTCCTTGGGTTGGCCAATCTCATCCATTTCGCTGAAGATACTTAGAGCTTATCGTCCAGTCATATCAGAATCTCAACATCATTCCCCTTGACTAAATGATAAGTCTTCTATTGTTTATACACCTTAAGGAACTTCACGTGCACTTAGTCAATGATCTGTCCACTTGTGGGGTCCTTGATAGTATAAACATCCACACCTATCTTCTCAACAATTTAAATGGGCCAATCCAGATACTGGTAAACTTGGTCTTCCTCCCAAACCCATGTTAGTCCTGAAATAGAACCTAGTCCCCATCTTTGAGCTGAGCTAACCCGCTACCCTGTACCTGACTGGCAGCTTGATTCTTAATCTTCTTGGTTAAGCTGGACAAGTAAGCTTCAGTTTGCAACTTGATTAACATTTTGGCTAGGGTCTCAAATAATGTCAGTGATCCATTCTACTGGTATCTTATACACAGGCATATAGCAGCGCTGGAAAAGCAGGGTGTTGTCCATATAGTAATTAAAATGGGCTCTTCCCCATGGCGGAATGATAGTTAATGTTATAAACGAAGTTGGTGGTAAACAAGAGAGAACTCCAATCAGAAAGTCAATCCACTACCAGTTTTCAGAGTATGTTAACTAAAGTCCCATTAACTTGATCAACTATCCCATTGGACTCAAGGTCAGTATAAGTTATTAAAACCCCGCGGATGGCCTTAAGCTTGTTCATCTTTGGAAGGATGTGGGAAGTGAAGTTATTTATTTTATCAGTAAGAAGGAACTGAAGGCATTCATGTCTCTGGATAATACATTCCATTATGAACTTGGCCATGGTAACCGCTCCAAAATCCTGTATTTCCCAGGCTTCAATCCACCTGGTCAAGTAGTTGATCACCACCAGAATGTACTTGGGTCAGTTAGACCTTATTGGAAGGGGCCCAATGACATCAATGGAAACCATATGCCAAGAAAAATGTGTTTCACTAAGTTGTATGAAGTCTTCTGGCGGAACGGCTTTTCCACTTGACACTGGTGACAGCAGGATATAATTTCCAGCATGTCAAAGTTCATGCTTTCCCAATAATATCGAGGGCACAAAAAATCCCTCATTTTTCACATGCCACCATGTATAACTTCCCTATGTGCACTCATGATAATGTTAGGCCGTGTCAAGGGTCATGGGAAGTTAACTGTAGAATCGCCAATCCGCTTATACAACTCACCATTCCACTGGAAGGTATTGGCTTTCATTTCATTTAACGCCTTTATGACTTGTGGCAGATTATACTGTTACTTTCCGCTGAGCATCTTGTCATACATTATTTCACTCAGATCCGCTGTAACTGCAATTGTTGGTAATCTTGACAAGCAATCAGCGTTCTGGTGTATTGCTCCAGGTCAGTGGAGAATCTTGAAGCCAAAGCCTGCAGTTTGAGGGACCATTGAGCTAGGCGCACTAGAAGATCCTTGAGGTTCTGCAGTAGGTGTAACAAAGCATGATTCTTTACAACTTTAAACTTCACTCCATGCAAGTACAATCTAAATTGCTTAATTGAAAAAATTACCACTAAGCTCTCCCGCTCGATCACAGAATAATCATGATCATGGAAGTTCAGGCTCAGACTGCAGTATGCGATGGGATGCTCCTCCCCCTCATCGCCTTTTTTGGATAGGACAACCTAACGTTGGAAAGGGAGTCATCCATATGGAGGATTAACTATTTATTGATATTGGATAGCACAGCACTGTCACAGTGCTCAGCGCCATCTAAAATGTATCAAAGGAGAATTGTCAATGTTCCATACATTCAAATGCAGCATCTTTTTTTAATAAGTCAAACAGCAGACCTCCAATAAAACTAAAATTAGGTATAAAGTGGCGGTAATAGCTGAACATCCATTAAAATAGACTTGTATATCTCACTTTTTAGTTGGAATAGTCATCTTTTGGATAGCCTCCACCTTGGCTGTTTGAGGCTTCAGCCTAGTCGCAACTACCACAAACCCAAGGTACTCCAGTTGGTCCTTAAAGAAGTGGCTTTCACGAGGCTTGATTTAGATGTTGACCTCTGCAAGCTAGAAGAAGACCTCCTCCAGATGGATTAGATTTTTGGAGAACATATATGAAAATCATTGATATCATCGAGGTATACAAGGACACATGACAGATTTAGTTTGCTGAGAATGGTGTCCATGGCCTGTTGAAACGTAGCTGGGGCCTTACACAGCCCTTGAGGCATCTGGGTCAGTTGGAAAAGCCCCTTGGACATGATACTAACAAATCTCCTGTTCTTCCATGGGCAACTAAATTTGCCAATAACTGGATATCAAATCCATTGTTGATAAGTAATGAGTTTCTCTAACTGATCCAAGGCATTGTCAATTTATGGCAAGGGGTATGAGTCCTTTTGGTAATTCTGTTGAGCTTCTGGTAGTTTATTACTACCCAGTTAGTACCGTCCTTCTTTTTGATAATTAGAACAGGTGAAGACCATGGACCCTTGGAGGGTTTAAGCATCCTTTGCTCCAGAATTTCTCTGATTCCCTCAGTAACCACTTTTTTAGCTGCCCTTAATTGGCGGATTAGTCAAGACCTAATGGGAGGAAATTCCCAGTATCCACTCAATGGATCACTCTGAGCATATCCTGATTCAAGATTGTTGGCAACAAAAATATCCTTATATTTTGAAAATAAAGATATTGCTTGATCCTTCTGTTCTTCCAATAGCCCAACTAAGTTTTCACATGGTACCACCATCATTAAACTGAGATGTTAATCAATCAGTAACCCAAATTCATCCTGCAGCCCAAAATCATGAACCTGAAGGACCTTCTCAACAGGGATTAAGTGTAAATATGACACTATTTGATGTTGGCGGATTCACATTGGTTCATGATGTAAAATTTGCTAATAAGGTCTTGATCTCCCCATGTCCCAGTAGTATAACGCCTGGAGCCACATGAGGCTCAAGTCGTGATTGATGATAAGGGCCAATAACCTCTTCAAAGAGCCCAGCTGGAATTTTCACCTCTAACTCAGTGATTATTATTACTTGGTGTCCAGAGGAGATGGATATAAAACTGGCATCTGAGCAACAGCACTTGAAATTAATATATCTGCTGGGGAAGGGCCCAGGTCTTATTCTTCAACTGATGGTAGCAAACTGGAATCACCCCGTTACTGTATGCAAGGTTAATATTACCCATGTGCACTAGATCCTCTGGCACTCAGCTGGAGGTAAAGTAATTTGGGATCCTCTTCCTCAGAATTTTAGAGGTCTCCGCAGTCATATAAATGATAGCCCCAAAGTGTCATATAAAAGCAATTCATATTAACAGGTCATAATTGCTGTTTGGTAACACTACCGCTGGGGCTATCATAACAATTGACCCAAACTGCAAAGGTAGCGTGCAGTACGCTCCCTCAAAGACCGTGATATCCGGTCCAGTGGTCCCATATACCATCTGATGTTCTAGATACAGCTTTAATGTCAAGTCCACCACCATTTTAGTGGAAACCATGTTGATGGAGTCATTTGTATCTATTATTACATGGACAAATGTTTTGGCTACAACACTGCCACAGTATGTACATTCTGAATATGTTGAATCCCGTCTGTCTAATGCATGAACATCTAAAGACTCTTCATTTTCAAGGAGACTCACAATCCCCTCACCAATATTAGGTTATGCTTTGATGATAGTGTTGACTGGAAATGAGACGCTACTTCCTGCAAGGATGGTGCATCTGCGAATGTGTCCAACTTGTCAGATAAAATTTGGTCGAACATTTGACAAGTGTATGGTTTAATCTTCATCAGAGATCCTTCTTCTGCTGCAGCATTGGCTTGCGCTTGAGTCAGTATATTCACTCCTCCAACCAGATGCTGATACAGGAATGCAACATTTTATGGAGGGAAGTCTGCTGAATATACAGTGCTAAGTTCAGGTGGGACGTTTGGGCTTAGGATAGCATAGGTAGAGAGTCCCATCTCTACTCCGCTCTGACTTTTACCTGATAGTACTGTTCCTGCTGTATGCGATGGACCTGACAACTGGGACAACCTCTTGTCAGGTGCCCAGAGCAGCCACATTTCAAACAACTAATTCTGTAGGGCATGTATACTTAATTCTTATAAGATAAGCCTCGCCATTAATTTGATCGTGGGTTATTGGTGTAACTATGCCAGATTTGTTTTTGGGCTGTTGATGAGAAGCATATCTGATGCTGAAGTTGAAATTCTGGGGGTAACTCAGTGGAATTTGAACTGAACAGCCGAATTGCCCTGAATAAAAAGGTTTGACAATGGCGGCGGTATGTTTCCACTCTGTATTGGATGGTGGGAAGGTTATGGATAGATGGCACAAAAACTGAACAATTTAAGAAGGGGTTCGTCATCATCCAATATTGGGGTCATGGCATTATAAAGCTCATGGTATGGCTTCACTGCAGAGGTCATTGCAATGCATATTTCAGATTTGGATAAAGTTCCTGCCCCAATTAACATGTGAGATTCCACCTAGATCAATCAGCAAACCCAGTGAGGGTCTCATTATGCTGAAACCTGATGGTCAAGAATTCAGCCTTCTGCTGTAACATCTATGCGGTACCCCCAAACAACCGCAGCATAGTATCCTTCACATCATGCTATGTAATGGAACTGTTTGAAAGGTAGCAAGTGACTTGGTTGGCTTTTCAACATCTGTCATAATTCTCTGGTTTCTTGATTATTCTCAGCTGATAACCACTAAGTAAATTAACTGCACAGGTTTGGTGTTGTGCAATTCTCCGCGTTTTCTGATAGTAATATTGAATTGATCTCTAATAGCATGAAGAATAATATCCATAGTTGAATAAAGTACTAGTATTTGGTCCAACGCTTGACCAGTATTTCCCTTTGTATACTTAAGATGTCCTTAATAGTAATTCATTCCCTTATACCGCCTAACTTAATCCATGCTCAGATCCTCATTTTTGGCTTCTCTCTTGTGACACACAGTCAGCAGCAATCCCCAATTCAGTTCAGCTTCTCTTCTCTGGATCCACGCTCAGAACCTTACTCCTTATCCTAAAGTGTCTCTCATACAAAGCACACAGCAATAATTTCTTCAAAGAAGATAGAACTCAAAATGGATTCTGGTAAAGTATATCTTGTATTATACTATCTACTGGTATTGGTTTGTGTTTTTTATTCAGTGTATTCTTAGGGGAATTTACAGTGGAAATTCGGCACCCAACCCTCGGTTGGCACCTCATTGATAAAATGGAAGCTTTTTCCATTGAATTACACATCGTTGTCTCATCAGCGATGGTCTTCCCCATCCTGGCTAGGATTCCTTTCATTAGACATCCTTGAGACCTAAAATGGACAGAGTAAAAAAATGTGTCCTTAACTTTTTCCTCTCAATCCCAGGGAACCAACCATATCTGGCAAGCGACCTACTCAGGTAATGGGACTTTTACCCATTAAGGCAGGTCACAAACCAACTGATTGATTTTCTAGTTGCAGGCAGCATCACTCGCCTCTCAACTTGATCCTTAGATTCCCAATTGGTTAGTGATAAAACCTGACTGATCCCAATCAGTACACCTGATAGTTAATCATCGATCAACTATCAGATGACACTATTTTGATGGTAACTCTGCCCGAGGAGATCTAAAGCATTCACCCAGATTGATTACCAATGAATATGACCCAGGCGAATTACCTAAAATCCCCCAAACATTGTTACCCTGAAATCGGGTCAACCAATATCCATTCACCTCTCTATAGGGAATTATCCCCTAGTGACCCCTGGTAATATAGTCAGCTGGGAATATGGGCAAAAATCCCAACACATCCCCCCTCTTGCCTAGATTTGCAGAGTAAAAGGATTGGTACAGGAGAACACTGACTTGGACGCTCGGTTGAATACTTCTTTTGTTTAAGTGGAGTATGGTCAATCAGTACTCAACACTGCTCAGGACAACCTTTGGCATGAAGCTCTCTTCCTCTTCCTCCTCGCTACCACCTACTCAGAGCGCAGTTACCGCAACCTTAAGTTGTGCCGGGCTGATTAATTTACTTATGATGATAATAAATCCAGGATCCAGGTTTCCCTCATCAGGGCATATGACCCGCTATCATATTCAGGATTAAGGGTCCAGTGTACTTGATTTCCTGATTTTTCCTCATCCTTGAAAGTAGATTCTTGCCATTGATGCTTGTTTTGTGGCGCAATTAAGAATGCTCATTTGTATTCTCCCTTGTTATTTTCTTGTAATAACCTCTTAGCTCATATCATTCTTAATACTTCTCTGGAGAGCTTATCCCATTAATTCTGAAAATATTTCTTTGAAATTAGAGCTTAATTGATTTCAGTGTGCATTATGTTGACTATCATATAAGTCTGACATCCCCCTCTCATCAGCTCATATGTCAAATTTGGAGTCTCAGTACCATCAACTGCTTAATAGCATTTCTGTTAAAGGCCTTTGGCTCTTCCATCCGATGAGATGATCTGCATGTCGTAACCTCTTCTATGGTCCTTATAGGACTCATACTCCCAGTCAAGTACCTGTGGCCAGTCCTTCCATGAATTACCAGAAACAGTAACCAACCCCAACAAAACTAATTTAGCAATTGTATCAAATGGCTTGTGACCAATCCTTCCTCAGGTGTTAATTCCTGAGTTAGATTTTAAAACTATCCTGGATTCAGCTCCATTCGCAGATTCTCCTACCATCATCATTGAACTTCCTGAAGAAATGTCCTACACTCTTGATCATTCATTCCTCACTGGATCAGACTTGCTTATGGAGTTCCTTTTCTGACTTAGCCAGTATTACAAGCCAGCTATTTTGGCAAATGAACTAGCCATCAGAAACAGCAAACATTTCAAACTCCCTTATGCATAAATAAGGGCCCAAGTGTGATGGACGGGGTCTCTGAAAACTGCCACAAAGCAGTTAGGCAAGAGTGCCCAGGTAAGTGCCCCCAGGCAGGATAATTCTTCTGGGGAAATGTCCCTAATCTGACTATGTGGGAAACTATACTAAGAAAGTTTGGGATACAGTCAGAACTATGCTGGCGCTCAGCAGGAGGGTTTGACCCCAGAGAGATCATATATTTTGAATTTATTGCGGGGAAGGCTGAACATGGGACGGACACTTCCGAATTTAACCTGAAAGAGATAAAAATTAGTAACTGGGAAGGCACCCCAGAGAAGCCATGCTATCTCTTGTTGCCAGAGGGAACGCCACTTATGGTGAAGGGGAGGTAACGTGTGAAGGGGCCATAGCCACAATTGAATATGTGTGGAGGAAAGGCTCTGATTTGATGAACCAAACTGGGAACCAGGAGAAGACCAGCTGTCAGTGATGCAGTAAGAGGAATCCAAACATCCACGCCTGAAAGTGGTCCACCAAATGAGACCAGAATCTGTGGACAGCTTCTGGGAGGGTGGGGGTGGATCCTGCGATGGCATCTAAGACAATCGTGTGGATAGTCCACATGGCGATTGCAACCACCAGAGCACAGAGGGAGGGTGGAAGGTGGGAGGCCATTGATAAAGCAAACATATCTCTTGACAAACTGAAGGGATATTTTTGATCCGGGCCAAGCAGACGTTGAACTTCGCGCCATATCACTTTAGAGGTAGGACAATTCTCCAGGCAATGGAACAGCGTTCCATACTGGCCACACACGACACAGGATGAATGCAAAGCTTTAGAGTGCTCAGCCATATGGTACACCCACCTCAGGCAGCACCACACATTGGAACGGATTTGAGGCTGCAACAGAGGATGGTGTGCGTATTTCCAGATAGTCTTTTGGGTCTCAATGGAGTAAGGGATGTCCATCATGTCCAGGTAGTCCACCTTGGATAGGACATGGGGCCGTGTAGAGATCACGCCATCTTGGATGGGAAGCCCCTGTACCTCTTGTGTGAACTGAGAAGAGGGGCGGCCTCTCTGGGTTGTGTGTCCGCTAATATGAATTCTCCACTCAGCGCTCCGCATGGAGAGGAGGATTCATTTGTAGTGGGTTTTAGTCCCGTGAGGACCTGTGGCCGATGGGTGTGAAGCCAGGTGTTTCATCAAGGAGTGAGGGTTCAATGGATTGTTAAGGCCCAAGGCGCGGGAGAAGTTGGAGTGGGCCGCGTGGGACCAGTGTTGGGAGGGGAGCGTAGGGGCGGTGACGGCAGCAATCCAGGTGCCCAGGATCTTGGCAGCATGGGCTTTGAAGTCAAGCAGGCCCATGCCACCATGATGATGAGGGCCAAACATGACCTCTAGCCGTACTGGTGGTGGCCTGCCTGACCAAAGCCATCCTTGCAGCAGGGCATACAAGGATTTGAAAAAGCTTGGGGAGAAGGGGATGGAGTAGGCTCCAAACCAGACTTTGGAGAGGAGCATAGAGCTGGCTAAAACAACCCTGCAAGTAAGGGAAGTAGGGTGGGCTCTGATGGAGGCGATGCGCTTCGTCACATTGTCTAGAATATAACTCTCCATTACTGCTGATGCGTACCCACCTGCCTCCACCCACACGCCCAGATGGCGGACCAGCCCTATGGTAGGGCGTGGCACAAAGGGGAGCATCAGTGGTGTGGTGTGGGGTGAGCTGGGAGGGTGAGCACGTGTGCAAGCAGATGGGCCGGGCTGGGCACTAGTTGCTGGGGCCCAGCAGGTTTGATACCGACCAAGGAGGATGATTTCAGTTTTGGAGGCGTTCAGTGCAGCATTACTTACCAGGGAATACTTCTGGATGAGAGCTTCAAGTGCGCGTGCATCTTATTTATTGGACACCCCAACCACACAGTCGTCTGCAAACGCCATCATCTTGACTGGGGTTTGGCCTGGTGCGTGGACCCCAGTGAGTTAGGATTTCACGTTTCAAAGTAGTGGGTCAAGGTTGAAGTTGTATATGAGTGGGCTAAGGGGTCCCCTTGGCGTAGGCCCCTTTGAGAGAGGACTATTTCCGTGAGGAAGCCAAGGCCACGCACAGCCATTGTGGCAGATTCCGTCAGCAGCATCACCCAACTAATGAAGCGAGGAGTAGGCGGAAGTGGTGGAGGCAGGCCCATAGGTATTCCCGGTTTACTTTATCATAGGCCTTCTGTTGGTTCAAGAATACAAGTGCCCCAGAGGCTGTGGACTGGCATGCGTTAGCCACAGGGTGCACATTGTCCTAAATCGACCTTCTGGTTATGAAACCGAATTGTTCTGGGGAGATGGTGGAAGATGCTACAATCCCTAAACGCTTAGCCATGATTTTTGCTAAAATTTTTATATCCGTGTTAGTTAAAGAAATGGGGCGCCAGTTGGCTAAGTCTAGCTTGTCCTTTTCTTAAAGAGTGTGACAGTGAAGGCCTCTTGTCCTCCTGGTAGAAGGCGCGTATCCAGAAGGCTCTGGTTAAGTGAGGCAAGCAGTAGTCGGGTTAAATATTTGAAGTACTTTTTATAGAATTCATATGGAATGCCATCTAAGCCTGGGCATTTCCAGTTTGGTGCACCGCAGATGGCTGTCCATAATTCGTTTGGAGTAATCAAATTCATTATTTCTGGGTATCAGGAAATGGTGCGGATGTGGGTTCAGTTGAGAAATTCTACCACTTCAGCTAGCTGAATTGGATCGGATCAGTATAACTCAGAGTAAAACTTTTGTATTTCAATTGCCACTTTGGCTGCTTTTCCCTGACGGAATTATCTAATCTCTGCACCTGTGTGCAGGCTACGCTCTGGCGCGGTGCAAAGAATTTTTAAAAAAAATGAAGCAAAGCCACCCTCTGTAATGTGTTTGGCCCTGTACTGAACACAAACCCAATGTTTGTGTTGCCTTTCAAGCACGTTGAGGTGGGCGGCTGCCTCCGCCCACTTCCGGCCCATGCAGGGCTGTATCCTGTGGCTGGGATGTTGGACTCCAGGTGTGCCAACTCTGCCAGAGTGCGCAAGATGATGGCCAATGTAGCTCATGAGCATCAGGAGGCGAGATGGCAAGCGTGGCAGATGGTATCCTTTTTGAAGGCTGCCCATGTGGAGATGGGGTCCACGCAAAATGGTGTAACATACTCTATTTCCAAAGTTGCTGATTCCACCCAACTGGAAAGTCCTGGTGACGCAAGTTCAGTAGGGTAGAGTTTGCACCAATGTGGGGCCTTAGCCAATGTGACAGGTAGGTGGTAGGTTATCAAGACCAGCCAGTAATTGGAGAATTCGATTTTTGTTGTTTTGAAGTGGGAAATGTGGGGTTGGAATTTAGCTGGCGTAAGGGTAAGTCTATGCGGGTCATGGACCTTAATTGGCCATTGTGGACGTGGGGTTGCATCATGTTTTTGAGCATTGGGGCTTGCCGTGGCAGAGCATCCATTAACCCAAGGGTGGCCTTTAGAACGCGAAGTTCTACGTGACCCTGGGGGCGTTTTAGGAGGAAGGCCAACGGTCCATTGGTGTGTTTAGCCAAGAGTTCATATTGCTGACTATGAAAGGGTCTGGTGGTAATGGGAGGGATTTGACCAACAAGAAAAATTCCCGACCTTCTCATGCACAGGTTGGGGTGTAGATGTTGACAATAGCATGTGCCACATCAGCCCACAAGAAAGTGACAACGAGGACTTAGCCATTGAGGAAGGATTCTGACAATAAAAATTTGAAAAAATTGTTTTTCCAAACTAGCACCCCACAGTGCTCTGACCAAAAGGATAGGGGTGGGAGGAGCATGGTTTTCAAGCATCCTTGGAACCTCGCGGACAGTGGGACTCATGGATGACCAGGATATCCACAGGTAAACTTTTTTTGTAAAAAACTCAGTTTCCTAGCCAGGGATGGCGAGGCATTGAGTCCAGCAATATATAACGTCCCTAAAGTGAAGGTTTCCCCCTTGCACCTTAAGTGCGAGGGGTGGGCACCTGGGCCCACTAGCCTCCTCCAGATCCCCACAGGCCTTCACAGCAGCGCAGGTGTTTGCAGCAACGCTATTGGTAGTTTTGTTGATTTTAGCAGAAAGTTCACGTTGGCTTTTGCCTTCGCTTATTGTTTCCCTGACATCAGACAAATTTTTTGTGGTGCAGATGAGTTTGGTGCACAAAAGCGGGTCAAAAATTTTTTTTTCAGGTAGGTTGGAGACCAAGTCAGTTTCAACTGGAGTTTGGTTGCAAAGATCAGGTGAAATTGAGTTACCCATCAGATCCTCAGATTGGATGGCCCAATCGGCTTGGGCCTCCCAATCTGATTGGTTGATAGATTACTGAGTTGCTTCTACCGCGAAGGTTTTGATGTCCTCCTGGCATTGTGAGTGTGGGATAGCGGTGGTGACTTTGGCTGCTTCCTTTGCTGCAGCCCTGCGGGCCTGCTTTGCCTTCTTCTTTTCTTGTGGGGAAATAGGTTTTACCAGTAGGTAGCAGCCTTGTGCTCCCCACGGGAAAGCCTCTTTGTTGCTTGCAGTTGTTTAGTAGTGCGCCTCTCCACTGGCCATGGCCGCCGAGGGGTGCTCTTACAATGTGATGCCCTCCTTGGTGGGGAATGCATGTGCCTTATGTCTGAACGCATCACAGTGGGTGCAGATGGGGGGCGCGCTGTCCACAGTTACTTGAAAAGGGTGGATGGTATGCCTTTCAATATTGATATATGTGGAGTTTGGGATCTGGGTTAGGTCCTTCACAATCTCCTCGGTTGGGATTAGAACTGTGATGGCTTTGCTGGTGCACAGGTGTGGCATCAGCGTAAAGCATTGCATCTTGATAGATTGTATTTCACCATAAACGGTGAGACCATCTTTCAGGTGTTGCTCCAAAATGGCACATTTTACCATAGTAGGCAAAAAGTCAAATGTGAGGAAAATTTGGTTTGATTTTGTCCATCTGGTGCATTTGGTTTTGATGACCCATTGCCCTTTGGGGAAGTCAATCACTACGCGCACCACAGCAGCTTTGTCTGCTGCATCCTTGTTTTTAAAACTGAGGTCCAGTCAATCATGTGACCTGGAGTGAGGTGTGATGTACACCACGGTTGGGAAAAAAGTGTGCACATCTTCACAAAATTTTCCCATAGAGCTGTTTTTTGGATGTCCAGAAACACACAGACTCCATATTCCACCGACGAGAGTGGTTGGGTGTGCAGCGTGTTGATGTACCAGTTGCATCACACTTGCCAAGCGAGGATTTCTGGGGAAACAGTGACCGCCAGTTTTTTTAATTTTTTTTCTATTCCGCCAGTTTCTCTGGGGCGTTTTTGAATGTTTGAGGCCACGGGCTTACCATCTGATCCTATTACCTTACTTGCCCAACTGCTCCCTTACATGAGCGCAGACTAATCTCCTCTGTGAGATTATCAAACTAGAATCAGACTTGAATTGAACTAGTTGCAAAAGTGATTGCAACGAGAGAGAAAAGTACCCAGATAGAGCATATAAAGACTGAATAAACTTATCAAAGTCTGAGCTGCTATCCATGTGTGGTTTCCCCTATGGCCTCAATAAACTGGTTTCTGATTTCGAAAATTTATTTTAAAATTTATTAAGTTTATTTGAATGTTCTAGAAGATGAAACTGCTTTACACAGTTTTGCCAGCTCAGATTTATACTGAGCTTAGGGGGAAGAGCGGGTCTTTTTCCCCGCAGAGTCTGTGGGCGTCTTCTTGATGACAGGTATAACTCAAGAGATCTAGACCCTCGATTTTGTTGCTGAGGCCTGCTCTTGAATCTAGGACTGGGTACCCTTTGGGGGTTGCAGAAACTTTTTTCTGCATTTATTTTTTGGCTTTAATTTGTCCTTGAAGCCCAGGATGTTCTCTTCGTCCTATTCCTCAATATTGACAACTGGGGTTTGGTGGCATCTGGTTGGCCAGAGCGCTATTCTCAAGGGTTATCCTCGCTGCCCCTTTTTAGAATATTTCATTTAGTGGCATCTGTTTGGCCAGAGCGCCATTTTTGAGGCTTTCCTTCCTCATCAGCCTTGTAATTTATAACTTGCTTCAATTTTAGGGCATCTGATTTGTCAGATTGCCATTTATAAAAATTGTAGCTGTCGAGCCTCTCTCCCTTGGCCTCAACTATCGCCCTAGGGAAGACTAGGGAAATGTGATGCCAGGCAGCGCCTTGACTGTTACATCACCCCTCCCCCAGATGAGAGCCTCCTCAGATTCCAAAACTCCTCCACCTTCTGCGGGAAGTTTCTGCAGTCATCAGCAGTCTGCCAGGTGGACTCCTCCATCAGTTAGCCTACCCATTTGACAAGATATCAGCATTTTTTCTGAGAGATTTTTATCTCCAGGATTTCCTCCACCTCATACTCTGCCTCCCCTGGGTTTCCCAAGTGGACTGGCTCCAGTTTCTCATGAAGAGGGCCTTTGAACTTCTTCAGTTGTGAGACATGCATTACCGGATGTGCATGCAATCCCTTAGGAAACTCCAGTTTGTACGCCACTTCATTTACCTGGTGGAGGACGTTGAATGGGCCCAGGGCGGCTGGTCCAAATTTTCTGCAGCTTGCTGTAACTGAATAGTTTTTTGCGTTGATCATAATTAGGTCTCCTTCCTTTAGCACCAGGGCCTCAGATCGGTGAGTGTTGGCCTTCTTCTTCTGCATCTCTATTACTTTGATTAAATTTGCACGTAGGGTTTTCAGGTTTTCCTTCATTTCTGATGCCATGTTGTACGCCGCTGGGTTTGGACCTCTGGGGTGGGTTTCCACCATCTTTGGGTGGAACCTGTAGTTTGCCATAAAGGGCAACATTCCCATTGATGAATGTGCTAAGTTATTATAAGCAAATTGGGCTAGTCTCAGCCAGTCCATCCAGCATTCCTGATGTGTAGTCATGTAGCATCACAGATACTGCTCGAGGACTTGGTTAACTCATTCCATCTGGCCATCTGACTGCGGGTGGTAAGCTGAGGATCTGCACAGTTTGATCTGAAGATTTTCGAGTAGGTGTTGCAAGAATTGGGCAATGAAAAGTGGCCTCTATATGATACTATCTCCTCCAGTAGGCTGTGGTGGGCAAACACCTCATTAACAAAGATATTCGCCATGCCCTTTGCTGTGATATTGGAGTTACATGGAAAGAATTCCGCGTTCTTGGTCATCCTGTCTAATACCTCCATCACAGCATCACCCCTTTGATTTTGGAAACCCCGTTATGAAATCCACACTCAGTGAGGACCATGGAATTTCTGCAATATGGAGGGGTTTGAGTTTCCCCAAAGGCTTCTGCCTAGCATGCTTGGACTGGGCGCATGTTACACATTTTTGGATGCACTCCCTCACGGCGCTTGGCATCCCCAGCCAGGAGTAACTCCGGTCCAGGAGCTCTATGGTTTTCTCATTCCCAGGGTGTCCCGCCAAGGGGTGGTTGTGGAAAGCTCTTATCGCCTCCTCCTGGGGCTCACGGCTGGGCAGCCATGGGCGCCCTTTGTGAAGTATAAGGCCTTTCCTTTTGCAGAAATTCCTATGTTGCTCATTCTCAACCCCTCCTCCAGGTCCTTCCACAGTGTGACCCCATACTTTAAGCTTCGCCGGGCCCCCGGAGCTTTTCCTTCAGTTCCTGGGTGGCATTCTGGATGGCGGCAAACACATTTGAGGGCAACATAGTTACGGTGTTGTATGCATCCAGCCCCTCCCTTGGGAAAGACTTTCCTGGGTTCATGCTTAGGAGACTTGGGATGAGGTTGCTCTCCCCAGTCTTGTACAAAATCCTGAAGTCATAAGACGCCAGCTCTAGGTGCCACCTGGCCTGGCGCTGGTTCATGCGCTTTGAACTCTTGTAAAATTCAAGGGCGCGGTGGTCCTTTCTGATGGTGAAAGGGTGTCTGGCGTAGAGTAAATGATTCTGCCATTCCTCCAAGGCTGATACAATAGCTAAGAGCTCCTTTTCATACAAAGGATAGTTCGTCTCAGCGGGCAGCATTTTCTTGCTAAAGTATCTTACAGGATGGTCTACTCCATCTTCCCCTCTTGCAGCAGAACTGCCCCAATAGCGAAGTTGGAGGCGTCAGTCTCCACTATGAAAATGCGGTTGGCGTCAGGGTGAGCTAGTACTAGTGCCTTCATGAGGCTCTCCTTGATAGTTTGGAAGGCTTTCTCCTTCTCTTCTCCCCAATGGAACGGCACCTGCTATGTCAGATGGGTTAAGGGTGCCACTGTCTTGGAGAGGTTTTTTGAAAACCTTCTCAGGAAGTTCACTACGCCCATGAAGCTTCTAACACCCGCTCTATCTTTAGGAGCCGGCCACTCCCTCACTGCCTTCAGCTTGTCAGGGTATATGGCTGTTCCCCTTTTGAAGACTACGTTCCCCAAGAAGGAGACAGAATCCTTGTAGAACTCACATTTTGATGTCTTCAAGCGGAGGTCCGACTTGTTGAGGGCCTCCAGCACGCTCAGCACATCACCTTTGTGGTCCTCTTTGGTCCTGGAGAACACAAGAACGTCATCCATGTATGACACACAGCATTTCCCAATCAGGTTTTCTAGGGCGTTGTCTATGGTACGCTGGAATACTGCTGGGGCGTTCTTGAGGCGAAAAGGAATCACCTTGTACTCAAAGACCCCTAAGTGGCACTTGAAAGCCATATACTGTTGTTGTCTGCGATTACAGGAACTTGGTTGAATGCATCAACCAGGTCCAACTTGGTGAAAACCTGGCTACATGAGATCATCTGGGAGATCGTCTCCATCAGAGGGATGGGGTAGGGTTGGACTTGGTTATTGCGTTCAGCCACCGATAATCCACACATGCAAAGCTCGCTACTTGCTTTTGGGACTAGGAGTATTGGTGACACCACTGACGATTTGGAGAGAACATAAATCCCCAGCTCTAGTATTTCCTTGACATAGACCTCCAGGGCAGCCTACTTCTTCAAATACAAAGGGTAGACGGGACAACCCTTGGGGAACTCCGTGTCCTTTTTGAACTTGAAGGTGAAAGGAAAAGGACCATTTGGGGTGGTGGAGGGAGCTTGGTTCTTCTGGAACAGGTGGGCGTATGTGCAAATTTCGTTGGGAATGTCAACCCCTGGCTCCAGCCCCACTACTGCGTTCACCCCAGGCTTCCCTCCGCCAGTGGTGAAGAAATCTAGTGCCACTGGAGGTTGGTTTCTGGGATGTAGCAAGACCAGGCGCTCCTGCAGTTTGAACTGAGGGGAGTACTTGTGCCACCACTGCATGCCCAGGATTATGGGATGTGGCAGATTTTTAATAGCACTAAATGATTCTTGGAAGGTGTGAGGCCCCTGCCGCAGCAGCACCTGGGTTTTGACCTTCCAACTGCCAACCGTTTTTGAGGTGTCTGCAAGCGTCACGGCTCCCTTCCATTTCATATCCAGCCTCATTTCTTTAGCTAACCCGTAGTCCAGATAGCTGTCCTCATCTCTGTGTCCACCAGTGCCCAAAGTTGATCCTCCCTCTTCCCCTTTCTTCCCCAAAGCTGTAAAAAATAAGGAACGTAGAGATAAGACGAGGTTATTTTTATTGATAGTAGCAACGCGCGCAGGAGTAGGGCGGAAGTTGTAGGAGGGACTGGGGTTTCCCTCTCTGGGGTTCTCCGAGGTGTTTACCCCATTGGCAAGGCTGGAGGGCGATCCTTGTGAGGTCTCCTGTAGGGGCTGGAGACTGGCTCTGACTCAGCTCAGCAGCCGCAGAACTTCTCATGTTGTACCCCGGGATGGTATTTCGCCTGAGCTAACGCTAGTTGGCCCTCCACCTGGGTTACAACTGAAATTTCCTCATTGAGGGTGGCTCCCAGGCGAGTGGCAGCCATGGCAGTGAGGATATCAGGGCGGAGATTCTGGCGGAACATCCGTGCAATCTGGTTAGAGGTGACCTTGGCCGCCTTAGCCAAGGGGCGGTACACCCAGGTGTACTCCATGACTGACATCTTCCCTTGATTGAGGTTTAGGAGGGCGGACCACGCTGCGTTTTGGGAGTCATTTGGTGTAGCTGCTCTCTCAACCAGCTGAAGACATTCATCCAAGGTAAGAGGGAGCAACAACTGGGCTTCCAGTAGCTCAGTGAACCAATCCGCTAGGTTTCTTGGAAGGGCGGTCACTATTTGAGCAATCTGGAGTGACACTGGGGCTGTTCCTCCTGAGGCCGTGGTCAGCTTGGCCTGAAGTTTCACATGAGAGAAGGTGACGTGTAGGGTGCTCAGCTCCCCAGGGGTGAGGGCCTGTTGAAATTCAGGTTGCAGGCTGCTCAGATTGGGAGTAGACATGAACATGTCCTTTGGAGGGAAGGAAATGGGCGACTTCTTTTAAGAGGAATAGAGAGAGAAGATGACCATCAGAAAGATGGTTGGGTGTTCATACCACGCAGGCAAGGCGCATTCTGATGGCTTGTCCCCCATATCCAGGAATAAAGACATCAAGTTGAATGAGTTTCATCTAATGTGATGGACGGGGTCTCTGAACACTACCACAAAGCAGTTAGGCAAGATTGCCCAGGTAAGTGCCCACAGGCAGGATAATCCTGCTGTGGAAATGTCCCTAATTCGACTATGTTGGAACCACTTTACTAAGAAAGTTTGAGCTACAGCCAGAACTATGCTGGCGCTCAGCAGGAGGATTTGACCCCCAGAGAGAGCATATAAAGACTGAATAGACTTATTAAAGTCTGAGCTGCTGTCCATGTGTGGTTTCCCCTATGGCCTCAATAAACTGGTTTCTGATTTCGAAAATTTATTTTAAATTTATTAAGTTTATTTAAATGTTCTAGAAGCTGAAACTGCTTTACACAGTTTTGCCAGCTCGGATAAATACTGAGCTTAGGGGGAAGAGCGGGTCTTTTTCCCCGCAGAGTCTGTGGGTGTCTTCTTGATGACAGGTATAACTTGAGGATCTAGACCCTCGATTCAGTTGTTGAGGCCTGCTCACAAACTAGGACTGGGTACCCTCAGGGTTGCGGAAACTTTTCTGCATTTATTTTTTGGCTTTAATTTTTCCTTGAAGCCCAGGATGTTCTCTTCGTCCTATTCCTTAATATTGCCAACTGGGGCTTGGCGGCATCTGTTTGGCCAGAGCGCCATTCTCAAGGGTTATCCTCGTTTCCCCTTTTGGTAATATTTCATTTGGCGGCATCTGGTGGCCAGAGCGCCATTTGCAAGGATCTTCATCCTTGTCATTGCTTTTGAGGACCTTGGGTTCGGCTACACCTGATTGGCCAGAAATTTGAGTCCAGTCCGCTCCTCGTCACCACATTTAGTAATATTCAAATTGGCAGCATCTGGTTGGCTAGAGCTCCATTAACAAGGAATTTCATCCATGTCAATACACTTTTGGGTGTTGAACTCAGCCATAACTGGTGGCCAGAAATTTGTGTCAAGGGTCTGATCCCTCATCACCACATTTGGGAATATTCAATTTGGCAGCATCTTGTTGGTCAGAGCGCATTTTCGAGGCTTTCCTTCCTCATCAGCCTTGCAATTTATAATTTGCTTTGATTTTGGGGCATCTGATTCGTCCAATTGCCATTTACAAATATTGTAGCTGTTGAGCCCCTCTTCCTTGGCCTCGACTATAGCCCCTAGGGAACACTAGGGCATTATAATGGTCAGGCAACGCCTTGACCGTTACACCAAGTAACTGTGACTTTGTCCATAGCTCTGAACTCCTCTGATCTCAAAAACATCCTAGATTGAGACATTGCTGCCTATGCTCTTTGCTTTGCCAGCCAAGTTAATTAAAGTTTAACAAAGAAGCTTCCAGCCTCTCCTAGCTTTCATCGCTCATTCTGCTTTCGCTTCCAAGAATCTCCTAGTCATCATTTCCAGGATGACATTTGCTCCCTGCATTACTATCTCATTTTTGGAATAACCCATCAGTATCTTCCACTGATGGCTTTAATAGGGGCATGATTTGGTAACACATGCCTAGTCTCCTTACTCAATGCTTGCCCATATGTCCAATGTTCTTGATGAAGCTCATCAGCAAGTGCTTAAGGCCAATGTTATAAATTAGGCCTTATTTTATAAATATGCTGGCGGATTTTTTGCACGGGGTTAAACCACTGAGCAATAGGGACCAAAAATATGATGATAGCTGCCCTCAAAACAATAGAATAACTTTAAATAATTATGGAGCACTTGCTCCCACAACCTCTTTTATTAATATGCTTTAATACCGCGGATTCTTCTTATTCTACTTTACTCTTATCCTTCTTAACAACAACCCTTCTTGGTCATCTCATTTCGCCTATATTGTAGCGAATTTGGATGCTATGACTCATATGGCTTAGTAATTTAATTCGCCACATCTTATTAGCTCTGTCAATTATTCATTTGTTAATTTCATAATCGCTTAACTCAAGGCGATTTCCCAATAAACCAATATCGCCTCAATTCAAGGCACTAAAATTATAATTACCATATCAAATCTTGTCGGATTCCATTCATTTCGCCATAATGAACTCAGGCTTAACGTCCAGTCATATCAAATTTACAACATTACCCCTCCTTGACTGGACAGTAAGGATTCTATTGTTTGTATGGCCAGAGGAACTTTGCATGAACTTGGTTATTGATCCGACTGCTATTAGGGTCCTTGATAGTATATGCATCTATATTAGTCTTCTCAATGACTTCAAATGGCCCAACCCAGATACTGGCCAGCTTATGTTTCTTTCTAAACCTGTGTTGATCCTGAAATAGGACCATGTCTCCATCTTTGAACTTTGCCAGGTCAATCCATTTTACCTGATTGGCAGCCTGTCTTTTGATTCTCTTATCTAGGCTGAACAAGTACACTTCCGTTTGTAATTTAATCAGCGTATTTCTTAGGATAATCAGATAGCTTTGCGGATCCATACCACCAGTGTCCTCTACACAAGCATATAAGAGGTTGGGCAGAGCGGGGTGCAGTCTGTAAAGCAATTGGAATGAGCGTTTCCCCAAGGCGGAATGATAACTAATATTATAAGCAAAGATGGCGGTGGACAAAAGGGATCTCTAGTCTGAGGGTCAATCTGCTACTAATTTATGGAGTATGTTCACTAAATTCCCATTGACCCGCTCCACCATTCCATTAGATTTGGGATGGTATGGGGTTGTCAAAACCCCTTGGATGGCCATTAGTTCATTAAGCATTGGAAGAATGTGGGAAGTGAAGTTAGTTCTTTGTCAGTAAGGATGAACTGAGGACAAATATGTCGCTGAATTATACATTCCATGACAAGTTTGGCCACTGTTAACGCCCCTAAATCACGTATTGGCCGCTCCTCAACCCACCTGGTCAAGTGGTCAATTGCTACCAAGCTGTATTTGGACCAGTTGCCCCTGTTGGTAAGGGCCCACAACATCAATTGAAACAATGTGCCAGACGAAGTGTGGCTTCACTTGTAAGTCTTGGGGACCAGTTTCTACAACTGGATAGGGAGCAGCATCCCTTTCGGACATAAAGGGGGCCAAAGGCCCAAGTGCACTCCCTGTCACAGTTGAGCAACCTGAAGCACATGGTTGATGAGCGCTGGGTAACTGCCCTTCCACCTAGAGATATCCAAATCTCTCCCCTCCCCCTACCCACCCTGATAAAATTAATAGAGGGGACCTGCCAGGAGATCATGCAGGCCAGGAGCCTTGGACGGGCCCATGGGACCCCCCACTTACCAGGGAAAATTTTCCAAAATGTTGAAGAAACTGCCAGCGCAAGTTTTGGAGCCTGGCCTGCAGATTCCAGGATAATGGAGCTGGTCTGGACTGGTTGAGTCTGAGAATCAGATTGGAACTCAACTTGGGTTTCAAACCAGGCTACCAGTGACTTGGACCAGTTGCCCCCACCCCTCAGAACAGATCCAAGAAGCTCAGATTGCATAGACAACCAAATTGAGAGTTTGTACCAGGTTGTGGACAACCGAGCAACAGGGCCACAGCCTCCTGGGATGAATCCAGGAAATTAAAACTGCTTGAGCTGCCTGACTCGAATGGTCAAGGCCCAGATTGGTACCATCAACCTGGTCTGGCCCCAAAATTTGGGAAAATCAGCAAAAGTATTTTTGATTTTTGGCAAGATTTTGGAAACCATCCATCCACTCCCCCACCTGCCAGCCAACCAAACCCCATCGCCAATTCCCAACCTCCCAAT
This sequence comes from Massospora cicadina, assembly GCA_022478985.1. Classification (NCBI taxonomy): domain Eukaryota; kingdom Fungi; phylum Entomophthoromycota; class Entomophthoromycetes; order Entomophthorales; family Entomophthoraceae; genus Massospora; species Massospora cicadina. The sequence goes on from JAKSZP010003954.1 coordinate 120,273, forward strand.
AATTAAGGCAACTTCTCTATCAATGGGCAGTTGTCAGTTCATTCTCTATTCTCCTTGCGCTCTGCACCAAAATAAAGCCAATTACCCTGAATGCCTTGTCGTGGACTCTGCCTGTTATTTTTCCTAATCAAAATTCCACCAATTGATCTGGCAAAGCATGCTGCCACCCACATAATTATCCTGATGATTGCTGAGTGGGTCATACAGTTGCTCGACCCCATCACACAGTGGTGGATCATATCCATGGTGAACCGCCTCACTCTCAATGATGGAGTCGACTCTCCATCCATTTTTGCATATCTGTTATATGTGAACCCATTTTTTTTGATTTGCCAACAGGCTTTCCGTGAGCGCTCCTCTATTGGAGCAGCCTCAAGGCGCCCCCACCCCAAGGCCCACAAGCTTGGCCCCCGCACCTGGCTCATCCGCTGTTGATTCCACCCACCTAAGGGCCCCAGAGTACCCTGACAAGGGGAACTCAGCCCCAACGCTCATCTTGGACCCATTTTCCCCTCCGACAGCACCCCTGTTCACGCGGTGGGTTTTGTGCCACTCCTCTCTGGCGCACAGACCCACCTACCCATAACTGAAGGCCAGCAACCGCACACCCTGGAGGAGTCATCATCCTCCCCACCTCTCCCGCCCTTGGGGGTTGCCCTGCGAGACTTGGGGTTGCCCCCATTGCAACCATCTGATTTGCCTTGGGGGCCTTTTGTACATTTATAAACATTTACTTTCCTCACGTCCCTACTAGATCCCCCCTTCTTCTAGTCACATGGACCGCTGTGCCCTTGGCATTCTGGGCTCCCCACTGGGTGCTTACATACCCTGACTGGGAGCCCAGTCTAATTCTTATCAGCCAATTCCATGACATCACTAACTGGTATGAAGTCTTAGGGTAGAATGGCTTTTCCACTAGGCACTAGTGATAGGAGGAGATAGTATCAATTACATTAAAGTTCATGCTTTCCCAGTAATACTGAGGTCACAATATTTCCATGCTCTATGTGATCCACCATTTCCAACCGCATGGTGTATGCTCATAATAATATTTGGGTGGGCGGAAGGTCTTGGAATATTCACAGTAGTGCCTCCTATCTACTTATACAATTATCCACCTTTCTGGAACGTATTGGCCCTTATTCCGTCCAATACCTTTATTACTGGGGGCGGTTCATCATTGTACTTGCCACTAAGCATCTTATAAAATATAATATCGCTCATATCTGCCATATCTGCAATTGTGGGTAATCTCAATAAACAATTGACATTCTGGTGTTTTTCTCCAAGTCAATGCAGAGATTCAAAGTTGTAAGCCTGCAATTTAAGAGCCCATTGGGCCAGACACCCTTCTGGTTCTTTTTAATTTTATAGCCAGCATAGCGAGGCATGATCCATTACAACTTTGGATTTTACTCCATGCAAGTACACCCAAAATTGTTTATAGGCGTAATCACCGCTAAACACTCGCACTCAGTCACAGTATAGCTGCGTTCATGGCTGTTCAAGATAGAGCTTCAATATGCTACAGGATGCTCTTCCTATTCCTCATATTTTTGAGATAGGACTGCTCCTACAGCAGAAAGGGATGCATCCATCTGAACAATGAACTCTTTTTTAAAATTGGGATAGCGTAACACTGGTGCACTGGTTGATGCCACTCAAAGCATATCAAAAGTGCATTGCTGATGCTCAGTCCATTCAAAGTTAGTGACCTTTTTTAACAACTCGAATAGCAGGTCCCCAATACAGCTGAAGTTAGATATGAAGCGCTGATAATAGCTGACCATTCCCAAAAACACATGTATATCCCACTTGCTGTTGGGCGGAGTCATTTTATGGATAGTTTCCACATTGGCTGGTTGAGGTCACAACCCTGTGGCGTCAACTACAAGCCTCAGGTACTCCAGCTGGTCCTTGAAGAAGTGGCATTTCTGAGGTTTAATCTTTATGTTGGCCTCAGCGAGCCAACAGAATATAGCTTCTAAATGGTTGAGGTGTTCAGAGAAGGTTCGGGAGAAAACATTAATGTTGTCAATGTATACAAGGACACACAACAGTTTTAGGTCCCCAAGAATAGTATCCATTGCTCGTTGAAACGTAGCTGGGGCGTTAAACAGCCCTTGCAGCATCTGAGTTGGTTGAAAAAGACCTTTGGAAGTGATTACAGCGCACTTTTCTTGCTCCTCCAATGGCAACTTGATTTGCCAATAGCCCAAGATCAGGTCCATAGCTGATAAGCACGAGCTCCACCTAACCAATCTAAAGCGTTGTCAATCTGTGATAAGGGATAGGAATCTTTTTTGGTGATGCTTTTGAGCTTACGGTAGTCTATAGTACGCGGTTGGTGCCTTCCTTCTCTAACAATTGGAACGATGAAGCCCATGGACTCTTAGATGGTTCAAGCATCCCTTGTGCTAATAGCTTATCAATTTTCTTGTTTACTACTCCTTCTGCCACCCTAGATCAGCGGATTGGCCTTGAGCTGATGGGAGTGTGATTCCAGTGTCCAGCCTATGAACTACCCCCTTGCGCATCCTAAATTGGGGTCATCATCAGCGAAAATCTCTTTATATTTTTGAAATAAAGAAATTTCTCTATCCTTCTGTAATTCTTACATCCCCATTAATTCGTCACGCAATACTACTGCCATTATATTGAGCTGCAGTTTGAAAAGCATATCAAATTTCTCCAGTGACCCAAAGTCATAAACTGAACTAACCTCCTCAATGGGGATGGAGTGCAAATATACCACTATTTGGTGGCGGCGGATTTGCAGTGGTACCGTTTGTAAAGTTTCAAGAAAAACATGATCTCCCCTGCCCTGGTAATATAATACCTGGGGCTACGTGAGGCTTAACCGCGACCGCTGATATGGCCCAATAACTTCACCATAGAGTCCATCTGGAACTTCTATCACCAAGTCAGTGTTTAATATAACTTGATGCCCAGATGGAATTGATATAGGTCAAGAAGCTCAGAGCAGCAGCCCTTGATATTCATAAATCTGTTGTGGAAGGGCCCGGGTTTTGCCCTTTAACTGATGGTAGTGCACTGGGATTACTCTGTCACTATAAGCTAGACTGATATTCCCCATATGCACCGGATCATTTGGCACTCCACTAAGGGTGAGTGTATTAGGATCTTCTGACCCAATATTTCAAAAGTTTGGTCTGTCATATTGATAATAGCCCCATAGTGTCACAAGAAGGTGGTTCCAATCAGCAGATCATAATGGCTATACGGGTACACTATTACTGGGGCTACCACAACAATAGACCCAAACTGCAACGGAAGCGCAATGTATGCTCCCTCAGAGACTGTTTTATCCGCTCCAGCAGTTGCATATACCACCCAATGGTCCACGTCTGGTTTTAATGATAATTTGGCCGCCAACTTGGTGGAGACTATATTGACAGGGGCACCTTTATCTATGATGGCACGGACATGGGTCTTAGCTACAACCAGGTCACAGTAAGTACATTTGGAGTAAGATGCATCTTGACTGTTTGTAACAAAGACATTTATGGCATCTCTGTTTTCAAGAAAACCCACAATCCCCTCGCCAATACTGGGGTACTGTGTGATAATAGTGTTAACTGGACAAGCGACGCTTACAGCTTTCAAGAAAGGGACATCAGAGGAGGGGTCCAACTTTTCAGTTGAAACTTGATCAAACATCTGGCAAGCATTCGGCTCAACCTGAAACTCTGACCTCTCTTTCGCCATAGCCGCAGACTGCAATTGTGTCATAATATTCACCCCTCCAACTGGCTGTTAATATAAGGCTGACACATCAACCAAGGGAGCTTCCACTGAGTGTACAGGGATAGGTTCAAGTGGGACGTTATAAGTTAAATTAGCAGAAGTAGAAAGTCCCATTTCTACTCCGCTCTGACTTTTCCATGATTGTATTGTCCCTGCGGGAGGGAATAACCCTAACGATGAAGACAACTTCTGGCCAAGTGCTCAGAACGACCACACAAGAAACAAGTGATCCTGTAAGATCTGCGTCCATGATTGTTGTGAAATGGCCCATCCCAAAAGTTAGGGTGGGGTTGAGTAGTGTATACAGACCCTTCCCAATAGTTGAACTTCTGACAGCAACTTCGTTCAAGATGAGGCGTGTGCAGATAATAAGGCTGGTGGTTACCAAATTGATGCTGAACTGGAATAATAACTTCCTTAAATAAGAAGGTCCAGCAGCAGAGAGGATATGATTCCGCTCTATTTTAGGTGGAGGGAAGTTAGCGGATAACTGGTGCAAAATTTGAACTAGTTTAAGCAAAGGGATACCAACTTCTAAGTATGAAGCTATGGTATTGAAAAGCTCACGGTATGGTTACACAGCGGAGGACAACGCTATGCATACATCTAATTCAGTTAAAGTTACTGCCTTAATTAACACATGAGCTTCCATCATAAAGCAATCAGTAAATGCGATAAGGGTCTCATTATGCTAAAACCCTATTGTTAAGAATTTCGCTTTCCACTGTGCCATTTTCATAATCCCTCTGAATTCCCACAACACAGTATCTTTCACTTTTTGATAGGTAGTGGAACTGGTGGGAAGGTAGCAAACAACTTGGTCAGCGCTGTTGACATCCAAAGTGGATATTAATAATTTGGCTTTATGCTGATCTGAAGCACCTTCCACTGCAAACTTAAATCGCTTGAAAAATCCATGGATGTTTTCATTGTGTTCAAATGGAGGCAGCTTATCAATATGAACCTCCTGTAGAAACTCTTTTTCCACTGGAGCACAGCGTCCAAGGCAAGCTTGAATTCTGCATATTTAATGGTTGTGACATCTCAAAAAGACTCCTTGCCAGAGTAGACCTGATTGAACATGGCCAGCGACTGAGGAAGGTTGTTGGCTTTGTGATTGTCCAATGGGCTTTGTAGTGAGAACCACTGTTATAAATTTGGCAGTATTTGATAAATATGCCGGCGGATTTTTTGCACAGGGTTAACCCACTGAGCAATAGGGACCAAAAATATGATGATAGCTGCCCTCAAAACAATAGAATAACTTTAAATAATTATGAAGCACTTGCTCCCACAACCTCTTTTATCAAATGTGCTTTAATACCGCAGATTCTTCTTATTACGCCATGCTCTTATCCTTCTTAACAACAACCCTTCTTGATCATCTCATCTTGCCTATATTGTAGCAACTTTGGATGCTATGACTCATATGGCTTAGTAATTTAACTTGCCACATCTTATTAGCTCTGTCAATTCCTCATTTGTTAATTTCATAATCGCCTAATTCAAAGAGATTTCCCAATAAACCAATATCGCCTCAATTTGAGGCACTAAAATTACCATTACCACTAAAATCTCAACGGATTACATTCATTTCGCCCTATTGACCTCAGGCTTATCGTCCAGTCATATCAAATTCACAATAGCCAATCTTCCAGCTCCAGTGCCATATCAGGATTACTCAAGGTTATTTGCTGACTTCCTCTTCTTGTTCTTCTGCTTCCCTCCCCAATCCAGGGTATCACGTTTGGCATGTTCTGATATTTCCATCTCTCTTCCCCTAGTCACTTTCTCACAGGTATCAGCATTTGCTCAACAAACTTGGTTTCAAGAGAGGTCTAGCCTTTGCTAGCATAAATCTCACATAGATTTTGATGGGTTGTTTACTCCTATTGCAATCAACAACTCCTTCTCCCAAGAGGTGACATAGGTGGAATCATCATGAGTTGAGAATAACAAATATTAAATAAAAAAATATATCTTTTTTCTATGCTTTTTATCATTATTTTTATCAATATTTAATTTTTTTTCTTTTTCTATATTACTTGGCCTTTTTTGGTTCAGCGGTCTATCTTTTTATTTTGTTCCCCTAAACATGTTCCCAGGTATACTTAGGCCTACCAGATTTCTATGGTTCAGAGGTCTTACTTTTAGAGACATAACCATCTAGTTTGGTTTAGCGGTCCTTTTTTTGGACTTAATCAAATTGTTAGGACATAATCAATTTAATGTTTCAGATGTCCTTCAAGAGCTCTTTTTCATTATTTTTTATCAATCCATTGCTTAAAATATTTATTGTGGACTCAATTTACTATCTATCCATCTAAGAGATTCTTGATGGAGTAGACGTCTGTTGACATTTTGGCAATAATCTCAAGCAGATCCAACCACAACGCATCCAAAAAGTTTCTTATCCCAAAACCATGCATATCGCAATAGGGAACTCTTTCGCCTATTTGGTATTCTGATAAGGCTGGCCAGTTCATACCATTCGTCATTTTCACTTGAATCCTTTTCTTTAAAGTCATATCAAATGCTTGTGATTACATTTCAATCAGGATATTTGTCAATTGTTTAGGTACTACTTGGCACTCATCCCCAATATTGGTTACACCTTTAAATATAAAATTAGTGGCAACGCGGCCTTCCTACTGTATAGCAACCCAAATTGCATTTTTCCTGTCACCATATGATTACTTATATTGTAGGCAAACATCACCAAACTAAGGTATGTTCCTCAAGCGATAGTTCTTTCTGTGACCAGCTTCCTCAGCATTGCAGTCATCATCCCATTGACTTGTTATACTATTCCATTCATCTCGAGCTGGTAGGTTAAAGACATGACTCCTCAGATCCCCATTATTTCATTTAATCATAGGACAACATGGGATGTGAAATTTGTTCCATTGTCGCTCAGAAGGACCTGAGGGCATCCATTTTGGTATACTACTTGATTTAGGATAAAATTTACAGTGCTTGTAGCGTCTGCATTCACCAAAGCCTTTATCTTGACCCATCTCTTCAGATGGTCAATCAAAACTATGATGTACTTGACTCCATCTGTGCTCATCATCGGTGGTCACATCATGTCAATGGACACCATATGCCAAGTGTCAGGATTTCACCAAATTTGCATATCTCCAAAAAAGCCCCTTCCTGAATTCCCCTGATATCATCAGAAGGAGCGAGCAATTTATCACAATCTATCAAAGTTAATGATCAATCGGATCCTGATCAACTGATTGAAGATTTGATTGTGCAGAGATTAATTCATTCTGATAGATTATGAACCGTAAAAAAGCCTATAAATATTTCCTCTTTTCAAAAATAAAAATTAGGTTAAGTTTAACCTGTATATTCTTATTTACTTCATTGCATTTTTGGAGAATTCGCCCAGTATAACTTTGTGATATAACCTGCCCCATTGGAAGTGTAATTCAAAACTTCCAGACTGGTACTCACTACAAGGGCTCTCTGAGTTACGCACCAGTGACCACGTCTATCACCATGGACTCTATAATTTTCGCCTGATGAGGTTCAAGATCAAGAGCCAGGCATTATTTTACGATGGGTCCCTTCAATTGGAGCTCAAATCCCAAGATTACCCTCCACGTTGGAATTTTGGGCCAACTTGGAATTCTATAATACTAACTTAAGTTTTGCCTCAGACTTACAGATGCCGCCTGAGGCCTTGCAAAATATCATAAATCAATTACTTGAAGGTGCTCTAATCCCTGGAATACGTTCTACCCAATCTTAATCGAATGCAGTACCTTCTATATTGCAAGAAGAGCTGTAAACCTCTCAATTGCCAGGGATTGGCTCCAAACAATATCTACAACAACTTATACATCCTGCATTATACCACTTGCTACCTGTAGTTGGAATGCACCATCAAGGGATGCTCAATTTACTAGAAGGACTCCAATACTTTAATTATATTTCTGAGTTTTTTAAGTTGACCTCCAAGTTTAGCCAAGATAATCGTGATGCTATTATTAATAATCGAACTTCCCTCAACGAAGTACAACAGCAGCTCATTCAGTTTGATCATGGGATATCAAATTTTATTTATGTACAGTTTCCAAAAATGGTTTAAGAGATTCAGAAGGAATGGAGAGAGGGTGTTTCCCAACTCTCCGAGCGTAGTCAATCAATGGAGGAAGAGATTAGAACCCATCTTTTTCAATTGGAACAATTGTACTCAGGAATTCAGTTCTGGGTCAATAAAGTAGAGAAAACCTCTGGAAATATGGGTCCTCCTGGGGTAGAAGGACCTCGTGGGCCACCTGGAGGTGTAGGCCTTGTGGACCTCCTGGAGATGATGGGCCCCGTGGACCCCCAGGTGCAGATGGACCACGTGGACCTCCAGGCGCTGATGTTCATTCAGGATCTTATCAGCAAATTAATTCTCTTGTGAACATGATGACCCACCTACGTGAACAATTCTCTAGGGTGGCCAAAGAATGCAACCTAACCCCTGATGGGGTACCAATTGACCCCCTTTTGACTCTTCAGTCCTTGTCTGATGAATTGATTAATTTGGGAAAGTGGGCCAAGGACACTGATATATTATTACACGCTTTTGAATCAAAAGGGGAAATGTTCCAAGCGAAAATCAAAACTCTATTACTCAAGTACAATGCACAACAGGAACAGATTTTTGAGCTATCTCACATACTAGATGAGAAAGTAGGGCATGCAGACCTGATTCAATGGATTAACGAAATTCAGATGGAAGCTTTTGGTCCTTACCCTCAATTTTCTTCTCAAGCTTCAGATTTTGCCTCTTATGTGTCGACTTAATATGAACAGCCTGGAGTGCATGTTTTGACTACCAATGCTCCCCTGAGTTTCAAGCGAGTATTTAAGGACAAACATTCCCCAGGTGAAGGCAGCATTTACGCCTTTCTATATCTGTATGAAAAGGCATTAAGTGAGGCCACGGATCACCAAAAGATGAATTAGTTGCCTAATTGCCTTACTCGATTGGCTCAAGATATTATGGTTCCCCACTTAATGACTTTCTCTACTTAGGCTCTAGTCAAAGAAGCATTGATCAAATAATTTGGAAGTAAGCAGACCCTATCTTCTCAAAAACAGGCCTTTATGGGTATATAGCCCCACCAAAATAAATCTATTAAGGACCTTGCTCATTGGTTCTATTGGGAAGCTTAAACTCTTGTAGCCTGTGGTCAGTTAAACTTGGAAGATGCAATAACCGCAGTTCTGTCAGCCTTTACTACTAGGACGCAAATGCAAGTTTATCTGATCAGTGTCAAAAAGAATTTCCGAAGTATTTTAGATATTAAGGAGGCCTTATTGGAGTTGCCCCCTCAATTCTCCAAAAAACCCCGAGTTTATGAGTTTCCTAGACCTAGTCAGCCCTAAGTCTTTGCCATTCCTGAGAACACTAGAGCGATCCAGTGTAATTACTGTCATCGCTACTTTCATACTGAGGATTGTTTTTAAAGAGAAAGCAGATGAAAAAAAGAAAAGAGATAAGACCAACAAGATTCTTTACCTTGCCATCTAGTACTAAAAAAAATTCTTTACCTTGGTAATGATGTGAGTGCGCAGCAAGAGCAGCAAAGTTCATTCAATTGTAATAAAGATGACCATTCTTCTTATTCCTTGCCCTCCTTATTGGCATTATCCTCTCAGTTTGGAAGCACCATTACCCGAATTAATTTCTGAGTAAGTCAAATCAATGCAAGGCTATCATAGATACTGGATCCTCAATGAATGTTGTCTCCTCCAAATTGGTCAAACGGATCAAATTAACCCCTGATATTTCTCATTATGAAGAATATGGCATCGCCAGCCCTCAGAGTACTCGGTCTATTGGAGCTTTTTCATACCTTCCTCTGAAAATTGGGAAATTAACCTTTACTATACCAGAATTTGTGCTCGATAATTTGAGTTATGACCTACTCTTGGGAGCTCAATTTTTATGAGAATTTGATGGAATTATCAACTACCCTGACTCGTCGTTGTCTCTCTTGGGGTATTGAGTTCCCTTACTTTTATCTGATCATGCTTCCACTCAACGTTGGTTATGTCTGCTAGAAGGAACTAGAAGGTCTTATTCACTTCAGTATCGGGTTGAAGGTCCTCATGTAAAATTGCCTCCTACCATGGCTGATATTGAAGAGGGAATGCCTATTTTTCTCCTGAAAAATTAGTATTTCATCAAAATCACAAGTGATCATTAATACTTCTTTGCACTTTTCGATTCCCAAGGGGCATTTGCTACAAGTCCAGGGCACTGCCAATCCTTCTGCCAATGAACTCTTGCCTTGTCCTGGAATATTGGTTTATGCCTATTCAGGCTCTTTATCTGTCTTACTAGCAAACCTTACTGATGTGACAAAACTGGTAGATTGAGAGCACCTATTGCCTATGTTAATCTGTTACCCTTATCTCATATCTATGATGTTAAACCCTTTAGGAGTTTACAAGACTTTAGATTGGAGAGTGATAAGGAAATCCTTACTGTGGGACCTGCTATCGGGAAACATCTCTCTAAGGAATAGGAGAAACATATGCTTCAATTATTGGGAGAATATTCCGACATTTTTGCTAGCCATACTTAAAATTTTGGGAGGATGAAAGCTGTAGTGCACACAGTTGAAACTGGTGATCACCTTCCTATCTGTGCAAAGCCCTATCATAAATCCAACATAGAAGAAGCCCAGGTTACTAAGGAGTTGGATCAATTGCTGGAGGCTGGATTATTGAAACCCTCCAATAGTTCCTGGGCATCCCATTGTTGTTGGTTAAGAAGAAAGATGGTTCTCATCGAGTTGTGATGGATTATCATTGATTGAATGCTATTACTCGATGAGACTGTTATCCTTTACATAGGATTGATGATTATCTTAGATTGTTGGCTGGATCCATCTAATTTTTGGCCATGGACTTAGCCATTGGATATTAACAAATTGAACTGTCTCCAGAAGACCGTGCCAAGTGTGCCTTAATATTGAGTAAAGGGTTGTTTGAACCAACTCGCATGCCTCAAGGCCTAAGCAATGCCCCCACAACTTTCCAAAGGGCCATGGACAGTATGCTCCAGGATTTAAAGCTTACTTGTGTTCTGGTATATCTTGACGACATCACCGTGTTTTCCAAAACCTTTACTGAGCATTTAAACCATTTAAAAGAAGTATTCAGCCGAATTTGGGGCTCTTCCTTAAAACTCATGCCCTCCAAGTGCTCATTCTTTCAAAATGAAATGGACTTCTTAGGAAATCAGGTTTAAGCTAAAAGGATTTGACCCCTTGCGGACAAAGTTCAAGCCATCCAACAGATGCTTCCTCCCTCTTCTTTACGGGATATTCAAGTCTTTCTCAGTATGGTTGGGTATTAACGACAATTTATTCCCAAATTTGTTGATATGGCTGAACCCTTATTTTATCTATTGCAAAAAGGAGTGTCTTTCAAGTGGGGATCAGCTCAAGAACAGTCTTTCAATTCTCCGCGTACTGCCTTGATGAAGGCACCTGTTATAATTTACCCCCAGTTTGATAAGCCTTTCTTTCAACATATTGATGCAAGCAATGTCACTATTGGGGCTATTTTATCTCCGTTTGATGAAGAAAATAAGTATCATTTTGTTGCTTAGTATAGCAAAACTTTGTCAAAGGCTGAACGAAATTATAGTGTTACTGAGTGGGAATGTTTGGCGGTAAATTTTGGCCATCAAGAATTTTTGGCCCTTTTTATATGGTACCCATTTCACCGTTATTACTGACCATTCCTCCTTAAGATGGCTGCAGAATATGAAGGATCCTGATGGGAGGTTGGCCCATTGGGCTTTATGATTGCAAACTTACGATTTTTCCATTGTTCATTGCTCAGGAGCTCAGCATCAAAATTTGGATAGGTTATCCCAACTACCTATTCTGACCTTGGAACCAGAAAAAGAAGAACGCTTGTATAATATTATTGGATGACTGGGATTATGGGATTGAGAGACTGAAGCGGAATGAGCCTATCTAAAATCAATTACCAAGGATACTATGATTCAAGATGGAGCTTTGTATAAGAAAGACATGTCTAAGTGGTTGCCCTTCCTACATCCCAACTCCAGGTTTCACGCTGTAATGAAAGGTCATAACAAGTCAGCCATAGCAGCTTAAAGAAAACTCAAGAATGGTTGAAGACTCAATACTATTGGAACAACATGACCAAGTTCATTCAGGAGACTCTTGACTTATGTCTTACTTGCAAACATCATGGAACTACCAACCATACTTATCAACATCAAGTTATTTCCCCAACTAATGCGTTTGAACTAGTCAGCTTTGAAGTTGTAGGGCCTTTTCCTCGAGGAGTGCATGGTCATCAGTATATCATTATGGCCATTGACCATTTTACCAAATGGGTTGAGGCCATTTCAATTGCTATCCTTTGGCTAAGACTACAGCCTTGTTCCTATATCAGCATAAATTCCCCAACATGGATGTCCAAAGGTCCTTATGTAAGATAATGGGACTAATTTCACCCCGCAGCTTATACAGGAGTTATCAAAATTATTTAACACTAATCAGTGATTTGTTGTCTCATATAATCCATCCACAAATGGGGCCATTGAACGAGTTAATGGAACTTTGGTCTCGATTTTAAGGAAAATGGCCTCAATTGATCTGATTTGGTGGAATTTTTATTTACCTAGTGCCTTGTTTGCTTATTGGATAATCTATCACTGCATTATCAAGATATCCCCATTTAAGTATATATATATGGGCGAGATCATTCTGTCCCTTATAGTGTTCAGACTATCCTTGAAGAAAGCATCCTAGAAAATATCAATTTAGTTATGAGAAATTTGGCTGATGAGATTATCCGCCTTCAGGCTCAAGCAATGAATTCTATTGAAACTACTACTCGAAGAGATACTCTATGAAGCAATCAACATAAACCAGTCTTACCTGAATATCAGACTGGAGATTATGTTATGTATTATCATTCTTGGCAGGTGGATGGACTGAAAATCTGGGAACTAATTGGTCTGGTCCTTATAAAGTTATATTTTGAAAAGGATTAGGAATATTTGATTGTTCATACTGATACTTGTATTGTGGTAAATCGTATTCATCCTAGGTTCTTAAGAAGTCATCCTCCACTGCGATCAAATCTTGAGGGGGGAAGTGCCAGGATTTCACAAAATTTGCATATCTCCAAAAAAATCCCCTTCCTCAATTCCCCTGATATCATTGGAAGGAGTGAGTAATCTATCACAATCTATAAAAGTTAATGATCAATTGGATCCCAATCAACTGATTGAAGATTCGGTTATGCAGAGATTAATTCACTCTGATAGATTATGAACTGTAAAAAAGCCTATAAATATTTCCTCTTTTCAAAATAAAAATTAGGTCAAGTTTAACATGTATTTTCTTATTTACTTCATTGCATTTTTGGAGAATCCGCCCAGTGTAATTTCAAGATACAACCTGCCCCATTGGAAGTGTAATTCAAAACTTCCAGACCAAGTAAATCCAAGGCAGACCAGTTAGTATCCAGTCATGTTTTTAAGCAGCTTGTGCAAATGACACTCTACACAACAAGCCAGACAATCCATAACATCATAGTTGATGGACTCCCAGTAGTAATACCGGTGAATATGATTGGTCAATTTTCTCAGGCCTTCATGCCTGACAAACTTATGAGCGGCTTAAATAATAGCCGCTCATTCTGAAAGCTTTAGGAATAGTAATCGCTTCCTATTTGTTATCTTAAAATTTGTCCCTCCATGGTCTTGGTGTTTTTTATTACTTTTTAAAGTGCACCTTGGATTTCTTGAGGCTTGTTCCCGATTTATTCATTGACCATTCTCTGGAATAGCTCATCCTCCTTCTGGTATATTACCCGGACCATTGGTAACCCCAATAAGCCATCTGCATTCTGATGAGAAGCTCTATCTCGGTGGACTATATCATAATTGTAAAACTGTAACTTTAGTGCCCATTGGGCCAGTTGTCCTTATGGTTCTCATAAATTGTGTATCCAACAAAACAATGAGTGAACCATCAACACCTTGAAGTGAGTTCCATGGATATAACCCAATACTGTTTACAGGTATAAATGACCACAAGGCATTCACGCTCAGTCACAGTGTAATTCCTCTCAGCAGCTGAGAGTGTCCAGCTCACATATGCCACCGGATGTTCATCCCCAAGTTCATCTACTTTGCTCTATATGGTGCCAATTGACGTCAACAAAGCATCAATTTGCATTATAAATTCTCAATTAAAATTAAGATATTTCAAAATTGGAGAATCTATTAAATATTTTCGTAAATCATTGAAGGATCTCTGGCCTCTTCACTCCAAACAAATCCTTTTTTGGATCCTTCAATAAATGGAAGAGGGTCTCAGTGATTATTGCAAAATCCAAGTAAATCTTCTACAGTATCTGACCATTCCAAAGAGCACCTGGATATCTAAGACACTCTTTGGTACAGCATTACACTATGGCTTTGATCTTCTGGGCTTGCAGCTGCAGTCCACTAGAGTTGATTATGAATACAAGATGTTCTAACTCTTTCTTGAAGAAGAGGCACTTCCTCAGCTTAATCTTTAGGTTGTCTGCAGATAATCTTTTAAACACTTCCTCTAAGTGGTGCAAATGGTCAGTAAACGTCCCACTGAACACATTTATATTATCCAAGTACACCAGGACGCATGACAACTTCAAGTCATTATATTGTATGGCGTCCATGGCCCTTTGAAATGTTGCAGGCACATTTCACAGACCCTGGGGCATCCTCGTCAATTGATAAAGCCCCTGTGCAGTGATTTATTTGTTTATTTGGGGAAGGTCGACCAGGGGACAAGCACTTCCAATATAGTGAGAAAACTAATGAAATTCGATAAAATAAAGACACCTCAGAGAGTTCAAGGCCCCTCTTGTTGTCTCCAGGATCACCAAGTTTAGGATGATAGAGAAGGTGGTTTATGCTGGCTTATTCTTGGATGCAGCATATGTGAAGGTAAGAACAACTTTTAGGCACCATATGGGGAACCATTTGTTACTTTTTCTTCTGTTATGGGGGGTCATATGTCGAAACAGCCATGCTTGGAAGTGTTCCAATATATGGCTGTGGAAGCGATGAATGGCTTCTTGTATCGTTGGCATTGCTCCTGTAAACGATTCCAGTACTATCATATGGATCGTCCATAGTGCTATTAATACTATTAACGCCCTGAGGGATGGGTGGATTGGAGAGTCCATGTTTATAGCGAACATGTTCCTTGCTAGGCTGAATGCTTGTTCGTTTTCTTGGCGGAAAGGGCGCATGGCCTCTTTTAGTACAGCCACTGATGCTAGGCATTGTTTCTAAACGGTGGGCTAGGCTTCCATACTGACCACATATTGCACATGAGGAGTGATTGGCGTTTTACCGTTAAGCTGTTTGGTATACTTTCCTCATGCAACTCTATACATGTGCTCTTATCCTGGGTTGGAGTAGAGGTTGATGTATGTATCTCCATACTCTTCTTTGCGTCTACAGGTTGTAGGGTATGTCCATATGGTCCAGTTAATTTATTCTGGCTATGGTATTTGGGCTTTTGCTTATTATATGGTCTATGATTATTTGATCATTGATCTCCTGTCTGTGAGTTAGTCTTAGGCGTCCTTGGTGACTGGTTTATTTATTTATGTGAATCCGCCATGTCGCTCTTCTCATGGCTAGGAGTATTCGTTCAAAATGTGCTGGAGTGCCATGTGGTCCTGCAGCTGTATGATGGGATGCCAGATACTTGTTTAATGTGTTCTGGTGTTCTGAGTTTCTTAATTGTAGTGCACGTGTAAAGTTATATCTTGCTGTTATGGCCCAGTGTATATCTAGAAGATCTGGGCTAGTCACCTGAGCTATCCAGGATCCCAATATATAGGTTGCTTGCTCTACATAATTAGTAAATCCCATGCCTCCATTCCTTCTGGATCCAAATAGGGTTTTGAGGCGTACAAGGGGTGTTATGGTTAAATCATTTCCATCCTTGTAATAGGGCATGGACTGTGTTGAAAAAAGTTGGTGAGAAAGCGATTGCATGGGCCATGAACCATATGATTGATAAAATCATAGAGTTGGCTACCGTAACCCTTCCTGTTAGACCTGTTTGATGTCCGAGTAAGGAGGCAATGCTTTTTGTATTTTGTCCAATAATTGATATTCAATCATGGAGTTAGCGTAACCTCCTGCTTCCAACCATAATCCCAAGTGACGAATTGGGCCCGCTGTTGGCTTGGTGATGAATGGAAGTTTCAGTGAGGTCGTTGCTAGTTTACGCCTCCTATGTCTGGTCAGGAGTCTTGATGTTGTATTATCTTTTTGGCCCTGGGTATATGGCGCCCAATGGGTCTGATATTTTCCCAGAGGTATAATTTCCGTTTTATCAGTGTTGTGTGATGCGTTAATTATGGTTGAATATTCTTGTATTATTTTCTCAATTCTGCAAGCGTCCTGATTGTTGGATATGCCCACCACACAATCATCAGCAAAGGCCATCATTTTGACTGGTGGTTGGCCCTTGACGTGGATCCAAGAGAAATGTGTTTGTATTTCGGATTAGGGGGTCTAGGCTAAAGTTGTAAAGTAGAGGATTAAGGGGTCTCCTTGTTTTAGTCCTCTCTGTGGGATAACTGGGTTGGCTAAGAAGCCTGCTACCCGCACAGTCAGGGTTGCAGACTCTATAAACAACATTACCCAGTTTATAAATCTATTTGGAAGCTTAAATTTTTGAAGGCTGGCCCTAAGATAGGTCCAGTTCACCCTGTCATATGCCTTTTGTTGGTCTAAAAAGACAAGGGCTCCAGAGGTTTTATACTGGCAGACATTTGAAACTGTGTGGATGTTATCCCATATGGATCTTTTTGGAACAAATCCATATTGTGATGGGGATATTGCATCAGTTGCGATTTCTCCTAGTCGTTTAGCCATAATTTTTGTGAAAGTTTTTGTATCTGTGTTAGTTAGGTAAATTGGGCGCAAGTTGGATAGGTCTAATCTGTCTCCTTTCTTGAATAAAGTGACCGTGTAGGCTTCTTTGCCTCCAGGTAGGAGACATTTTTCCATAATACATTTGTTCATTGAAGCTAGAAGAATGTTAGAGATGTTAATAAAATACCTTATGTAAAATTCATAGGAATTCCCATCAGGTCCAGGGCATTTCCCTCTTGGTGCACCGCGTACTACTTCCCTTAAATCCTTGCACGATATTAGTTTGGTAAATTGTGATTTTGGGCCGTGGTGTCGATATGTGCGCTTCTAAGAAATTTTTGATTCTTTCTGGTCCAACCAGCTTGGATTTATACAATTTTGTATAAAACCTGTGCACTTCAGTCGCGACTTCTTTGGGTGTTTCTGCTATGGATTTTTCCAGTTGACGGACCTGTGTGCAAGCTATCATATTTTTCTTAGCATGGAATTGGTGGAAAAATTAGCTCAAACAAGTTTATCTATCTCTTATGTTTTTGCCTTTATATTGAACTCCAACTCGGTGTTGGTGTTCATGGATCAGGGTATTTAGCCAAGCAGAAACCTCCGGCCATTTGTGACCTCATCCATGGCTATATCCCGTTCTTGGTATGCTGTTTTATAGATAGTCAATTTCAGCCAATGTGTGTTTGATAATGGCTGTAACTGCCCTGTGTCTTCTAGACAATGTATGTTTAATTTGTTGGGTTGTTGATTTTTTGAAGCTTTCCCAGGTGGTTAGTGGGTCTGAGAAAAAAGTGTTTGAAAATCCCTAGTTGAGGATATATCCTCCATCCAGGATTGAAAATATGAGTCAGCTAAACTTTCTGGGCGTATTCTGCACCATCTGAGTGCTTGGGTACTAGATTCTGCCAGTTTGTAAGACACCGAAACAAGCTGATGGTTAAAGAGTTTGATTTTGAAGTTTTAAATTTTTGGATTTAGTGACAGAAAATTATTGGTGCAAGTATTAGGTCTATCCTTAACATAGAGACAAGTGTACCATTGTGTACATGTGGGCTTGTCATGTTTTGTAGCAATGGTTGCCTTTTTGGCAGTGTATAATATAGTCCCAGGGTGGCCTTTAGTACTCAGAGTTCCACTTGCCCTTGTGTTATCTCTGTATGGTCATAGGTCCATCTATGGGTTAATCCAGCAGTCATGTCTCCCATAATGAAAGTATTTGCAGGTAGATTTAGTTGTGTTAAAGCTATGAGAAATTCTCTTCAGTCATGTGCACTTTTTGGAGCGTACACACTGGCTATTGTGTGCACTTTGGTGTGCCATGAAAAGGTTACGGCGAGTACATGGCTGTTCAGGAACCAATTCTTGTTATATGAATTTAAAGTTTTGGTTTGCGCATACTATCACCACACCGTGAAGCAACCAAAACAATATTGTTGGGAGGAGAATTTTTTCCCATGCCTCCTCCTCTCCTTGTGGACAGTGGGTTTCCTGCACCGCCAGGATATCCACAGGTGGGTTTCATAGGAGACTTAACTTCTTGGCTCAGGACGTTAAGGCCTTGAGTCCCACTATGTTCAGCATCCATATCTCTACTGAGATGTCTGATGCGCCTCAGGAGCGGTTAGCAGGGCCTCCCAGTCCTAATTTCTTGCTCACATTGCTCTCCACTGCACCTCTGCTGCGGAGTGCATAGCCATGAGTAGGAGTTAAAGTGTATTCTGCCCCTTTCATCGCCGTAGTTTTTGCTCATCTCTTGGCTTTGTTTGGTTTTAAAATGTTATTACAGTGCACTTGTGGGCTTTTATTGGCCGCATTGTTTTATTGCGCATTCCTTTGTTGATTTTCCTTCCTGATTGGGTTAATTTTCCGCATTTTCTGGGTGTGCACTGAACCCCAATTTTGCTGCATTCATTTCCAAATTGGGTTCCACCAAATTCAAACTGGTCAGAATGGGTGTATGGTTTTCTGTGGGATTGATTAATTCATGGATTCGAATTCCTCCATGTCTTCCTGGATCTGCTCCGGCGATATGGTTGATTCCACCAAGGTCTTTGCCTTGGCTGCGGCCAGCTTGCAAGCTTGTTTGGCCATTTTTTGTTCTTTCAGGGAAATAGGGTTAATAATTTTATAATGCCCGAGTTCTCCCCAGTTGAAGGCTTGTGTAGTGTCAGTGATTTTGGCATATTCTGAGTCATCTTCGCCCATTTCCTCCTCACAGAATTCCAATTCTCTCAGGCCTTCTTTTATGGGGCAAGCATGAATCTTGTGCCCAAAGGCCTAGCAGTGGTTGCAAATGGGGGTGCGCTTTCCACTGTTGCGCGGAACAGCTGGGATTTTTTCCCATTAATTGTGAAGGATGTGATGTGGGGGAATTTTGTGATATTCTCTACTAGATCCTGGTTTGGCGAAATTGTTGCTATTGCCTTCCCAATGCTAAGGGTCGGAATCAGCTGGAATCTTTGCATCTCAAATTGTTCAATTTCTCTATAGGCTTCTAAGCCTTCTCAGAGATGACTTTCAACTACTGTGCGCGCCAGTGTGGTTGGAAGAAAGTCAAAAATTATGAAAATATCCTTGGATTCAGTCAAACGAGTGCGTTTGGTTGGAACCAATTGCTGTTTATCAGGAAAATCAACTACCACTCTGACCTTCGCTGCTTTGTTCGCTTCTTCCATGGTTTTGAACCCAAGATCTACCCAACCTCTGCGGATAGTATGGGTTGTTAAGTACATCACATGTGGGAAAAGTTTTTGTTGGGCTTCGCTGAACTTTTTCACATTGTTAGTGTTTCTACGCCCAGGAAAACTTGTATCCCGTGTTCCACCAATGACAGTGATTGCAATTGGGACACTTCCAATTAACTACAGTATTTTACTAAAAAATCGACAAAACCTGTGGGATGCGCCACCTGGTTTTTTATTTTTGCTGAGATTTTTTTGTACCTGTGCGCTTGGTACCTTTGGGCGGTGCAGGTCCGGGTCTACTGCTCTTTACTGCATTCACCCGCTCTTTACCTTATCGTTCATACTAATCTCGCCTGGTGTTGATTATTAAATTACGCTGTTTGAATCGAATCATATTACTAAAAGTGATAGTAATTGAAAAGAAAAGCCCCCCTGTGCAGTGATAATTGGGCAATTTTTTTGGTCTTCTCTTGGAAAATTTATTTGCCAATATCCCATTATTAAATCCATCATGAAGAAATACTTTGCTTCTCTCAATCAATCTAGCACATCATTGATTATTGGTAGCGGGTATGAATACTTCTTCATATTCTTGTTCAACTTCCAATAATCAATAACCATCCAAATAGAGCTGTCCTTCTTCTTCATGTTAAGAATAGTGCTCATTTAGATACTTGACAACAGAATTGGAAGCCCATGCTTCACTAGTTTGCTGATTTCTTCCTCTACTACTGCTTTGGCTGCCTTCAAACATCAAACTAATCTCATTCTGATTAGCCGTTTTCTCCAGTATTGAACTTATGAATTATATCTCTCACGCAACACAAATTATGATTGTCCTGGGGAAATACTTCCCAGTACTTGTTGAAAAATTTGAGAACCTCCTCCTGCTGTCTGTCTGTCTGTCAAATCAGCTAGTTGCTCTCAATTGACCAATAGATTGATACTCTCAGTTACCCCTTCCGGTAATCCCATTTCATTGAGGGTCCCAAAATCGTGGAATTTCCTCAATTCAGCCTTCAGGATTAGGTGAACAAACATGACAATTTGATTGTTTTCAATCTTCATCAGGTGTTACTCAAAGTTGCCAAGAAAACTCGAATTTCTCCATGACCCAGCATAATTATTCCTGAGCCACCATAGGCTCTACTCTGGATTTCTTCCAGGGTCTTCTAACTTCACCATACAGCAGCTCTGGTATCTCTAATGTCAATACCAAGTTGACTATTATCTGTGATCCTGGCGGTATGGTTCTCAAAACTTAATCCTCAGAGGAATTCCCCAATATCCAGGGATTTCTGTTGGAATTTCTCGTCGCTTCCAGCCAACTAGTTGGTATCAAATTGGGACTATGTCATCATTGTAGATCAGGTTGATGAAGTTGTTTCTCCTAGTCAGTGAAACTTCCCCATCTTTCAGATAAACTAATAGTAACGTCTGACCCAAAATGGTCAATGTATTATCCTAAATGTTACATTTAACTTTGTATTTTCATAGAAACTCCATCCTGATCAGGATATCATAGTTTTGGTTGGCCAAAACTATTGCTGGAGCAGATGCCACTAAGTATAAAATCAAAGTGGTAGAGTGCTATATGCTCTTCATGAGATTAAGGTATTTGGCCTGGCTGTCCCATATTTTTTTTGTGTTTTAAATCAGGCGAGATCTTCATCCTCTTCACCATCTTGGTCAAAACAATATTAATGGGTGCTCCACTGTCAACGATCACCCTCATCTGTATTTGATTCACTAGTATATATATATGTATGCTTGAAGTATTGTAAAATAGTATTTACTGAGTGTATAGTGGTATTATTAGCCAAATTGAGGATGTGAAGTATTTGTACCAATAGATCAGGTAATAATTCCTTGATTGCGCTAAGGGGGTTGACGGGTTTGCCTCATCTAATCTGACTTCAGTCAATCCTTCTAGATTATCTATGGCTTGAATCTTGTCTTCCAGTTGTCGCACATACGGCTAAGCAACTTCCTTAATAATATTGGGGTCAATCCCCTTTGCTCCAGATCTTGTTACTGCATTCACATCTGGACTGACTACTTGACATAGCTGATCCTGTGCATCATCATCTACAAATAGATCACTGATGCCAATTTCAGTGTGCATAATATTAGAAGGAAGAGGTATTCCGCAGCTCTAGACTGTTCCCCATCTAGGCCATGGGCCTTTTCCTGACTCCTGTGCAGGTTTATACTCTTTCGCTTGGACCACACAAATCTGTTCTTTAGGTTTCTTTCAGTGCACAGCAAAATTTTCTTTTCCTCCACACTGGTAACATACTTTTTTCTTCTTATTGATCCTTTTAAACTCTTTTGGCATATTTCCCAGCATGGTTTGTTTATCAACTCCTTAGCGCCCCCAGTCTCCTTTTTGGGATTTAAATTTTATAAAGGATTCGATTTAAAACTTCTATTTGGAGCATCAAAGGTAGCTCCAAATATTTTTAAGTGATCCACCATCTGAGAGGTGGTAAAACATTATAAACATGGAAGACATCATTTGTCACAAATTGTGATAGGGATGAAGGGCCGCTTGCAGTGCGATCTAGGCATTGAAATTGTTATAAAATCAGATGGTATTATTAGGATCCACCATATTGTTTGTACAGGTCAAACCCACCGAGCAACAGACAGAGGATGTGGGGATTGTCAGTCCTTTGGGCACACTTGAAAATATACTAAAAATAGGGGCAATTGCCATAAATAACTCTTTTGTTTATTCTAATAAATACAGCAATCTTTTGCTGTCCCGCTCTCTCTACTATAAGAACCTTTTTCTCTCAATCGCCCATCTTGCTTATATACAGCAGCTTTGGACAATAATGCTCTCATAGCTTGGGCTATTCTATTCTGCCAGATCTCCCTGATTTTGGCTTTTTATTCTCTAATTTTCTATCACCCTAATTATAGGTGATTTACTTCAAATTCATCAAATGTTGACATTGCCTTACCGCCTTATCGCCTTATTTAGAGGCTATCCAATAATAACCCATTATATCCCAATATTGCCTCATCTCAAGGCACTCTAATAATCATAACAGATATCATGTTTAGAGGATTCTACCCAATCGCCTTACCTGTCCCATGAATTTCGTCCAGTAATATCAGAATTGCAACATTACACCCTCCTTAACTGGAAAATAAGGCTCCTATTGTTTGGTTGGAAGAACTTCACGTGTACCCAGTTAATGATCTGACAACTTGCATGATCCTTGATGGTATATGCGTCAGCCTAGTTTTCTCTATAACTTCAAACGGACCAATCCAAATACTATCCAGCTTGTGTTTCCACTCAAACCCATGTTGCTCATGAAATTAACCATATCACCTTCCTTGAACTGCGTTAACCCACTACAATGTACCTGATCAGCAGCTTGATTCCTGATCTTTTATATTTAAGCTAAAGGAATATGCTTTGGTTTGCAATTTGATCAGAGTGTTCGCCAGGTTAGTCAAAGAGCGGTGGGGTTCCATTCCGCTGGTGTCTTCTACACATGTATAAAGTAATGACAGAAAATCCAGGTATCAGCTGTATAGTAGTTGGTAGGGATCCTTTCACGTGGCAGAATGGTAACTAATGTTATAGGTGAACATAGCAGTGGAAAGGAGAAAGCTCCAATTGGAAGGTCAATATGTTACTAATTTTTGTAGTATGTTACCAGAGTCCCATTCACCCATTCGACCGTTCCATTAGATTTGGGGTGGTATGGGGTTGTCAGAACTCCGAAGATTCCCATAAGCTCGTTCAGTTTGGGGATTTGCAAGATGAAGTTGGTTCCGTTGTCAGTGAGAATAAACTGAGGGCAGCCATGTCGCTGAATGATGCATTTAATCATGAACTTGGCTACAGTTACCGCCCCAAGTCTCATATCACCCTTGCTTTGACCCACCGGGTCAAGTGGTCAATAGCCATAAGAATCTACTTACACCAGTTGGCTTCTTTTGGCAAGGGACCAATGACATCAAGGGAAACCGTGTGCCAAGCAAAATGTGGTTTCATTATCTGGTATGAATTCTTATGGTGAAATTGCTTCTCTACTTGGCACTGATGGCAACGGAAATAGTTTTGAGAACATCAAAGCTCATACTTTCCCAATAGTACTGGGGCACAATATCTCCATTGTCTTACGCACCCCACCATGCCCAACTGCCTTGTGCATGCTCATAATGATTCCTGGCCATGCTGAGGGTCATGGAAAATTCACCATAGAATCGCCAATCCAATTGTAAAGTTCCTCATTCCATTAAAAGATATTCGTTCACATCTTGTTTAATGCTTTGATCGCTTGGTGCAGTTCGTCATCATATTTTCTGCTGAGCATCTTATCGTACATCACATCACTGAGGTCCACCATCACTGCAACAGTTGGCAATCGAGATAAAAAGTCAGCGTTCTGATGCTTTACTCCTGGCTGATGAAGGATCTCAAAGTCATAAGCCTGCAGCTTAAGAGCCCATCAAGCCAAACGGCCTTCAAGTTCTTTGAGGTTCTGCAACCAGCGTAATGCCGCATGATTTGTTATAAATTTAACCTTTACCCCATGCAGATAGACTCTGAATTTCTTATATTCATAGATCACTGCTAAGCACTCCTGCTCAGTCATAGTATAACTACGCTCGTGACAGTTCAGACTTTGACTACAGTATGCTACTGGATGTTCTCTCCTTCATTATCTTTCTGAGAAAGTACATCCCCAACTGTGGAGAGGGACGCATCCATCTGAACAATAACCTCCTGGTCGAAGTTTGGATATCTTAACACCAGTGTGCTGATCAAAGCCAAATGAGGTGTATTAAAATTGGATTGACGACGTTCCATACATTTGAACACAGCATCTTTTTTTAACAACTCGAATAGCAGCCCCCCAATACAGCTAAAATTAGGGATAAAGCGCCAGTAGTAACTGACCACTCTTGAAAAACCTGTAAGTCATGTTTATCATTAGGTGTAGTCATTTTGCTGATGGCCTCCGCCTTAACCAGCTGTTGTTTCAGCCCTTTAGAGTCTACCACGAATCCCAGGTACCTCGACTGATCTTTGAAGAAGTTACATTTTTAAGGCTTAATTTTAATGTTCGCCTCAGCCATCTGGCAGAATACTGCTTCTAAGTGATTGAGATGCTCCTAAAAGGTTTGAGAGAAAAAATTTTTATTGTCTAGGTATACAAGGACGCATGACAGTTTCAAGTTATCAAGAATAATGTCCATGGCTTTCTGAAACGTAGATGGGGTGTTTCACAGCCCTTGAGGCATCCACATAAGTTGAAAAAGGCCTTTTTGGGGTGATTATAGCGCATTTTTCCTGTTCTGCCATGGGTAACTCGATTTGCCAGTAACCTGATATCAAGTCCATCGCTGAAAAGTAACGGGCTCCTCCTAACTGATCCAAAGCATTGTCAATCCTTGGCAAAGGGAATGTGTTCTTTTTGTAATACTGATGAGCTTCTGGTATTCTATTACTACGTAGTTGGTGCTGTCCTTCTTTTTTACAATCAAAACGGGTGAAGCCCAAGGATTCTTGGATGGTTTGAGCATCCTTTGCTCTAGCAACTTGTCAATTTCGTTAGTGACAATGTCTTCCACTGCCCTTGATCAGCGGATTGGCTGAGACCTTATAGAGGGATGATTTCCTGTCTCTACTTGATGGACCACCCCCCAAGCATACCCTAAGTCATTATTGTCAACAGCAAAAACCCCCTTGTAATTCTGAAATAAAGCTATAGCTTGGTCTTTTTGCTCTTCTTATAGTCCTATTAAATTACTCTGCGGTTTTACAATTAGTACGCCAGTTGGTGCCTCAACTGGTAGACCAAATTTGTCCAATGACTCAAAATCATGAATCTGAAGGACCTCATCTATTGGAATCAAATGTAAATACGGTACAATTTGGTGTCAGCAGATTTTCATTGTTTCCTCTCTGGATGTTTGCTAACAAATTTTAATCTATCCATGTTCCTGAAGTATAATCCCTGGAGCCACATGAAGCTCAAACCGCGTTTGATGGCAGAGCCCAATAACTTCCCCATATATAGCCCAATATGCACTTGCACCTCTAGCTCGGTGTTCACTAAGACTTGATGTCCAGAAGGAATAGATATGGGCCCTGAGGCTTGAAGAGGTATCCCTTGATATTCATTTAACTGCTGGGGGGGGGCTAGTCTTGCACTTTAGTCGGTGATAGCAAACTGGCATCACCCCATCACTATTTACAAGGTTGATATGGCTCATATTACCAGATCCTTTGGCACTCCATTAGTGGTGAAATAAATTGGAATCCGCTGACCCAGAATGGCGAGGGTCTCCTCCATCATATTAACGACAACCCCAAAGTGGCACAGGAAAGTGGTTCCAATTAACAGATCATAGTTTTTATTTGGCAGCACAATCGCCAGAGCTACAATAACAATGGACCCAAAGCGCAGAGGTAGTGCACTGTAAGCCCCTTCAGAGACGGTGCATACTGCTCCAGCAGTTCTGTACATCATTCAATGATCCACATCAGGTTTTAATATGAACATCGCCATCAATTTAGTGGAAAATATGCTGACTGTAGCACAAGTATCTATTATAGAATGAACCCTATCTTTCACTACAAAAATATCACAGTATGTACACTCAGAATAAGAAGAATATTGACTGTTTAATACGTGGACATTTATGGGATCTCTTTTCAAGAAAACTCATTATCCCCTCACTGACTTGGGGGTATTTTTTGAATAATGGCATCTACTGGAAGGGCGACGTTTACTCCTTTCAGAGTTGGTGCATCCGTGGCAGAATCAAGCTTGTCTGAGGAAGCTTGATCAAGCATTTGACAGGAATATGACTTTGGTTGTTCTGGGGACTCTTCTTCCGCCACCGCCTTGGGTTGAGCTTGTGTCACTACATTTACTCCTCCAACTGGCTGCTGATATAAAAGTCCATCATTGTACTGAGGGACTTACGCAGGATATACTACTATTGATTCAGGGCCGTTTTGGGTTGGTATCATGGAGGTAGAAGGTCTCATATCTACTTAACTCCATTTTTTCCCTGATAGTATTGATCTTGGTGTACAATGTTCACACGTCTGTTCTGGAAGAATTTTGCCAAATGACCAGGGCGGCCACATTCATAGCAGTTAACACCATAAGAGCAACATCCCTTATTGTCATATGAGGGCCAGTTAGGAAAGGTTGGGGACTTGGAGTAACTAGGCCCAGTCATTAAGATGATTGTTGACATTCAGCATAGCTAGGTCCTGGTTGGTAGCTGGGTTTATGACGGTTCTCATGACCATCCCATTAACACTGATCGAACTGCTGAGTATAATTTGGCTGAGGACGAGGTGCAGAGTTATAGAAAGGCTGAGTATTGCTAAATGGAGCTGGAGTCACATGAGAGTATTCTCCTGAATAAGAGGGTGCAGTAGCGGCAGTAGTCTTCCATTCCATATTCAATGGTGTGAAATTAGGGGATATGCAACGCAAAAACTGTACAATCTTGAGCAAAGGTATTTCGTCATCCAGAAGCGGCGAAATGGCATTGTGAAGCTCTCAATAAGGCTTCACAATGGAGGTCATGGAGATGCAAACGTCGGCTTCCACTAAGTACCCTGCCCCAATCAGCATGTGGGCTTCCATTGTGAATCAATCAGCGAACTCCAGACGAGTCTAGTTTCAGTGGAATCTGATTGTTAAGAATTCTGCTTTCTGCTGTGACATCTTTGAGGTATCCCCAAACAGGCGAAGTATGGTATCCTATACATCCTTATAGGTGACAGAGCTACATGGGAGGTAACAGGTGACTTGATCGGCACTCCCAAAATCCAAGGCAGATATCAACAATTTAGCCTTCCTTCTATCATATGCACCTTCCGCTGCAAATTCAAACTGTTTGAAGAAACCATGAATGTTCCTATTTTGATCAAATGGAGGTAGTTTCTCAATATTAACCTCCTCATCCTGTTCAAAGTTTTTTGTCCCATACTGAGGAATGGGTTGAGATCTGAAAGAAGTTTCCTGATGAGGAGCAGAACCAGCAGAAGTTTGGATTTTCGCCACTTCAGGGTTAGCTTGACCTTATGCCATGGATGGCACCACCATTACTTGAGGGAATTGGCACTTCAACTCATAGTCAGATCCCATACTACCATCCTGTATGTAGTAGCTCTGACCAGCATCATATTCTTCCTTGTATGATGCCCCCTCTTGATGGTCATCCTCATCCCAGTGAAAAGACAGAGAGGCTCTGGTCAAATTTTGCTCTGCATACTGCAGCAATTTGTTAGTATCATCCATTCGGTTGGTGAGTTTCTTGTTTTAATGTCCCAAAATTTGCATTTGGCTAAACGTGCTATCAAGCTGGTGCATGACAGCGTTTCGTTCTTGGAAAAGCTCATCCTGTTTTTGAGCACTGCGTCTAAGGTAAGTTTAAGTTCCTCATACCTGGCTGGTGCAGTGTTTTGTGAAGATTCCCCAGTAACCCAGGCTGTGTAAGACATGGGTGGCGACTGGAGTCTTATATTACTTAGTGGTTGATCAATGGGCCCCCTGTAGTGAGCACCACTGTTATAGAATTGGACGGTATTATTAGGATCCACCTTATTGTTTGTACAGTCAAACCTACTGAGCAACAGACAGATAATGTGGGGATTGTTGGTCCTTCAGACACACTTAAAAATATACAAAAAATAGGAGCAATTTCCCCAATCGACTCTTCTATTTTTTTAATAAATACAGCGATCTTTTGCTGTCCCGCTCTCTCTCTACTATTAACAACCTTTTTCTCTCAATAGCACATCTTGCTTATATACTATGGATTTGGATGATAATGCTCTCATAGCTTGGGCTATTCTATTACACCTATTCTCCTAGATAACAGCTTATTATTCTCTATCCTCTATCTCCCTAATTGTAGGAGATTTACTTCATATTTGTCAAATGTTAAATCACCTTATCACCTTATTTAGAGATGATTCAATAATAACCCATTATATCCCAATATCGCCTCATCCCAAGGCACTCAGATAAACATAACTGATATCATGCTTGGCGGATTCTTCCCAATCCACCCTAGCTGCCTCACAATTATCATCCAGTCATATCAGAATTGCGACAGAAATCATCCAGTACTTACACTCCAACCAAAATCTGCAATTTTTGGTAGAATTGATTGGCTAAACTTGCTAAGGATTCATCCTTCTATAATTGAATGTACATGAATTCTTGCTTTCTCTTTGACATGTGTAGGGCTTCCAATTTCCTTTATAATGGCCGCCTTGGCCACTGAATATGACCAGCTGTCCGCCTCTAGATAGGGCAACACTAGGTTCTGACATTTGGTATCCAGGCAATACATTACCATCAAAGCCTTTTGACAATTGCCATATCCAAACATTGTCATGTCAAATAATCAGAAAACGCAGGGGCGTTATCCCAATGAAAAGTAGATAATTTTAGTGTCACTTTAAATTCCTCTGACGTTCCTCTAGCCACCTCTTTTGTTTTGGCCACTCAGCTCACTTACGGAGTAATTTTGGGTGTCATCTCTAAAATAGCTGTGAAAGCGGGTGGCATGTTTTTTGGGGTAGTCATCTTCCCACTGGATTCCGTGGAGTTTTTTCTTTGGCATCAGTCATTACATATGGTTCACATTTGCATTTGTGAGTCTTCAACTCCACGACTTGCTTAATCAGTCACTCTATATCTGTTCTGAATGCTCTTAAATGAACGCAATCTGCTTCATGCTCTGTTTTCAAGGATAAGTTTTATCAAACTAAATCCCCTTCTTTTTTTCTTCAAGACGTTACTTTTCCAAGTAACTCATTTCTGAAACTAGTGACAGTATTGATCCTTTCCTTGATCTCGATAACTATCTTCTCCAAGGAGGCGAATTCTCAATTATCCACCAAATTTAGGGCGTTCTGGTTGATAGCTGCCAACTTCGTCCAGAGTTTTCTTATTTCATCCTTATATGACATCATGTCTTAGTATCTTCGATCTCAACTACACCCTTGTAGTGAGCACCAATTGTTAGAATTTTGGGGTTTGTTGATTGTTAACGGCAAAAACCCCTAAATTAATTAACTGCACAGGTTTGTTATTGTGCAATTCTCTGCGATTTCTGTTAGTAAGATGTATTCGTTTGATAATAGTGTGAAGAATATTATCCATATTTGAATAAAGTACTAGTTTTGGGTCCAACGCTTGACCAATATTTCCTCTCAAAATACTTAAGATGTCCTCAATAGGAAATTGTTCCCTTATACCGGCCAACTTGATCCACACTCAGATCCTTGTTTACAACTTCTCTCTGGTGACACACAGTTAGCAGCAATCCCCAATTCAGATCAGCTTCTCTTCTCTGGATCCATGCTCAGATCCTTACTCTTTATCCTAAAGAGTCTTAAATTAAAGCACACAACAATAATTTCCTTTCAGAGGAATAGAACTCAAAACGGATTCTGGTAAAGTATATATTTTATTTAACTAATTATTGGTAAAAGTGTTAAATGTGTTTATTATCTGAATTCTTAGGGGAATCTATAGTGGGAATATGGCGCTTAACCCTTGGTTGGCACCTCATTGATGAAACGGCTGCCATTGCCACTAAATTATTTATTAGCATCTCATCAGCGATGGTATTTCCCATACTGGCTAGGATTATGTCATTGGACATCATCAAGACCTAAAATAGAAGGAGTAAAAAAACGTGACCCTACTGTTTTCCTCTTAATCCCAATGAACTAACTATATCTAGCAAGTGACCCACTTAGGTAATGCGACTTGTTAAATATTAAGGCAGGTCACAAACCAAATGATTGATTTGCTAGTTGCAGTAGCATCACTCACCTCACAACTTAATTCTCAAATTACCAATTGGTTAGTGATGAAACCCACCTGATCCTGATTGGTACACCTGATAGTTAATCATCAATCAACTATCAGATGCCCCTATTTTATTGGAAACTCTGCTCAACGAAATCTTAAGCATTCACCTGGATTGATTTTGATGGATCCAACCCAGATGGATTACCTAAAACCCCCAAAAATTGTCACCCCAAAATCAGAATCAACTAGTATCCAATTCATCTCTTTATAGGGAATTATCCCCTAGCGACACCTGGTAATCTAGTCAGCTGGGAATATGGGAATTATCTCAGCAATATCCAAGGTGGATATTAACAGTTTTAGTACTTCTGATCTAAAGCTCCTTCCATTTATACTCAAATCGCTTAAAGAACCCATGAATATACCCATCGTGATTAAATAAGCAGCTTATCACTACAAATCTCCTGAAAAAGTTCATCCTTCCTTTTTGAGCACAACTTCAAGGCAAGTTTAAGTTCTGCATATTTGACTGGTGTAGCATGTCATGAATATCCCCTGTAAAAGCAAGCCTGATGCAACATGGCCAGCAACTGGAGTATTATTATTTTTTGTGATTGATCAATGTGCCCCCTATAGTTAGCACAACTGTTATAATTTTTGCAGTATATCAGAAATATGCCAAAGGGTTTCTGAACAGGGTTACACCCACTGAGCAAAAGGACTGACAATATGGAGATTGTCATTCTAAAAACAACGTTATAAACTTTTATTAAATATGGAGCAATTGCCCTGACAACACTAATTTATTTAGACTAGTTGATTTACCCATGCTACGTTATGGGGTCTATAAAATTTCAGATTTTCAATTTATTAATCTAGATTTTATATCTAGATAATCAAAACCACTCAGCTAAACTTTTCTCTCTCGTTGCAATCACTTTTGCAACTTATTCAATTCAAGTCTTAATTTAGTTTGATAATCTCACAGAGGATATTAGTCTGCGCCCTTGTCAGGGAGCAGTTGGGCAAGTAGGGTAAAAGGCACAGGTGGTAGGCCCACGACCTCCAACGTTTGAAAACGCCCTGGAGAAACCGGCAAATTAGAAAAAATAAAAACTGGCGGTTACTATTTCCCCAGAAATCCTCACTTGGCAGGCGCAATGTAACCAGTACATCAACACGCCGCACTCTCAACCACTCTCATCGGTGGAATATGGAGTCTGGTGTTCTTGGATATCCAACAAACAGCTTTGTGGGAAAATTTTGTGGGGATGTGCACACTTTTTTCCCAACTGTGGTGTATGTCACACCTCACCCTATGTCACATGGTTGGCTAGACCTCAGTTTCAAAAACAAGGATGCAGCAGATGAAGCTGCTGCAGTGCATGTAGTGATTGATTTCCCCAAAGGGCAGTGGGTCATTAAAACCAAGCGCAACAGATGGACAAAATCCAACCAAATTCTCCTCACATTCGACTTTTTGCCTGCTACAGTCAAGCGTGCCATTCTGGAGCAGCACCTGAAAGAGGGTCTCACTGTATATGGAGAAATACAATCCTTCAAGATGCAATGCTTTACGCTGATGCCACACCTGTGCACTGGCAAAGCCATTGTAGTTCTGACTTTATCCGAGGAGATCATGAAGGACCTAACCCAGATCCCACACTCCACTTATATTAATATCAAAGGGCATACCACCCACCCTTTCCAGGTAACCGTAGACAGCGCACCCCCATCTGCACCCATTGTGATGCATTCAGCCATAAGACGCATGTATGCCCCACCAAGAAGGGCATCACATTCCAAGAGTACCCCTCTGCGGCCATGGCCAGCGGGGAGGCTCACTATGAACCAACCACCAATACCAAAAGGCCTTCCCATGGGGAACACAAGGCTTCTACTTATTAGTAAAGCCTGTCTCCCCTCAAGAGCGAAAGAAGTCCAAACAGGCCCACAGGGCCGCGGCCAAGGAAGCGGCCAAGGTTGCCTCAGATATCCCACACTCCCAATGCCAGGAGGACATTGAAACCTTCGCGGCAGAAGCATCTCAGGAATCCCTCAACCAATCAGATTGAGAGGCCCAAGCCGATTGGGCCACCCAATCTGAGGATCTGATGGGCGACTCAATCTCACCCAACCTTTTGCAATCAAGCCCCGATTGAAACTGACTTAGTCTCCAACCTACCTGAAAATTTTTTTTGACCTGAACGTTGGTGCACCAAACTCATCTGCACCACAAAAAATCCTTTTGACAGCGGGGAAACAAAAAGCAAAGGCAAAAGCCAACGCAAACCTGTCTGCCAAAATTAACAAAGCTACTGATAGCGTTGCTGCAAACACCCGCGCCGCTGTGAAGGCCCATGGGGATCCAGAGGAGGATGGTGGGCCTGGGTGCCACCCCCTCACACCTAAGGTGCAATGGGGAAAGCCTTCACTTTAGGGACGTTGAATATTGCTGGTCTCAAGGCCTCGCCGTCCTGGGCTAGAAAACTGAGTTATTTAAAAAAAACTTTACCTGTGAACATCCTGGCCATCCAAGAGTCCCACTATCTGCAAGGTTCTGAGGATGCTTGGAAAACCATGCTCCTCCCTTCCCTATCCTTCTGGTCAGAGCACTGTGGGGTTCTTGTTCAGAAAAACAATTTTTTTAATTTTTATCATCTGAATACTTCCTCAATGGCTGAGTCCTTGTTGTTACATTTTTTTGGGCCAATGTGGCACACGCTATCATCAACATTTATGCCCCGACCTGTGCATGAGAGCGTCAAGAATTTCTCTCATCAGTCAAATCCCTTCTATTACCACCTGACCCTTTTGTAGTTGACGACATGAACTGTTGGCTAAACACATTATGTACCGTTGGCCTTCCTCATCCTACACCCCCAGGGTCATGTAGAAGTTCGCGTTCTAAAGGCCACCCTTGGGTTGCTAGACGCGCTGCTGCAGCACGCTCCACTACTCAAGAACATAACATGCCCCCATGTTCACGATGGCCAACTAAGGTCCATGTCCCGCATCGACCTTATCCTTGCACCAGTAAAATTTTGATCTCATATTTCCCACTTCCACAGATCAAAAATCGATTTCTCCAACCACCAGCTGGTCTTGATAACCTACCACTTACCTGTCACAGTGGCTAGGGCTCCGCATTGGTGCAAACTCCACCCACCCAAACTCGCGTCGCCAGGATTTTCCACTTAGGTGAAATAAGTGACTTCAGCAAAAGAGTTTATTACACCATTTTGCGCGGACCCAATATCCACATGGGCAGCCTTCAAGGAGGATACCATCTGCCATGCTCGCCAACTCTCATCTTGATGCTCACAAGCTACATCAGCCGTCATCTCACGTGCTCTGGCAGAAATGGCACACCTGGAGTCCAACATCCCAGCCACGGGCTACAGCTCTGCTTGGGGTTGGAAGTGGGCCAAAGCAGCCGCCCACCTCAACGTGCTTGAAAGGCAACACAAACATTGGGTTTGTGTTCAGTACAGGGCCAAACACATTACAGAGGGTGGCTGTGCTTCATTTTTAAAAAATTCTTCACACCGCGCCAGAGCGTGGCCTGAACACAGGTGCAGAGATTGGATAATTCCGTCAGGGAAAAGCCGCCAAAGTGGCAATCAAAATACAAAAGTATTACTCCAAATTGTAACAATCTGATCCAATTCAGCCAGCCAAAATGGCGAAATTTTCAATAGCACTCACATCCGCACCATTTCCCGTTTCCCAGAGTTGATAAATTTGATTACTCAGGACAAACTCTAGTCCGCCATCCACGGTGCACCATATAGGAAATTCCCAGGCCCTGATGGCATTCCTTATGAGTTCTATAAGAAGTAATTCAAATATTTATCCCCACAACTGCTTGCCTTCCTAAACCAGAGTCTTCTGGATACGCGCCTTCTACCAGGAGGGCAAGAGGACTTCATCATCACGCTCTTAAGAAAGGAGATAAGATAGACCTAGCCAAATGGCGCCCCATTTATTTAACTAAAATGGATACAAAAATTTTAACTAAAATATGGCTAACCGTCTAGGGATTGTTACATCTGCCACCATCTCCCCAGAACAATTTTCTTTCATAACCAGAAGGTCGATTTGGGACAACGTGCACTCTGTGGCTAATGCATGCCAGTCCACGGCCTCTGGGGCACTTGTATTTTTGGACCAACAGAAGGCCTATGATAGAGTAAACTGAGAATACCTCATGGCCTGCCTTCACCAATTCCGCTTGCCCCCTCGTTTCATCAGCTGAGTAATGCTGCTTACGGAATCTGCAACAATAGCAGTGCATGGCCCTGGATTCCTCATGGAAGTAGTCCGCCCTCAAAGGGGCCTACGCCAAGGGGACCTTCTTAGCCCACTCTTAAATAACTTTATCCTTGACCCACTACTTCAAAACATGAATGCCCGCCTCACTGGGGTCTATGAGACAGGCCAAGCCCCAGTCAAGATGATGGCGTTTGCAGATGATTGTGTGGTTGGGGTGCTAATAATCAAGCTGCACGCGCGCTTGAAGCTCTCATCCAGGAGTATTCCCGAGTAAGTAATGCTGCACTGAAAGCTTCCAAAACTTAAATCATCCTCCTTGGCCAGTATCAAACCTGCTGGGCCCCAGCGACCAGTGCCCAGCCTGACCCATCTGATCACACACATGCTAGCCTTCCCTGCTCACCCCACACCGCACCACTTGTGCTCCCCTTCGTGCCACGCCCTACCATAGGGCCTGTCCGCAATCTGGGTGTGAGGGTGGAGGCAAGCGTATGCCTCAGCAGTAATGGAAATTCATATTCTAGACAACGTGACGAAGCGCATCGCCTCCCTCAGAGCCCACCCTACTTCCCTTACTGGCAAAGTTGTTATAACGACGCTATGCTCCTCTCCAAAGGCTGGTTTGGAGTCCACGACAACGCCTTATCCCCGGGTTTTTTCAATTCTATGTATGCCCTTCTACAAGGATGGCTATGGTCAGGCCGCCCACCGCCAGTGCAGCTTGAGGTCATGTTTGGCTCTCGTCGTCATGGTGGCATGGGCCTGCTCAACTTTAAAGCCCATGCTGCCAAGATCCTGGGCAGCTTGATTGCGGCCATCACCACCCCTACGCTCCCCTCCCAACACTGGTCCTGCGCGGCCCACTCCAACTTCTCCCGCGCCCTGGGCCTTAACAATCTATTAAACCCTCACTCATTGATGAAATATCTGGCTTCCCACCCATCGGCCACAGGTCCTTACGGTACTAAAACCCACTACAAACGAATCCTCCTCTTCATGTGGAGCGCTGAGTGGAGAATTCGTATTAGTGGACACACAGCCCAGAGAGGCCGCCCCTCTCCTCAATTCACACAGGAGGTACAGGGGTTACCCATTCAAGATGGCTTGATCTCTACATGGCCCCATGTCCTATTCAGGGTGGACTACATGGACATGGTGGACATCCCTTATTGCCTTGAGACCCAGAAGACTATTTGGAAATACGCACACCATCCTCTGTTGCAGCCTCAAATCCGTTCCCATATGTGGCGCTGCCTGAGGCGGGTATACCATATGGCTGAGCGCTCTAATGCTTTACACTCATCCTACGCCATGTGTGGCCAGTATGGAACGCTGTTCCACCGCCTGGAGAAGTGCCCTACCTCTAAAGCGATATGGCGTGAGGTGCAACGTCTGCTTTGCCAGGATCAGACACATCCCTTCAGTTTATCTCAGGATATGTTTGCTGTATCTATGGTCTCTCTCTTCCATCCTCCCTCCGTGCTCTGGTGGTCACAATCTCTATGTGGACTATCCACATGATTGTCTTGGATGCCATCGCAGGCTCCACCCCCACCCTCCCAGAAGCTGTCCACAGATTCAGGTCCCATTTGGTGGACCAGATTCCAAGCGTGGATGTTTGGGTACCTCCCACCGCAGTCGCCGTCAGCTGGTCTCCTCCTTATTCCCAGTTTGGTTCATCAACTCGGACCCTTTCCTCCACACATGTTCAATTGTGGCTACGGCCCCTTTACACGTTCCCTCCTCCCCATAGTGGCGTTCCCGCTGGCAACAAGAGATAGCATCGCTTCTTTGGGGTGCCTTCCCTATTGCTAAGTTTAGTTTTCTTTTGTGTTTACATTCAGAAGTGTCCATCCCCTGGTCGGTTTTCCCCACAATAAATTAAAATCAATACCACTCAGCAAAATCTAATTGCTCAATCAAATCAACTAAAAACCACCAACCACTCAGGTAAATCTAACTAACATATATCAAAACAACAAATAAAAATCACCCCCAAAACTAAACTGTATCATCTTGA
Organism: Massospora cicadina; assembly: GCA_022478985.1. Taxonomy (NCBI): domain Eukaryota; kingdom Fungi; phylum Entomophthoromycota; class Entomophthoromycetes; order Entomophthorales; family Entomophthoraceae; genus Massospora; species Massospora cicadina. The sequence goes on from JAKSZP010003954.1 coordinate 156,804, forward strand.
ATCGACCAAAAACCATCAATCACTCATCCAAACAAAAAAAAATTATCAAATCAATCAAAAAACACCAAACTGCTACTCAAACCATCTCTTTATACTTTAAATCATTTAGTATGTGACATATCTTCCAGACTACTAAATCAACTTCTACTTAACTTGCCAAAATTATTTTATTAATTAGGTGAACCAAATTAGGCAGTTTTTTAAAATATATAAACCTAACATCCAGATACCCATGCTTCGCTACAGTATTAAAAGTTTATCAGATGATGAGCTCACATTATAGCCTAAAGGCTGTGCCAGCATTAATCTTGAGCCACTCGGACTGACAGCTCCAATGTTGCCCTCATGGCTTGTGAGCTGATTATCCCAACTACTTAATCTACTTAAACTCTAATACTGATCTTTGTTGAGTTTCAGGTGAGCAATTTGGTAAATTATTAGATATTATTCGCCAATTCTCACCAACTCACCCAAATAAACCTATCATACTAAATAGCTTCAGATTCAATATTATTAGCCAATTCTCACCCACTCACCCAAATAGACTAAACTTATTAGACTCAATTAGCTTCAGGTGACAAATTTTGGTGAATTATTAGATAATGTTCGCCAATTCTCACCCACTCACCCAAATAGATTGAACCTATCAGACTCAAATGTTTCAGATGTCAGTCAGTACGTCAGTCAGTGAAATTTTTTCATTAAGTAGATAATATTTAGGCGGATACTCCATTGTTCTGATCGCTCTCTTCTAATACTAATCCTCCTCTTTCAATCTACTCATTTCATTTATATCTCAGCAACTTTGGCCAATACTGACCCTTTTTCTTAGACCATTCATTCTTCCATATTTCATTGTTTTCAGCTGAGTTTACCAATTATTAAATCACAATCGCCTTAGTTTGAGGCGATTTACCAATCAATTATTATACATAGGCATCACCTTATCACCTGATTATAAAGTGATCTACTAAACATTTTATTAAAGCTTAATATTGCCCTATTGCCTTATGTCAATGCGCTCTCATAAATTTTTTCATACTTCTTGGTTTGGCCAATTTTACCTATTCTAAAGCTACTTAGAGCTTATTGTCCAGTCATACTAGATCCTCAACATGAATTACCAGTAATAAAAACTCAATATGGCACCTTAGCTTACAGCCTAGGAAGCCATATCATATGGTGAAAAAGATTTTGGTAAACCTTTGTCTAAAATCCACTTTGCAGGTGGACCATGGCAGACAACATTGAGGTAGGAGCATCAGTGACATGGAACATAAGGAAGCATAGCTGTGGTTTTCTTTGTTTATGTGGCCGGCAGTATCCATTGCCTTAAAGTATTGAGCATGTTGATGCTCAGACAAAGTGATGAGAGCTGGAACACAAGAAGATGACTTAATGCACTAGCGGCTTTGGGGATAGTTGGGGTCAAGAAGAGAAGTTTTTGCCGCATTGATGCAAGTATAGCTTGCACCAAAAGTAATATACTCAATTTCATATTTTACATATTCATTAAAATCTTGAGGGAAATCTTGGATAGGAATACCTTCAACGAGGGATTCCAGCGCCCCATGGGTTCATGAATTCTCAGGGCATGAATCACACTGACAATATTTCTTATTAGATCATTTTACATATTGATTAACCAAGCTTGAGTAGTAATTAATTACATTATTTCATATTGCCTTAAAACCTGAAGATATTATTGCCCCATTTTTTGCGCTCTTTCCCTTTTAACTTAAGGGTTTATAATTACATGTAAAACACCTGGCTTATACCAGGTGTCAGGTTTGCTTCAATGACAAGGTCACCACTTGGAGCCTTATACCTGGTAGGGTTTTTGCCCTAATATACTTAGTATTATAAGCACTTCTTAAACACAACAAGACTGTTGGATTTTCTTCACTAACTGATCTCATGTTATAATTAATGATTGTAACTTTTGTCCTGGGAAGGTAGTTTGGGGTGAGGGGAACCAAATAGGGAGGGGCAACCGTTATTCATCTCTTATCTAGGGTATACTTTAGATCAGTTAACTGAATAAATGATAAAGCCTTTGGATTAGGAACTTTTTTTTCCTGAAAGATTCAAAACCCTATCCAGCTTGATAGCTGGCGCCAGGTCTTATACATTTTGACATAATTGTTGCTACTGATAGATCTCTCTCCCTACTCCAAGGAGGCCATATTAAGTTGATCAATTTTTATTCCTGGCCTATTAGACACTAAGTTTTAAAAGCGGGGTCAAAATCCTATCAGAGGGCTAATATTGGGATTATACTAGAAGGATTAAGCGCCTCAGAGAAATTTAAAAATAACTGGCTAGATTCTAGATTTTAAAGTGCAAGTATTGGGGGGGTCACACAATGGAAATGGGGACAATAATCCTGACCATTTATACTAGGTGGCAAATTTTTTTGACCATTTTACATTTCTTTATGAAACTAGAATCTTATCACTACTACATTGAGCTTATACACTAGGTGTAATACTGTAATTACAGTGGAGCATAAGTTAATATACATAATAAGAACATTATAGCATGTTTGATTTACAAATTTACTTTAGGGTATACTGTCTTCATAGAGGTTTACCTATTAAACTCACTAATTACCTGTTCACATCTTGCCCTGTTGCAACCACAGTTGCAACATCACATCTTGATTGGAATCAATTCCTGCATAAAGGGAAGTTACCCAAATCACCATTTGAATGAGAAAACTCTCTTTTGGCATGGGGTTAGTTTGCCAATGTGACGTTTAATAACTTAAAAAATTGAGCGGTACAAAGCCATAGTGCAAGTTGCAAAACACTCTTTTTTGAAGATTGTAACTTTTCTTTTAAAAGATTTTTTTGTTTACTAGTGAAAAAATTCATTACAAATTGAAGGATACTAAAATTTAGCATCTTAGACTAAAATTTTGAAGCTTATAAAATAATCATGAACTTGAATTTACTTTTTTTATATATGAACTTTTTTATTTTTAGTGTTGGTTTTATATGTATAGTGGTACCTTGTAACCAAGAACTTCCTACAAAAACATATCAGCTTTTTTGTTCAATACTTTCTATAACATCCATGGTAGTTAAATTCATTAACTAAGTTAAAACAAAGAGATATACAATATTTGCTAAGATTTGTAGTAGGCTTTCTTATTGCTTTTTTGATATGTTTATTTATAGCTGTTCTATATGTTAGGGATTTGTTTTTAAAACATAGACTCCTTATGAAATTAGAAAGCATTAAAGTTAATAATGCGCAACAATACTGCAGAAACAACTCTTTCGTCCAAACTGCATGCATATATCACATCTGCACCAGATCACTTCTTTTGGGCTCACATTAATAATAGCTGCACAGTTTGCCCCCTCTTCCATGAATTGGAACATTCCAAAAAGGCATGTTGATACAGTTCAAAAAATTTAAAAACCTTCAAGCCCACCCATGAGATTACACCAACAGCTTTCAAGTGTGAATTTTGGCTGCCCCACCCCCTCCAGCTGAGCACTCAAAAAATCAGAAAAACATTGCAACCAAAACCCAAGATGGCCAATTTTCTCACAATCTAACCAATTGGGAGCAGGTTTGGACCCAAATTCAAACCAAACGATTTCCTGCCCCAAAACTTACCCAACCACAGCCACATCTCTCTGACTCAATCCCACCCAACCAAAATCCCTGGGACTTATTGAATGAAGTGACCAAACCTTTTGAATTGTCCCACCTCCAGACTTTTAATTAATTCAGAACATTATCGGCCTTCAGACTTCAATTCACCATTCCAATTCAAGAAATATGTCCCCAAACCCACCGCTACCCCTTTCTTGAGTGACCATCGGCTTGCCAAGGCCACTGCGGCGCCTAACCTGAAAGTTGTCATCTCCACAATGCTGTGGCACTCTCTGTAGCTGAATTTAAAGAAGGGATATACAATACCCATTTCTCTCCTGATTTCTCTGACGTTGCAAGAGAGGAGATTGATTGCTTAAATGAAACTGCCACCACCGCAGTCAAACATTTTGCTGCACTGACAGACTTTCCCCCTACCATGTGTACCACCAGAGCCAATATTACAAAATTCTTCCAGCTTCCTGATGCATGCATACAAGCCAAACAACATGTTGCCAAACTCCTGGAGGCTATGCTCAGGCCCAAATTATCAATGAAAATCTTAACAATTATCTTTATTGCCTTAATTTTCATCCTGCAGATGCCCCAACCCCTTACTCTCAGCATAGATCCGCCTCTTCAATGGTGAAGCTGAAATTGATAATCCACCTGATACCCCCTCCCCCTCCACCATGGTAGGATAGGCGGTTCATGACTGCCCCACTGTGTAGGTTGTTTTATTTTTTATGGTGTCTCACCATCTGATTATGGCGTTTGGTTCAACATCTTTGGTTTGCTTGTTTGGTGTTTCTGTTTCATTAATGTCTGTCCCATGGTCGGCTTACCTTAAATAAAATTTGAAATTTAAATTTTTCATCAAAATTTTTAATTATTAATTTCTTATTCCTTTATTACCACTTTTTAAAAATCAACTGTACTTCTCATGTTTTTGCATAAAATTTTTCACTTTAAACTATTATATTAGAAAATTGATTATAGTTATGAATATACAGAAGATGCCAGATTCTAATATAATGTCACCAATTTAATTTAAATTCTTCATTATTAAATAATAAAGAACAATTTTTTGGAATGAAGATAAGTTTGAGAAGACTGGGCTTATAATCAAGGTATGCTAGGACCCAGTGGATGGCCCAATAAAGCTATTGGCATAGTCGTCCAGAAGTTGATCAGACAGATAATTGTGCTCTATATAAGGTAAGATATGTTCTATAATTGTACCAATTTGCCCACTACAGACTCAAAGGGCTGGAATGAGGGAAATCATATTACTTAGTAATTTAATGAACATATGTGGGAGAGAAGAGTGGACAACAATCCCCATAGATCCGCAATTGAGTGTCAGTAATAGAATAAGACACAGTCATATTATTAGAAATATATGTTTTTTCAAAAAATCAGATTACAGTTCAACGTCATTTTCATCTCAATGTATTGATTGTAAAAGCCGCTGGGTTTTCTCTGGTGCACAGGTTCACTTAACTGCTGACTCTAGAAAAAATATAGACTTGTTAATTGAATGAAGACAACTAGATAATAGCACTTTGAATAATGGGCAGATTCAGTCCAACTCTGGCGGATAAGATTGATATAAGTGACTTTGGCCTCACTCTGGCTTTGATACTTAGACAAGGGTTCTCTTCAACATGAAACAGTCGAACTACAAGATAAAAATATAAGATATAGGTCTAAGGTATATTTAGTCTAAGGTTTTTATTACTTTAATTAGGGAATATTTATAGGTGAAAGTAATGGTGGAGATGTGTTAAGGGTAATCATGGTAGCCACAATGGTCTTGGCATGCCTAGCTGACAAAAAGGGATATTGGTTCTGTTTTAATAAAGACTTTAGCTGATTTTCACAAGGAATAGCATATTTAAATCACCATTTGTATCAGCCCACATTTTGGCTATTAAACTCAACATTGTTCCATGATAATTGCTCTGTCAAGCCGGATTACTCATATCCACATTGTTGGCAACAATACCTAACAAAGTAGTAATCATAATTATCATTAGCTACGATCTTCTGGAAATTATAATAAACTATTTGGTTAGTTATTATTGCCAAATAGACAACACAATTAAACTGTCATCTCAAAACTTAATCAATAAGCTAAAGTTAGATATATTTTATTTTTTGGGGAAGGCCGACCATGGGACAGACACTTTCAATATACACCAACTACAAAACACCTAGAAACATAGGGGTACCCCAGAGGAGCTGAAGCTACCTCCTGTTTCTAACAGGACTGACAGTGGAAGGAAGAGAGGTAGAGTCAGGGGAGGCCTGAACCAAAATTGAACATGAATGAAGGAAAGGGTCTGACAAGAGAAACAAGATGGGGAACCAGAATGACTCAACCAGTGTTGGCGGGATGGCAGGTGGCCGAAAAAAATAAGCTTGTAAGTGATCTGTGAGGTGTGAGTGGAAGCAACGCACAGCTTTATGAAGGAATGGGGTAGTGCCAGACAGTGCGTCAATGATAATAATGTGGATTGTCCATAGTGCTATTGCAATAATTAAGGTGCAGAGCGAAGGCAGGATAGGGGAGTTCATGGAAAAGGCAAAGATGTTAGACAGGATGAAAGTCTGTATACGCTCCTGGTAAAAGAGGCGCATAACATCCCACCAGATTTCCTGTGATGGCGGGCAATCTTCCAAGCAATGGATTAATGACTCATATTGACCGCAAACTATGCATTAAGACTGTGAGGCATTGGACCACTCAGCAATCCAGTATACCTTTCTCATGCATCTCCACAAATTGGTGCAAATATGGGGTTGCAAGAGGATGGTGAGCATAATGCCAAAACTCCTTTTGGGTCTCCAGAGTTTATGGGATGTCCAGCTTGTCAAGGTAGTCCACACGGGTAATGATGGAGGACTTTGGGGTACCAGGTTGTTTAAAACGACTTGCCAAGGACTTCTTTCTTAAAACATGGAGTAGTGCGACCCCTCTGGACGGTGTGTCCACTGATGCTGATTCTCCAGTCAGTACTCCACATAGAGAAAAATTCGCTTGAAGTGGGATGGCGTTCCATGTGGGCCCACAGCAGAGGGATGTGAGGCCAGATAGTTAAGTAGAGAATGGGGGTGGGTGGGATTGTGGAGGCAAAGGGCGCGGGCAAAGTTGGATCAGGCTGCGCGTGACCAGTGCTGGTCTGAGATTGTGTGGTTGGTGACTGCAGCGATCCAGGTGCCAAGTTTTTGGCGGCATGGGCCTCAAAATTGAGCAGATTCATACCACCACTATGGTGAAGACAAAACATGACATCCAAGCACACCAGGGGAGGTCGGCCTAACCAAACCACCCTTGTAGGAGGGCGTATAAAGAGGTGAAGAAAGGAGGAAAAAGGCGATGGCTTGGGCCACAAACTAGACTAATGACAGGAGCATAGAGTTAGCAAACACAACTTGGCCTTCGAGGGTATTCTGGTGGGCTCTGAGGGAGAAATGCGCTTTATGACATTGTCAAGGATGTGGTGCTCCATTACTGATGAGGCGTACCCGCCTGCCTCAAGGCACACTCCCAAATGGCGCACTGGACCAGCAGTGGGTCTTAGCACAAAAGGGAGTACAAGCAGGACATTATGTGGTGGCTGGGGCAAGCGAATCAGAGAGCTAGCAGCCAAAACAGGCTGACTATGGGCCATTGGAGACCAACAGGCTTGGTACCTGCCAAGGATAATAATTTAAGTTTTGGAGGCATTACGGTGGCGTTAACGACCCTGGAGTAATCTTGGATAGTTGCCTCCAGCGCTCATGCATCATGGTTGTCAGACACCCCAACTGCACAATCTTCAGTGAATGCCAGCATCATTTCAGGTGCTTGGCCTTGCACATGTACACCAGCAAGGCGTGCATTTGCATTGCGTAAAAGTGGCTTGAGGCTGAAGTTGTACAAGAGTGGACTTAGAGGGTCCCCTTGGCGAAGACCCTTTGAGGGTGAACCAAATAATTGAGGAAACGAGGGCCACACACAGTCATTGTGACAGATTCCATAAGCAACATCACCCAATTTTGAACCGCTAGGGGAGGTGGAACTTGTAGAGGAAGGCTTTACGAAAATCCCAGTTGACCCTACATAAGCTTTTTTCTTGTCTAAGAACACAAGCGCCCCAGTAACCATGAATTGGCAGACATTGGCTACGGTGTGTATTTTATCAAATAATGACCGCTTGGGGATAAAACTGAACTTCTCAGAGAAGATCACTTCAGAGTTAACTTCCCATAAGCGGTTAGCTACAATTTAGTGAATAATTTAGTATCTGTATTAGTAAGTGATATGGGAATCAGTTCGCCAAGTCCAGCTTATCCCCTTTATTATATAGCATTATCATTTTGGCATCTGTTAGCCCCTGTAAGGAGGCGCGTTTCTAATAGAAAAGTGTTCATTGAGGCATGCATTAGTGAGGATAAATAACGAAAATAATTTTTGTAGAACTCATATGTAATCCCATCTGAACCTGAGCACTTCCTGTGTGGTGCACCACAAACAGCATACCGGAGTTCATCATAAGTAATCAAATTCATTAACTCTGGGTATTTGGAAACAGTGCAAATATGTTCACTATTGAAAAACACATAATTGCATCAGGTTTGACTGGTACAGTTTTATAAAACTTGGTATTTAAGTTTTGAACTTTGACTGTTGCGTCAGCTGGTTTTTTTGCAATGGAGTTGTCCAGCTGCCTCACCCGTATGCAGGCCAAGCTCTGTTGTGGGCAAAGAATTTGCGGAAAAAGTAGGCAGAGCACATATCACCTGCCATAATATTTTTTGCCTTGTACTGAACATAAACATGATGTATGTGTTGTCTTACCAGCGCGTTGAGACAAGCAGACACATCTGCCCATTTACAAAACCAAGCCAGGCTGTACCCTGCGGCAGGGACATTAGACTCCAGATGGTCTACTTCTGCTACCATGAATTTAATGCCACTGAGGTAGCCCTACAGCTCTGAAAAGATGTGGCAAGACTGAAGGATGGTGTTTTCTTTGAAGGCTGACAAGGTAGAAAGTAGATTAGTACAGATGGTGTGGAAAACTCCAGTACCAAAGTTTTGGTGTCCACCCATGCTGAAAACATAAATGACGTTTATATCAGTTGGGCAAAGTTTACACCATTTTGGCGCCTGTGCCGCTGGTCTTGATAAAGTGAAGAGCCTTGACTGTTGGAAATTAACCAGATGGATTCCTTCCAATAATATCAGAATTAGGTGTCAGTTATGCAAGCGTGATTTCCAGCTAATCGCCTAGTTTATAATTATTTAATGTTATAAAAATAATAATTGTTCAGTTTTGGCAGATTCTTAGTTTGGCGCCAACTACAAAATTGTGGGTAATTGCATAATTTCCGGCAGAAAGCCAATGTACTTGTATCAACCATCTGAAGATGAAATTGCTGATTTTTTCAAGTTTGGCGGAATTTTATCCCTGCGCCAACTTCCATAAAAATGATTGTGGGATTTTTCAGTGGAAAGACAAAGTATCATTATCAATTGTCTAAATACAAATTTGTTGCTTTTTAGAGTACCAGCAACTTAAGTCAAGGATGCTCAAAGCCTTATATATTATTAGATATCTATTTCTACTACCAAGGTAAGCTGACCAGGGGATGGACATTACCAAACTAAAATTAAAAATCATAATAATAATAATAACTAACAATATAAACGAAACGCCCAAGATGACTCTCTTTAACCGCTCAAAGTCACTTTTGAGCGATTTTAAATTTAAGTTTATTAATCCACAGCCATCTGCCCAAACCTATTCTTTGATGTCCTTGGCTCTGCCGCCTGCCACCCCAGTGTGGGGCAGCAGTGCACCCCCACCTAGCGTTTTCCGCCCTGCAGGCAAACGCGTTCAGAAGGGTCAAACAGCCCGCCCACTGCTTCCAACTGTTTTGTCCCCCACGAGACTTAGCGCTCCACCTGGCGCGCGTCCACCCTTCTCGCCCCCATCCTCTCGCCCTCCCTCACTCTGCTATTCGCTATTGCCTCAGAGTGGACTATGGGCGTTTGTTCCCATATGCCAATAAGGCAATTATTGACCTAGCCACTACAGCCTTTACGCCAGCTGGCTTTATAGACTTCCGCCCTTTTAAGGGCTACTTTGACGTTGGGTTCCAATCTGAGGAGGATGCTGAAGCGGCAGCACAAACTCCTCTAATTTATAAAAAAACCCTTTCCACAACCCGTACTCGCCTCCTTCAGACACCACGCTAGTGGTATCCTTTGAAAATCTCCCATCCCACCTTCCACCCCAGGTTTTGTATGACCAGTTGGTCGCGGGGCTCATGGCTTATGGCACTCAGCCCAACCTCATCTTTGCCATTCCATCTGGTGCAGAACGCCTTGCTGCTCCTCGTGCAACAGCAACCATCATACCACACCACCCTACCATAGCCCAACAAATCCCACCCCACGCTAGTGTGGCTGCAGCGCCTGATCATTTCTTTTGTGCTCGGGTCAATAATGGTAGGCAGATTTGTTCCCTCTGTTTTGGCCTCGACCATGCAAAAAGAGCGTGCCCTAAGGCCAAATCCGCTGATGCAGCTTCTGAGCCCCCTCTGGAGGTTCAGTATGGGGCGCTTTGCTGCCCCCTCCCACCCTCCAATCTCGTTCAGTGGGCCCACATGGAAAATCAGCCCCACCCAAAACCTCCATCCTCACTCTCCCACCTAAATCTACGCCAGCCAATCAGAGCAATGATTGGACCAACATTCGCACCCAAGCAGCTGCCCATTCGCCTAATCCTACCCACTCAAATCTAAACGCCACTATTCCAGTGAACCATAACCATGGGATCTATTGGCTGATGACGAATCAGGTAATATCCTCATTAGTAAGCATACAGGTCAACCTCTCTGCCATGGCAATTATGGTCAGGCAGAATTTTTCTTCCCAACTTCGATGAAACCCCTACCCCTCGCCATTTCGCTCCTCTACCCAATACAGCCCCTTCTAAAGTGACCACCAGCTCGCCTTAGCTGCGGTGGCCTCTCCTCATTGCCCAAAACTACGCACCTCGGTGGCCCAGTCAGTGGCTCAGCTCCAGCATGGCCTGCCCACCATCTTCTTCCCCCTGACTTCCCCGAATCTCCCTGCAGTGACATCTCAAAACTATTTGATGATGCTGAAATCGCTGTTATGAATGTCGCAATGCTTGCTTCATTCAACTCCTCAGCCAAAATCACCCGCCACAGTATCTCCCTATTAACCCAACTTCCTGAAGCCCGCAAAGAAGCTGAAGTTCTCCTTGCAGCTTTTGTTGAAACACTTTCCCATCATTATCTTGATGCAGAAGTGGAAAACTCCTACTACGCTGACCTCAGCCCCCACTATGCAGATGCCCCAACGCCCTGGCTCTCTGCTCTGATCTGGTACTGTAACCAACACCCCTTGATTGAGGTGGGTCTTTCTGAAAACCAACCTCCCAACCCCTCCTCACCCTCTGCCATGGTGGTTTAAGCAGTTTCTGCTTCCCACCTGGTTAGTAGTTTGTTTTGCCGTTTTGAGTGTTGTGATTGGTACGTCTGTCTCCTGGTCAGCATACCTCGAATAAATCAATCAACGAAACGCCCAAAATGAATGTATCAATTGAATTGTACCTAACAAAATATTCAACCAAGTGGGTAGTGAATACTGCTATCCCTCCATGGTGGATGGGGAGGTGGGATTGGGGGGCTCATCTTCAGCCACATCCATCTCATTCCAGAGTAGGGTGCGCGTTAAGGCATACAGTAAGGGTGTGGGGGCATTGGCGTCATAGGGTTCAATATCCTTGATGACTGGAACTTCTGAATAGTTGCCAGCCATCATTATACCAATGATATATGCCCAAAGTGTCTTCAGCTTTGAGGCGGGCATCTGGGAATTTAACAAATGTTGTAATGTTGGTTCAGGTTATTTTTGCTTTTGGATTCCGTGCTACTGTTACCACGTTCTGGATGCTTCAGTGATGTTTTTGTGTAAGGTTTTCGTGTTGATCTTACTTTGTGGAGTAAGATTGTTGGGGATGATGGGAGGTGGAATTCCTCCTGCAAGTGCAGCCACAGATTTGGCGTCTACTTTGCGAAGTGGATAGCAATCTGGTGTGGCGGCTGCATCTACTGCAAGCTGGTGGTTGCTGTAGAACGGTTTGGCATTAGATTGTGGGACGTATTTTTGAGGTGATAATTTTGCATCCCAATCTTCATTACAGAGCCACTCGAGTTGCAGCATCAATTCTTCAATGACATTACCTGATTCATCAATTTCATCTAATACCCATGGATATTGGTTGAATTAGATTGGGGAATCAGCATACAGTTGAGGTTTGTTTGATTCGTTTGTGGATGCATGGGATTAAACTAGGATCCAATATGATGTTTGGTTGGATGAATTATTTGTGGCATTGGGCAAGGTGGGTGCTGATTGATGGCTGTAGGTGCAGCTACAGCATCAGGAATTAGAGGAGGGGAAGGTAGGATTGTACCCCATGTAGAAGTTGGTGAGGGGTGGGCAGCAGATTGGAGGGCGTCGGGCAAACTTTTGGTGTCAGCGGAAGTTTCAGAGTATGGACATTTGCATTTTAAGTGGTCTAACTAGAAACAGGATGGACAGATTGTCCGTCCGCCCTCAATGCAGGCCCAGAACAGATGGTCAGGGGCAGATGGGATGGTGACATGGGGGGAATTGCCAACAAAATTTTTGTAAATTCAGGGCTGATCGTGGTATACACCCAAGGCCCAGCGAGGCATGTGGCCCCATTTAGGACCACAAATTGTAAGATGGGGTTGGCGCCATAGGCTGCCAAACCTTCTATCAGCTCCTGGTGGATCACTTTGGGGGGAGGTGGGTGGGCAAACCAACGAACTGGGCCACCAAGGTGGTGTCCATTGGGAGCTGGGTCCGCGTTGTTGGAAGGGGAATATTGTTGTAAATTAATGGCACCATTGCCACAGTGGCTGCATCAGCTTCACATGGGAAGCCAATATCAAAGTACCCCTTATAGGGGTGGAAGTCAATAAAGCAGGCTGGTGTCATCACCACCTGAAACATTTTGATAATGGCTTGGTCATCGTATGGGAATAGTTTCCCATATTTGACCCTAACGCTGAAATGCATGTTGCTCTGGGGGAGCACCAATTGGCATTGGGGCACCACTTGGGTTTGGGCGAGATGTGCATTGAGATCCTTGGGAGGAATGAATGATCCCAAGGGTTTGGAATGACTATGAGATCCAGTCCAAGCGCGTTTTCCTGTCAGATGGAAAATGGAAGGGGAGTTTCGCCGCTGCCCCGTGCTGGGACAGTCAGTGGGGATCCAATGACATTGGAGCAAGACTTCAGTGTGCAATTAAGTGTTAGCTTCTAATTTATGAAAATTAATTTTCTCAGAAAGTTACGCCGATCAGAGAGAGATGTTATTAGTAATCTATATACAGCTGAATGGTAACTTGTGCCAAGTATGTGGCAACCTGATATTTGGTGATTGGGATGAGCGGAATGGGAGGGAATTCCCACCATCAATTACTGCAATTAACTAAGGCTCAAGCTTGGATGGCTGAGGGGTTTTCATAGGCGCAGTAGCCTATAGTATAAATAGTTGTTCTTCCCTCCAAATAGAGATCTCTCTTTATCCCATCTTATTTTAGTTGTTAGTATTTAGTATGCTAATTAGGAGAACATGTGACTGGAGATCCCTGAAGTAGGTTCAGAGTGACGTTCCTGGAGTGGCTGATGCTGCCAGCTCCCATACCTCAGCCCTATGATGAACTGGTGGGAACCTGGCCATCTGTCCACCAATGATGATGTGCTGACTGGCCGTCAGCCCTGTGGGGTGCAGCGTGGGAGATTCATAACCGCCCAGGATGAGGGATGGACTTTCCTGGGCATGACCAGATGAGTTGGCAAAGGGTCAGGAGGGTGGGGCAGCGTGGGAGTGCCTTAGCCGCCCAGGATGGGGTAAGGACTCACCTGGGCACACCAAAGACCCTGAGGCTAAGGCGGAGTCATTTCTCTGCTGTGAAGGTGGGTTGGACATGGACTCGTAGGGGGCTGGTATGCCGTTGACGGCGAAACAGCAAAGGCCTGCCAGTATCCATACTGGTTGGACTGGCACACTAGCGGAGCCCACTGTTTGAAAAAGTGATTTTCTGACACTGACACTATCTTGTGGTCAGAGAAATCAATTTTTGTCATTGTAAAGTTTTCAATCTGGGGCAAAAGATCAACTGGGAAAGAATGAAGTTAATGTGGGTCATAGACCTAAGCTGATCATTGTGCACATGGGGATGAGACGTGTTGGATAGCAACGGCACATTCTTGGGGAGGGTATCAAAAAGCTCCAAGGTGGCTTTTAGGACGCAGAGTTTGATGTGCCCCTGCGGTGAAGGGGTAGGCGTTGAAGGCCAGCGGTTGATGGCCAGGTTGGCCCAGCAGTTCAGGTTGCCAACCGCAAAAGGATCAGATGGATATTGGAGGGATGTTACAGCTGAGAGGAAATTTTAATAAGCCCATGCACAAGTCAGGGCATATATATTATATTGTGTGCACTTCATCATCCCATGAAAAGGACGTGACAAGCACATGACCATCATGATACAGTTTTTTAGATATAAATAGAAAACTGAGTTTCACGTATAAGCACCCCATACTATGACGACCAAAAAGTAAGGGAGGGGAGGTGTATGGTTGCTATAATCCTCAGCACCATGTGGACAGTGGGATTACTGAATTGCCAGGATGACCACAGGTAAGTTTTTGAAAGGTATTCATTTTCTAGCCCAGAGTGCGAGGCCTTGAGTCCAGCGATGTTCAACATCCCTATTGTGAAGGAGACCCCCATTGCGCATTAGGTGCAATAGAAGGGCCCCCTTGCCCTTTCTGCGCAGCTTTTTCAGCATACTCCTTGGTGGTATTGCGTGTGCATTGTGCCACCAGATATGTGTCCTTAAGGGTGTTTTCCTTTACTTTTTATGATTTTTCGGATTTGGGGTTTGATTTCAATTGACTTTTCATATTGAGGTCTCCTGCGGTGCACCATTGGCAGTTGACAAAAACTGGGGGAGGGTTGCATTTCAGGAAAGTTGGTTTTGATCGCTGTGCAGTAAACTTGCACAAGGGAATCTGACTAAAACAGATGTTCTTCAGGTTGGGGCCCAATTTGTTTGGTGAACAAAATTGTGAGAAGCTTTGGCTGCAAATGGCTCAATGTCAGCCTGGGTCTGGGCAGAAGGAATACAGATGCTGCTGAAGCCACTTCCTTGGCTGCTGCTTTACAGGCCTGTTTGGCCTACTTGTATTCTTATGGGGACACAGGTTTAGCCTGAATATTACACCCTTGTGCACCCCATGGGAAGGTATAATTGGTGTCAATGGCGGGTTTGTTATGGAAGTCAGCGCTTTCCATTGCATCTAAGAGAATTTCATGATGAGTGGTGCCTTCTCTGGAAGGGTAGGTTTGTACTTTATGGCCAAAAGCACAGTAATAGGTGCAGATAGGGTGCGCTATCCACTGTAATTTAAAACAGGAAGGAGTACTGTCCATTAAAATTGATAACAGTGGTGTGTGGAAACTGAGTTAGGTCATCTGAAATGACGGTGGTTGAGGTGATAACTGAAATTGCTTTGCCTGTGCTAAGCTCCGGAATAAGTGTGAAGTGCTACATTAAAAAGAGTGAAGTCCCCCATAGTTTTTAAGCCCATCCAAGAGAGAGTGATCTAGGACATCACATCTCACCGTTGCGGGAAAAAATCAGAAGTGACAAAGATTTGATTAGATTTTGTCCAGTATGTGCGCTTTGTTTTACCACCCGTTGACCATATGGGAGATCAACCACCACGCGCACCTGTGCAGCAGCATCTGCTGCTTGCGCAGTTTTAAAACCTAGGTCCAATCAACCCCAGGTCATAAAACATGGTGTGGCATACACAACGGGTGGAAGTGTTTGTGCACAATTACACAGAACTTCTCCCAAAGTGCTGTTAAATTTATACCCAGAAAACCTTGAATCCCATGCTTCACTGATGACAGGGGCTAAGAGTTCGGACTTTTGATGTACTGGTTGCATTTTGCTTGCCAAACTAAAATCTCTGACTAGATATTCACCACTGTTTTCTTAGTTTTTGTCTTGGCCACTGGTGTCACTGTGGTGTTTTCTAACTTTGGACGATAAAACAGACCCAGTACCCCTTACCATGATTACCCAACCCTTACCTGACATTGGGTGCACACTCATCTACTCGTATAGATTATCAAACTTACAATTATTGAATCAAATCAGTTGCAATAAGTGATTTGAACAAGAAAAAAGTATTGCTTAGTCATTACAATTAAATATATCAAATTTAATTAATCAAAAACTGCAATCCAACAATGTTGAACCTATCAGAAAACTAATAAATACTTAGCCAAACCATTTAAATCTATCAAATTACCCTAGTACCATTATACCATTTGATTGCTTTTTTTCCAATTATTATCACTTTTAGTAATAAAATTTGATTCAAAAAGTACAAACTGATAATCAATACTAGGTGAGGTGAGTATGTTTAATAAAGTCATGAGTTGGGCGAACGCAGTAAAGGGAAGTGGACCTGTACCTACACAACCCAAAGGTACAAAGCGCACTGGTACAAACAAAAATATCAGTAAAAACAAAAAAACCTGAAGTGGTGCACCCTGCAGGTTTCATGATTTTTTTGGTAAAATACTGCAGTTACATGTAAGTATCCCATTTGCAACCACTGACATTGTTGGAACATGGGATATGAGTTTTCCTGAGTGTAGAAACACCAATATTGTCAGAAAAGTTTGGTGAAGTCCAACTTAAATTTTTCCTGCATAAAGGTGTACTTAACTCATACTATCCGCAAAGGTTGGGTAGATCCTGGGTTTGAAGCCATGGAAGAAGAGAATGAGGCAGCAAAGGTCAGAGTGGTACTTGACCTTCCCAAAGGACAGCAATTGGTATCAACCAAATGCACATGTTGGACAGAATCCAAAGATGTTTTTGTAAATTTATGATTACATTCCGACTACAATGGCATTTACAGTAGTTGAAAGACATCTCCAAGAAGGCTTAGAAGCCTATAGAGAAATTAAACAATTTGAGATGCAAAGATTCCAGCTGATTCCAACCCTTAGCATTGGGAAGGAAATCACAATTAATTTCCTAAACCAGGAGGTAGTGGAAGATATCACAAAAAACCCCACATCGCATCCTTCACCATTAATGGGAAAAATCTAACTGTTCCACTCAACAGTGGAGAGCGCACCCCCATATGCAACCACTGCCAGGCCTTTGGGCACAAGATTCATGCTTGCTCCATAAAAGAAGGCCTGAGAGAAATGGAATTCTGTGAGGAGGAGATGGGCGAAGATGACTCAGAGTATGCCAAAATCATGGATACAACACAGGCATTCAACTGGTGAGAATACATGCAATATAAAATAATTGGCCCAATTTCCCTGAAAAAAAATGGCCAAACAAGCTCTCAAGCTGGCCACGGCCGTGTAAAGGACTTGGCAGAATCATCTATATCACCGTAACAGATCCAGGAAGACATGTATGAATTTGAATCAATGAACTTATCAAATCCCGAGGAAAGCCAAAAGACCAATCCAAAAAAGATTGAATTTGGCAGAACCCAATTTGGAAAAAAATGCGGCAAAACTGGGTACAGCGCACCCTCCAAAATTATGGAACATAACTAATTGGTAAGGAAAATCAACAACGGAATGTGCAAGAAAATAATGCAGCCAATAAGAGCACACAAGTGCACTGCAATGATAGATTAAAACCAAGCAAAGTCAAGATAGGAGCAAAAAAATTGGCAACAAAAGGAGCAGAATAAACCCCAACTCCTACTCATGTTTATGCTCTCCGCAGCAGAGGTGCATTGGAGAGTAATGTGAGCGAGGGAGTAGGGCCAGGGGGCCCTGCTTACCACTCCTGAGGTGCATCTGACATCTCATTAGAGATATGGATGCTGAACATAGCGGGACATAAGGCCTTAACATCCCGGGCCAAGAATTTGAGTCTCCTACAAAACCCACCTGTGGACATCCTGGCGGTGCGGAAAACCCACTGTTTGCAGGGAGAGGAGGAGGCATGGGAATACATGCTCCTCCCAACAATATCGTTTTGGTCACAACCTTGTGGGGTGGTATTATTTGTGAACCAAAACTTTAAATTCATCAACAAAAATTCATTCCTGAATGGCTGCATACTCGCCATAACCTTCTCATGGCACACTGAAATGCACACAATAGCCAGCATGTACACCCCAAATGGTGCACCAGACCAAAGAGAGATTTTAACAGCTCTAACACAGCTAAATCTTCTAGAAAGCACTTATATCATAAGAGACAAGAACTGCTGGATTAACCCATATATTGACTAATGGCCATATACAACGGAGGTACCACAAGGGCAAGTGGAACTCCGTTTACTAAAGGCAACCCTGGGACTATATGATCCGCTACCAAAAAGGCTACCCCTACTACAAAACATGACACGACCACATGTACACAATGGCGCATCTAACTCTATGACACGGATAGACCTGATACTTGCACCACTAATTTTCCATCACCAAATTCAAAAATTCAAAACTACAATAATCGAATTTTCTAACCATCAGCTAATTTCAGTGTCCTACAAACCAACGGAACCAAGTACCCAAGCACCCAGATGGTGCAGAATAAACCCAGAAAGTTTAGCTGACTCATATTTTCAATCCTGGATGGAGAAAATATCCTCAACCTAGGATTTTCAAACACCTTTCTGCTTGGACCCACTAACCACCTGGAAATTTAAAAAATCAACAACCCAACAAAGCAAACACACAAAACTTCAGCCTTGACCCACTACTGCGAAATGTGAATGCCCAACTCACTGGGGTCCATGTGCCAGGCCAAACCCCAGTCAAGATGATGGCATTTGCAGATGATTGCGTGGTGGGGGTGTCTAATAACAAAGATGCACGCGCGCTTGAAGCCCTCATCCAGGAATATTCCCGGGTAAGCAACGCGGCACTGAACGCCTCCAAAACCAAAATCATCCTCCTTGGTCAGTTTCAAAACTGCTGGGCCCCAGCAAGTAGTTCCCAACCCGGCCCATCTGCTCGCCCACGTCCACGCCTTACTAACTCAAACACACCGCTCCACTGGTGCTCCCCTTTGTGCCACGACCTACCATAGGACTGGTACGCCATCTGGGCGTGTGGTTGGAGGCAGGTGGATACGCGTCAGCAGTAATGGAGTGCCATATACTGGACAACGTGACGAAGCGAATCGCCTCTCTCAGAGCCCACCCTACTACCCTCACTGGCAGGGTTGTTCTTGCCAACTCTATGCTCCTATCCAAAGTCTGGTTCGGAGCCCACGCCATCCCCTTCTCCCCAAGCTTCTTCAAATCCCTGTATGCTTTGCTACAAGGTTGGCTTTGGTCAGGCCGCCCTCCACCATACGGCTAGAGGTCATGTTTGGCCCTCATCATCATGGTGGCATGGGCCTACTTGACTTCAAAGCCCATGCCGCCAAGATCCTGGGCACCTGGATCGCGGCCGTCATTGCTCCTACACTCCCATCCCAACATTGGTCCCGCGCAGCCCACTCCAACTTCTCCTGAGCCTTAGGCCTCAACAATCTATTAAACCCCCACTCCCTGATGAAATACCTCGCATCACACACATCGGCCACAGGTCCTCACGGGACCAAAACCCACTACAAACGAATCCTACTCTCCATGCGAAGCGCAGAGTGGAGAATTCATATTAGTGCACATACAACCCGAAGAGGCCGCCCCTCTCCTCAGTTCACACAAGAGGTTCAGGGGCTACCCATCCATGATGGCGTGATCCCCATTCGACCCCAAGTCCTATCCAGGGTGGACTACCTGGACATGATAAACATCCCTTATTCCACTGAGACCCAAAAGACTATCTGGAAATACGCACACCATCCTCTGTTGCAGCCTCAAGTCCGCTCCCATGTGTGGCGCTGCCTGAGGCGGGTGTATCATACAGCTGAGCGCTCTAATGCTTTACACTCATCCTGTGTCGTGTGTGGCCAGTATGGAACGCTGTTCCACCGCCTGGAGAAAGTGCCCCACCTCTAAAGTAATATGGCGCGAAGTCCAACGTCTGCTAGGCTAGGATCAAACACATCCCTTCAGTCTGTCAAGAGATATGTTTGCTTCATCAATGGCATCACCCCTCCCGCCCTCCCTCCGTGCTCTGGTGGTTGCAATCGCCATGTGGACTATCCACACGATTGTCTTGGATGCCATCGCTGGATCCATCCCCACCCTCCCTGAAGCTGTCCACAGATTCCGGTCTCATTAGGTGGATCACTTTCAAGCGTGGATGTTTAGATATCTCCCACCGCATCGCCGACAGCTGTTCTCCTTCTGGTTCCCAGTCTGGTTCATCAAATCAGACCCCTTCCTCCACACGTGCTCAATAGTGGCTACGCCCCCTACACACGTTCCCTCCCCTTCCCATAAGTGGCGTTCCCACTGGCAACAAGAGATAGCATCGCTTCTCTGGGGTGCCTCCCCTGGTACTAAGTTTTGTCTCGTCTGAGTCATATTCGGAAGTGTCCATCCCATGGTCGGCCTTCCCCACAATAAATTTAAATTTAAATTTAAACAAAGCAAACACACAACGTCTAGAGGACACAGGGCAGCTTCAGCAATTATTGAACACACCTTGGCAGAAATCAACCACCTAGAAACCAACGTCCCATGCACAGGGTACAGCCCTGGATGGGGTTGCAGATAGCTGAGGTTTCTGCTTGGCTAAACACACTGATCTGCAAACACCAACGCTGAGTTGGAGTTTAATACAGAGCAAGAAACATAAAAGATTAAGAAACTTTCTCAAGATATTTTTTCCACCAATTCCATGCCCAGTGTTGGACATTTGCCTTTACAGCTGAAAAAGATGAATGTTTTAGATCGATCTCAGCCAAAAAAGGGAAAATTTCAGCCATTTGCAATTATCCAAAGATTTTACAAGCGAATCCCACAATAAAAAATTAATGCAATTGAGAATTTTCGCCAAAAGTCCCTGGCTGACTCTTGGTGAAACCCTATTAATTGGGGTAACACAAGTTTAAAACCTCTATGGGCACCAAATGTAAAATCCCCCAGTCAGATTACTCTGACCTCATCACAGACTTTGGGGCTATTTTTTGAAGGCACTCCCCTTTCCCCCTCAAAGACCTGCAACGCACCTACGTGGGGACCCCCCTTTTATAGGCTTGGCGGGGGTCCTCTAAGGTGCAAGAAATTTCTCAGGCAGTGATTGGCTAAAGTTTATAAGAATATTACCCCATGGGTACTTTCTAGCCAATCACAAGTCCTCTTCTTTTGCTCTGCTGCCCTGAAGCAAGTTCCCAAGTTATGATAAACTATTCCTGCATATTACCTAAATTGGAAGCATTGAGGCTATTACAAACTTATCCTCAAATTCCCTCCAACCTCCAAAAGTTGTATAATGCTAATAGTCAAAAATTGGATTGGAGTGTTTTTTACCCATGCGCTTAATAAAAAACATAAAAGTAACATTTTTGATAGCACTTTTTTTACTTTATATATTAAAAACCTTTGTGGGATCCAGCGGCGTAGAACCAGTGAGTACATAAGAGCTGGATTCCTACAAAATGGTGCTCACTACAGGGGATTCATGTACAACAAAAATAGTTGCTTTAGAAAAGCAACTGGCAAGCGCTTTGCCTGCATTGAGGAACTTGAGCAGCTCCCTTTCAAACTCCCACTTAAGGACGAAAACCATCGAGGTGAAGGAAGCATTATTACCTTTTTGTATGTCTATAAAGTTGCCATGGATGGTACAACTGATAAACAAAAAAATTTCGTCACATCCTTCCTTGTCTAAGCCGAGTATCTCAAGAGATGGTAGTACCCAACCTAAATCCTGGGTACACATGGCCAGAGGTGAAGAAGGCTCTTCTAGCTGAGTTTGGATCAAAGCAAAGTCTACACAGGGAAAAACAGGCCTTTATGCGCCTTATCATGTATGAAGGTAAATCAACCATCACTTTTGCTGAACGATTTTACCTTGCTGCACAAAGGTTGTCAACCACAAACATGCTTTCCCTTGATGATGCTATTGCCGCCCTGTTAAGTGGGCTAGCCTCTCAGACCTCTCTAGCCTGACATATCATCTCAGTGAAACAATAAAATATGAATATCTGTAAAGTTAAGGAAGCTTTGTTAGATGTGACTGATTTCAAAGTATGTGTCACATCATATATGAAGCTGAAGTGACAACTTTGGATCTAACTTTCGAGGAGCATTCGCCTGTTGATCAAAAGGAAGTGAAGCCACCTGTGCCTATCTTCCCTATTAAACCTGCTCCCTCAGTTCGACTTAAAAAGGTTGTAAATCCTTTTAATGAATTAAAGCCCTGTAAGGTTGCAACAACCATACACCCACACCAGCGCACTAATGCCTCTGTGCTTTCCCTTCCAGCCAAGTTGGATAATGCGTCTTCTAAGGCTACCCAATCCTCTGTAGCCATCCCCCTTACCTCCATTACTGCCTTGCCCGTTGTTGCAAATACTCATGGTGAGGAATCTGAAGGGGGCTGTGATGACATTGGTTATTACATATTGGGAGCTCCTGCAGAAGTAGGAGTGCATGATCTTTTAAATGATAAAGAGTAGACCAGACCACCATACCTGAGGAAACGTTCCTCATCCAAATTCTAGGTTGCCCAAAAGCTATTGACACTGCCAGTGTGTGACCAATTCTTAGCTGTATTGATTCGCCCTCTTCAGCGGGTTCATCCCATAAAATCCATCATGGATAAATACCTGGAGACCACTAGAAAGCTAACCTCCACCTTCCATCTTAAGGAGTCTTAGCTTTGTCACCTAATATTGGAGGAACGCTCACTAAGGTTGAAGTGGTCATTCAAAAGGTCTGAATACTAGCCATCCTGAACACTGGCTCCCCAGTCAACGTGATTTGTTTTAATCTTATTAAGAAAATAAAGCTAGCGCCTGACTTGGAGGTCACACAAGAGTTTGGAACTTCTGGTCTCAACATTACTCGTGCTATTGGAGCATACTCTTCCCTTCCCATTCTAATTGGGAAGCTTATCTATCAGCCCCTGCTGTGGCTTTGGATAACAACTCATATGATATGCTTATTGGCACTCAATTTATGATTGAGTATGAAGGAATAATTGACATGAAGCAAAGGGTCCTTTTGTTACTCGATTATGAATTCCCTTTAGTCTTGTCTAATAAAGAGCCCAACAATCATAAATACTCTTGCCCGACTTTTCTTTCTCGTTGCAAACACTTTTGCAACCTATTCAATTCAAGACTAAATCTAGTTTGATAATCTCATATTGGGGATTAGTCTGCGCCCATGTCTGGGAGCAGTTGGGCAAGCAAGGCAAGAGGAGCAGGCGGAAGGCCTGCGGCCTTCAACATTCAAAAACGCCCCAGAGAAACTGGCAGAATAGACAAAACTTTAAAAAACTGGCGATCACTATTTCCCCAGAAATACTCGCATGGCAAGCACGATGCAACCAGTACATCAACACGCCGCACTCCCAGCCACTTTTGTCAGTGGAATACGGAGTCCGTGTGTATCTGGACATCCAAAAAACGGCCCTAAGGGGAAAAATTTTGTGAAGATGTACATAAAATTTTCCCGACCGCGGTGTATGTTGCACCTCACTCCATGTCGCATGGTTGGCTGGACCTAGGTTTTGAAAGCAAAATAGCAACAGATGAGGCTGCAGCGGTGCGCATAGTGGTCAACCTCCCTGAAGGGCAATGGGTCGTCAAAACTAAACGCACCAGATGGACAAAATCGAACAAAATTTTCCTCACATTTGACTTTTTGCCTACTACGGTAAAATGTGACATTTTGGAGCAACACCTGAAAGATGGTCTCGCCATATATGGCGAAATACAATCTTTCGAAATGCAACATTTCACGGTGATGCCACACCTGTGCACCGGCAAAGCCATCGCAGTTCTGACCCCAACTGAGGAGATTGCGAAGGACCTAACACAGATCCTGCACTCCACCTTTATTGACATCGCAGGGCACACCACCCACCCATTCTGGGTAACCGTGGACAGCGCGCCCCCCATTTGCACCCACTGTGACACATTCGGCCATAAGGCGCATGCATGCCCCATCAAAGAGGGCGTCACATTCCAAGAGCACCCCTCAGCGGCCATGGCCAGTGGAGAGGCGCACTACGAACCAACTGCAAGCACCAAGGAGGCTTTCCGTGGGGAGCACAAGGCTGCTACCTATTGGTAAAGCCCATCTCCCCGCAGGAGTGGAAGAAGGCCAAGCAGGCCCATAGGAACATGGCCAAGGAAGCGGCCAAGGCCACCACCACCATCCCACACTCACAATGCCAGGAGGACATGGAGACCTTTGTGGCGGAAGCAACTCAGGAATCCATCACCCAATCAGATTGGGAGGCCCATGCTGAACGGGCCACTCAATCTGAGGATCCGATGGGAGATTCAATCTCACCCAATCACTGCACCCAAGCCCCGATCAAAACTGACTTGGGACCCATCCCAACTGAAAATTTTTTTTTTGCCCATTTGATGGTGCACTGAACTTATCCGCACCACAAAATTCGTCCGACGTCAGGAAAACAAAAGTGAAGGCCAAAGCCAACGTGACTCTTTCCACAAAAAATTAACAAAAACCCCAATAGCATTGCTGCTAATACCCGCGCTGCTGTGAAAGCCCGTGGGGACCTGGAAGAGGCTGGTGGGCCCAGGGGCCCACCCCTCGCACCTAAGTGCAATGGGGGAAACCTTCACTCTAGGGATGCTGAATATTGCCGGACTCAAGGCCTCCCCTCCCAGGCTAGGAAACTGAGTTTTTTACAAAACAATTTACCCGTGGATATCCTGGCCATCCAGGAGTCCCACTGTCCACGAGGTTCCGAGGAAGCTTGGAAAACAATGCTCCTACCATCCCTATCCTTTTGGTCAAAGCACTGTGGGGTGCTAATTTGGAAAAACAATTTTTTCAAATTTACATCTTCATAAACATTCCTAAATGGCTGAGTGCTCGTTGTCACCTTCTCATGGGCCAATGTTGCACACACAATCATCAACATTTACACCCCAAACGGTGCACATGAGGATTGGGAATTTTTCTCATCGGTCAAATCCCTCCTGCTACCCCCAATTCTTTCCTAATTGGTACATGAACTGTTGGCTAACCTCACCAACGGACCGGTGGCCACCCTCACCCCACGCCCCACAGGGTCATGTAGAACTACGCGTTCTAAAAGTCACCCTTGGGTTAATGGATGTGCTGCCGCGACATGCCCCACTGCTCAAAAACATGACGCGTCCCCATGTCCACAACGGCCAATTAAGGTCCATGACCTGCATTGACCTTATTCTAGCACCGGCAAAATTCCAATCCCACATTTCCCACTTCAAAACAACGAAAATGGAATTATCTGACCACCAACTGGTCTTGATAACATACCACTTACCCGTCACAGTTGCAAAGGCCCCACATTGGTGCAAAATCTGCCCCCAGAGCTCGCGTCGCCAGGATTTTCCACGTGGGTGGAAGAGGCAACTTTGGCAAAATCATTTGTTACACCATTTTGCGCGGACCCCATTTCCACATGGGCAACTTTCAAAGAAGACACCATCCGCCACTATCGCCATCTCTCATCCAGACGCTCATGAGCCATATCAGCAGTTATATCGCGCGTGCTGGCGGAATTGGCCCACTTGGAGTCCAACATTCCAGCCTCAGGATATAGCCCTGAATGGGGCCAGAAGTGGGCGGAGGCAGCCGCCCACCTCAACGCACTTGAAAGGCAACACAAACATCGGGTTTGTGTCCAATATAGGGCCACACGCATCGCTAAAGGCAACAAGTGCACCGCATACTTCTTCAAAAGAAATTTTGCACCACGCCTGAGCGTGGCCTGCACACAGGTGCAAAGATCGGATAATTCTATTGTGGACACACCGGCCAAAGTGGCAATCGAAATGCAAAGATATTACTCTGAGTTATACCGAGCTGAACCAATTCAGCCAGCCAAAATGGCAGAATTTCTCGACTGAGCTCATATCTGCACCATTTTCTGATACCCGGAAATAATGAATTTAATTACTCTGAACAAATTGTAGACTACCATTCGCGGTGCGCCAAACCAAAATGCCCAGGCCCAGATGGCATTCCATATGAGTTCTACAAAAAAATTTTAAATATATATCCCCATTGCTGCTAGCCTCAATCAACTAAAGCCTGTTGGAAACACGCCTCGTACCAGGAGGACATGAGGCCTTTACGGTCACACTCTTCAAGAAAGGGGATAGGCTAGACTTAGCCAACTGGCGCCCCATTTCTCTAACAAACACAGACACCAAAATTTTAACCAAAATCATGGCTAACCGTTTAGGGACTGTAGCATCTGCCACCATCTCCCCAGAACAATTTGGTTTTATCCCCAGAAGGTCGATTTGGGATAACGTGCACTCTGTGGCTAATGTGTCAGTCCACAGCCTCTGGGGCACTTATATTCTTGGACCAACAAAAGGCCTATGATAGAGTAAACTGGGAATACCTTAGGGCCTGCCTCCAACAATTCCGCCTACCTCCCCGCTTCATTGACTGGGTGATGCTTCTCATGGAATCTGCAACAATGGCAGTGCGCGGCCCAGGTTTCCTAACGGAAGTAGTCCGTCCTCAAAGGGGCCTGCGACAAGGGGACCCCCTCAGCCCACTCTTATACAACTTCAGCCTTTACCCACTACTGCGAAATGTGAATGCCCAACTCACTGGGGTCCATGTGCTAGGCCAAACCACAGTCAAGATGATGGCATTTGCAGATGATTGCGTGGTGGGGGTGTCTAATAACAAAGATGCACGCGCGCTTAAAGCCCTCATCCAGGAATATTCCCGGGTAAGCAACGCGGCACTGAACGCCTCCAAAACCAAAATCATCCTCCTTGGTCAGTTTCAAAACTGCTGGGCCCCAGCAAGTAGTTCCCAACCCGGCCCATCTGCTCGCCCACGTCCACGCCTTACTAACTCAAAACACACCGCTCCACTAGTGCTCCCCTTTGTGCCACGACCTACCATAGGACCGGTATGCCATCTGGGCGTGTGGATGGAGGCAGGTGGATACGCGTCAGCAGTAATGGAGTGCCATATACTGGACAACGTGACGAAGCGAATCGCCTCTCTCAGAGCCCACCCTACTACCCTCACTGGCAGGGTTGTTCTTGCCAACTCTATGCTCCTATCCAAAGTCTGGTTCGGAGCCCACGCCATCCCCTTCTCCCCAAGCTTCTTCAAATCCCTGTATGCTTTGCTACAAGGTTGGCTTTGGTCAGGCCGCCCTCCACCATACGGCTAGAGGTCATGTTTGGCCCTCATCATCATGGTGGCATGGGCCTACTTGACTTCAAAGCCCATGCCGCCAAGATCCTGGGCACCTGGATCGCGGCCGTCATTGCTCCTACACTCCCATCCCAACATTGGTCCCGCGCAGCCCACTCCAACTTCTCCTGAGCCTTAGGCCTCAACAATCTATTAAACCCCCACTCCCTGATGAAATACCTCGCATCACACACATCGGCCACAGGTCCTCACGGGACCAAAACCCACTACAAACGAATCCTACTCTCCATGCGAAGCGCAGAGTGGAGAATTCATATTAGTGCACATACAACCCGAAGAGGCCGCCCCTCTCCTCAGTTCACACAAGAGGTTCAGGGGCTACCCATCCATGATGGCGTGATCCCCATTCGACCCCAAGTCCTATCCAGGGTGGACTACCTGGACATGATAAACATCCCTTATTCCACTGAGACCCAAAAGACTATCTGGAAATACGCACACCATCCTCTGTTGCAGCCTCAAGTCCGCTCCCATGTGTGGCGCTGCCTGAGGCGGGTGTATCATACAGCTGAGCGCTCTAATGCTTTACACTCATCCTGTGTCGTGTGTGGCCAGTATGGAACGCTGTTCCACCGCCTGAAGAAAGTGCCCCACCTCTAAAGTAATATGGCGCGAAGTCCAACGTCTGCTAGGCTAGGATCAAACACATCCCTTCAGTCTGTCAAGAGATATGTTTGCTTCATCAATGGCCTCCCCCCTCCCACCCTCCCTCCGTGCTCTGGTGGTTGCAATCGCCATGTGGACTATCCACATGATTATCTTTGATGCCATCGCTGAATCCATCCCCACCCTCCCTGAAGCTGTCCACAGATTCCGGTCTCATTAGGTGGATCACTTTTAAAGCGTGGATGTTTGATATCTCCCACCGCATTGCTGACAGCTGGTCTCCTTCTGGTTCCCAGTCTGGTTCATCAAATCAGACCCCTTCCTCCACACGTGCTCAATAGTGGCTACGTCCCCTACACACGTTCCCTCCCCTTCCCATAAGTGGCGTTCCCACTGGCAACAAGAGATAGCATCGCTTCTCTGGGGTGCCTCCCCTGGTACTAAGTTTTGTCTCGTCTGAGTCATATTCGGAAGTGTCCATCCCATGGTTGGCCTTCCCCGCAAAAAATTTAAAAATTTAAAATTTAAAATCAATACTCTTGCCTGATTGAATACCCCTTCTCAGCTATAACCTTACCTTATTCCACTTCTGGGCACAACGCAAAGAAATTATCCAATTCAGTGGATGCTGGGGATGGTATCCCTTTCTACGCTGCAGATGAGGTCTTGATTAAGCCTGGTGAACAAAGAGTTGTTGACATTAAGATCACGCTTCAAATCCCATGACATTGTTGCACTTCATGAGTATTGAAGGTAAAGTCCCTTGGAGCCTCATGTATTGCCTGGAGTACTAGACCCAGCCTATCAGAGGCCAATTACCATCTTACTAAGAAACCTCACCGTGAAGGATTTGATCATACAGAAACACCAAGAGGTTGGCAGAGGTTTCCTACTCCCTGTAGAGGACATCATAATATACACTCCATTGGCTCTATGGCAGATTTGGGTTTACCCATGGACAACATGGTGTGTACCTTGCCAAATGTGCATATTTCGGATAAGCTAACCCCAGAGGAGTTGGAGAAAGTTCATTCCTTTCTGGAAGAATATAGTGACACCTTCTTCAAATCAGATACAGACTATGGCCACATGAGGGGCTGGTGCCACTCCATTGATGTGGGTGATTCCTGGCCTATTAGGTATAAACCCTATTGCAAATCAAAAGTGAAAGAGCAACAAATGAGGACGGAGATCCAGCAATTATTAGATGCAGGTTTACTAGTTGCTTCCAAAAGCTCTTGGTCTTCGCCTCTCTTACTAATTAAAAAGAAAAATGGAGGTCATCGGATAGTCATGGATTACTTTAGGCTAAAATAGCCTCACTAAGAAGAATAGATATCCTATCCCTCGCATTGATGATGCCCTGGCCCAACTCTCTGTCTCTATCTTCTTTTCCGCCATGGACTTGCCAGTGGCTATTGGCAAATGGATTTTCTCCTCAAGATCAGGAGAAATGTGCTCAAGTTGTAGTGAAGGTCTCTTCCAACCCACACGATTACCTCAAGGGTTGTGTAACGCCAATGTCTCTTTCTATCATGCAATAGATCATATTTTGCAGGATTTCAAGTTGACTTGTGTCATTGTCTAACTTGTTGACATCACGTTGTTCTCAAAAACCTTCAACGAACATCTTGATCACTTAAAGGAGGAGTTAAAAAGGTTATGTAAGTCTAATATCAAGTTGAATCCCTCGAAGTGTACCTTCTTCCAAAGGAAATTAAATTTCCTTGGCCATTCCATTTCCCAAGAAGTGATTCAACCCATGCAGGACAAAGTCAAAGTCATTGCAAAAATGCTGTCCCCTAAAAATCTACGGGATGTTCAGGTATTTCTAGGGATTATAGGGTATTACCATCAGTTCATCCTTAAGTTCACCAACTCAGTGAGCCCCTTGTCTGACTATTGTCCAAGGATACCCCTTTTTACTGGGGTGCTGAAAATAATTCCGCCTTTGAAAAAATGAAGCAACTGCTAAAACAGCGGCCTATCCTGTGGCATCCTGATTATAATAAACCTTTCATTTTATTCACTGATGCAACCTACTATGCCGTTGGGGCCATTTAGCCCAACTCAATGAGCACGGTGTAGATCATCCTGTTTCCTATTTTAGCAAGATGCTGTCAAAGGCAGAACGTAACTACAATGTAACAGAGAAAGAATGCCTTGCTGTTCTGTTAGCTGTCAAGCACGACCGCCCTTTTCTATATGGAACCACTTTCACTGTAGTTACGGACCACAAATATCTAAAGTGGTTGCAAAACATGAAGGATCTACTGGTCAGTTAGCTCGCTGGGCTCTAAAGCTCAAGCCTTATGATATGAAGATTGAACACCGTGCTGGAACCTGTCACTTAAAAAGTTGATGGGTTGACCTGACTGCCTGTCCTCCACTTAGATAACAGTGAGGCGGAAAGGTTACACGATCTTCTAATGACCCCAAATGAATCAGAGGATGATGATGAGCCTGTACAGAAAATGTTAAACCAACACTCCCATAACACTAAAGTGGAGAATGGAAAGTTTTATAAGCAGGTGGGGACAAGAAGGCTACCTTACCTTTGGCCCTTGGAACGTGTACCTGTTTTCCTAGGAGCTCATTCCACTCTAGGTCTTAGGGGAACCAAGAAAACCTATTAGTGGATCAAGGATTGGTACTAATGGGATGGTATGATGGAAGCTATTGCTGATGACTTGTGCTTGCCTTACATGTAAAAAACAATCTGGTTTCAAAACTCGATACCAGTATCAAATCACTACTCCTCAACAACCATTCCATACCATCAGTTTGGATGAAGTGGGTCCCCTTCACAGACTACTAATGGAAACAAATTTATCTTAGTAGCTATTGACCATTTCACCAAGTGGGTGGAAGCCGTAGCTCTCCCTGCCCAAATGGCCAAGGCAACTGCCACCTTTCTACATCAACACATTTTCACAGTCATGGCTATCCTCAAGTAATACTCTGATAATGTTAATAATTTCACCTCCAGAGTAGTCAAAATCCTGGCCACATCTATGGGAGCCCAAAAACTGTTCTCAGCTCCGTATAACCCCTCCACCAATGGGACTGTGGAGAGAGCAAATGGAACTCTGGTTTCCATTCTTCGAAAAATGGCATCCTCTGATCCTTTCACTGGGATCAATATCTACCCAGTGCTCTTATGGCTTACCAGATTATCTATCACTGGATACTAAAATTGCCCCCATTCCATGTTTTTTATGAGCGGGAGCGAGGCATACCTGCCCTTTTAGTTAAAAAATATTTTCCTCTATAATTGAGGAACCTGATAAGGTCATAAGAAATTGGCTCAGCGCATCATTCAACTCCAATCTGAAGCTATGACAAATTCAGAAAAACAGTGACAAAAGAAGGGCAGGCTTCCAATGATCTCCAAACCCCCTACCTACTTTCCAAGTGTCTGATATGGTATTGTACTACCATAACTGCATCACTCCCAGAAGTGGTAAGCTTGGATCAATTTGGGAGGATACCTTTACCATCACTTATAAGAGGGAAAATGAATATTCCATCAAATTGCTAGCTACTGGGATTACCATTAAGAACGTACATGGCCATTTCTTATGTTCTTACTCGCCCCCCAACATTCTTGAGGGGGATGATGTCAGACATTTGCCTTTACAGCTGAAAAAGAAGAATGTTTTAGGTCGATCTCAGCCAAAAAAGGGAATTTTGGCCATTTGCAATTATCCAAGGATTTTACAAGCAAATCTCACAATAATAAATTAATGCAATTGAAAATTTTGACCAAAAGACCCTGGCTGACTCTTAGTGGAACCCCATTAATTGGGGTGATCTGAGCTCAAAACCACTATGGGCACCAAACATAAAATCCCCCATTCAGATTACTCTGACCTCACCACAGACTTCGGGCTAACCTCAGAAGGCATTCCCCCTTCCCCCTCAAAGTCCTTCAATGCACCTATGTGGGAACTCCCCCTTTTATAGGCTTGGTGGGGGTCCCCTAAGGTGCAAGAAATTTCACAGGTGGTGATTGGCTAAAGTTCATAAAAATGTTACCTCACAGATACATTCTAAACAATAACAAATCCTCTTCTTTTGCTCCGCTGCCCTGAAGCAAGTTCACAAGTTATGATAAACTATTCCTGCATATTACCTAAATTGGAAGCATTGAGGCAATTCCAAACTTATCCACATTTTCCCTCTGACCTCTAAAAGTAGTATAAATACTAATAGTCAAAAATTGGAAATGGTTGCTTTTTTCTTACCCCCGTGCACTTGATAAAAAACAAAAAATTAACATTTTTAATAGCGCTTTTTTCATATACTAAAAATTTTTGTGGGATCCAGCGGCCTAGCACCAGCGAGCACATAAAAGCTGAATTCCTACACCCAGAAAAATATGATAGCTTACACACAGGTCCAATAACTGGAAAATTCTATTGTGGAAACGCCCAAAGAAGTCACAACTGAAGTGCACAGGTTTTATACAAAATTGTATAAATCTGAACTGTTTGAACCAGAAAAAATCAGAAAATTTCTTGCAAGCGCACATATTGACACTGCAACACAAAATAATAATTTAATCAACATAATATTGTGCGAGGAATTATGGGAAGTAGTAAACTGTGCACCAAGTGGGAAATGCCCTGGACCTGAAGGATTACATACAACTTTTATATAAAATTTATTACTAACATATCTAATATTCTTTTAGCTTCCATGTACAAGTGCATTATGGAAACATGCCTCCTACCTGGAGGCAGAGAAGCCTACACTGTCACCATATTCAAAAAAGGAGACAGACTAAACCTTTCCAACTGGCGCCCAGTACTCCTAACCATCACAGAAACAAAAATATTCACAATAAAATCGTGGCCAAACGACTAGGAGATTTTGCAACTGACGCGATAACCCCATCACAATATGGATTTGTTCCAAGAAGATCCATATAGGACAACATCCATACAGTTGAAAATGTCTGCCAATCCAAAACCTATGGAGCGCTTGTCTTCTTAGACCAACAGAAGGCATATGACAAAGTGAACTGGACCTATCTTAAGGCCTGCCTACAAAAATTTAAACCCTTAAATAGATTCATAAACTGGGTGATGATGTTCACAGAGTTAGATGCCATGCTGTGCGTGAAGCAGGCTTCTTAACTAACCCAGTCATCCCACAGAGAGGAATCAAACAAGGAGACCCATTAAGCCCCCTACTTTACAATTTTAGCTTGGAACCTCTAATCCTGAAAACAACATACTTCTCAAGGGAATCAATGTCAAGGGCCAACCACCAGGCAAAATGATGGCCTTCGTGGATGATGACTGTGTGGTGGGCTATCCAACAATCAGGATGCTTGCAGAATTAGGAACATAAATCAAGATTACTCAGCCATAAGCAATGCATCACTTAACACTGAGAAAACGGAAATCATACTTCTGGGGAAATATCAGACCCAGTGGACGCCATCTACCCTGGGCCAACAAACTAATACAACATCAAGACTCCTTACCAGACATAGGAGGCAAAAATCAGCAATAACCCCACTGAAACTTCCCTTCACCACCAAACCAACAGCTGGACCTGTCCATCACTTGGGGGTATGGCTAGAAGCAGGAGGTTACGCCAACTCCATGATGGAAAATCAACTCATATACAAAATAACAGAACGCATTGCCTCCTTACATGGACATCAAACAGGTCTAACAGGAAGGGTTACAGTAGCCAACTCTATGATTCTATCAATAATATGGTTCATGACCCATGCAATCGCTTTCTCACCATCCTCCTTCAACACAATTAACGCCCTATTAAAAGGATGGTTCTGGTCCAACCACAACCCCTGTACGACTCAAAACCCCATTTGGCTCTAGGAGGAATGGAGGTATGGGGCTTAATAATTATGTAGAGCAAGCGATCCATATACTAAGCTCTTGGATAGATCAGGTGACTATCCCAGATCTTCAGGATACACACTGGGCTTGAACAGCAAAATATAACTTTACACTATTACTTCAATTAAGAAACCCATATCACCAAACAAATTAATCAAGTATCTGGCATCCCATCCTACAGCTGCAGGACCACGCGGCACTCCTGCACATTTCAAATGAATACTCCTAGCCATGAGAAGTGCGACGTGGCGGATCCACATAAGCGGTCAAACCAGTCACCAAGGAAGCCCAAGGATAACTCACAGACAGGAAATCAATGACCAAATAGTCATAGATAATATAATATGCATAAATACGAGTACCATAGCCAGAATACTTTTACCTGGACCATATGGATATACCATACAACCTGGAGACCCAAAGAAGAGTATGGAGATACACATCACTCTCTCTCCAACCCAGATAAAAGCACATGTGTGGAGATGCATGAGGAGAGTATACTGCACAGCAGAACGGGAAAATGCCACTCACTCCTCATGTACAATATGTGGTCAGTATGGAAGCCTAGCCCATAGTTTAGAGCAATGACCAACATCAGTGGCTTTATGGAAAGAGGTCATGCGCCTATTCCACCAAGAAAGTGGACAACCATTCAGCCTAGCAAGGAACATATTCGCTATAAACATGGACTCCCCTATCCACCCATCCCTCAGGGCGTTAATAGTAGCAATAGCACTATGAACGATCCCTATGATAGTACTGGAATCGTTTAATAGGAGCAATTCCTACAATCCAAGAAGCCATCAATCGTTTCCACTGCCGTATATTAAAAAATTTCCAAGCATGGCTGTTTGGACGCATGACCCCCCGTAACAGAAGGTCAATCAACATATGGTTCCTCATATGGTTCCTAAAGGTTGATTCTTTCCTTCACATATGCTGCATCCAAGAATAAGCCAGCATAAACCCCCTTCTCTATCGTCTTAAACTTGGTGATCCTGGAGACAACAAGAGGGGCTTGAACTCTCTGAGGTGTCTTTTAATTTTTTAAATTTCATTAGTTTATCCCCACTATATTGTAAGTGCTTATCCCTTAGTTGACCTTCCTCGAATAAATAAAAGCTTTTAATCCATTTGGCAAAACTAATGAACCTATCATCTCTAAAACCCACCAACCACTCAGCCAAACCTATTGAATGTAAGAAACAACCAAGCTTACTGACTCGACCCAATTAAAATTTAAGCTTTATCAAATCAACCAAATTTAAAGAAACCAGCAAATTCCAATTTACATATCAATTCAATAAAGAAACCACCAGCCACTTGCTCATATTATTGGACTTATCAAATTGACCAAAAAGCATTAACCACTCAGTTAATTAAAATTAAACCTATCAGATCAATCAAATACTAAAACTAATAACCAAAACTTATTGCTATTTTAGAAAATTAATATGTGAATATATGTGACATATCAACTTCTAAACTACTAAACTAATTCCAAACTGACTTGGAACAAATATTTTATGAATTAGGGGAAACAACTTAAACAGGTACCTTAATGTCAAGACAAGGAAATCAAATAAGATACTTTCTTTAAGATAGATGGAAAATATCTTTCTTTCACTTCAATAACTAAATTTAAGCCAAATTTGAATTTAAAAAATATAAAAAATTCAACCATTTGATAAGTCAAAACTTTTCCAATTTTGGTGCAATTGATTCCTACTGCCCCAGATTAGAGGTGGTAATGCACCGCCATCTGGCGTCTTTTGACCGCTGCCAAAGCATGCCCGGGTAGCTCTGCTAGCCCTCCCAATGCTACTGGTCATTATATCCCCCTTAGGACTTGGCCCACCTGTTAGACATTTTCAAGTCTGAAATTGTGAAATGAGTGTTATAAATAAAATAAGCGATAATATTGGCTATTAGACACTGGCCAATTTTCAGTGGAACCCCTCAAATTGGAGTAATACTGTTATTATTATTACTTCTCAGGCAAATAGCACGAGTTTGGGTGGCAGAATTACTCTAAATTGTCCGTAGAATCAATGGAGCCATTCCAAGGTCGCTCCCCATCTTACAATTAATTCAGTTCACCATACACTGCGGAGATTAACCCTTTTATAGGATTGATGGGGTCTCGCAAGGTGCAAATATTTTCTCACCCAATGATTAGGTACAATATTTTAACCTTACCTCATGAAATTATCCTACCTGAAATTGCCCACCATCAACTTCTCTGTCAAAGTGAGACAAGTCTCAAGAGTTCTGTAGGTCAAATCCCAATTTTCTCTAGATTGGAAATTACTAAGTTAGTCTGAACTTTGAGCCTCAGCACCATTAAATATTTATATTTTAGATTTTGTTTGAACTATGTGACCAGGGGATGGACATTACTGTACTTGATGAGCAAAAAACTTAATTGTTTAAAAAAACAAATCAAAAACCAAAACCTGAAAAATAAAACTCCAACCAGGTGGGGAGTGGAATACCTCTAACTAACCATGGAAGAGGGTAAGGAGGGGTTGGGTGGCGCTTCTACAGACATGCTCAGCTGGTCAGTTTTACTGTATTTGTTGTAGAAATAGACAAAAGTGGATAGTTTAGGGTGTGGGCATCAACGTGGTGGGGGTGAAGGTGGACGAAAATTTGGTTACCTTTGAGTTTTTGTGTGCCTGTTAGGGCACCCAGTGCAGGCAACTTTGCAGGATGAAACCTGGGGTACTGCCCTCTACCACACTGTGACTGCATGAAAATTTTGGTTACCTTCTTCAAGATCAGCTTGGTAAACAGCTTCAATAAATTCTGCTATGTGGCGTTCAGCTTGAATGCAGGATTAAGGAATTAGGGAAAATTTAATGAGTCTTTGTTGAGTGATTTTTGCAGATGGGTCAAAATCTGCTGGTTGTGCCACATGCATGACCACATTAGAGCTTTGGTTGCCAATTTTGTAATTTTGTACTTTGCTGTTTTGGGGAGATCAGGGGGAAAATTGACTACGCTCAGCTCATGGTGTAATTGAGAATATATTGGGCCACCACTTTGCATAGGTTTAGGCAATGTGGCGAGGCCACCGCATCTAAGGT
Source organism: Massospora cicadina (assembly GCA_022478985.1). Classification (NCBI taxonomy): domain Eukaryota; kingdom Fungi; phylum Entomophthoromycota; class Entomophthoromycetes; order Entomophthorales; family Entomophthoraceae; genus Massospora; species Massospora cicadina. The sequence continues at coordinate 193,449 of JAKSZP010003954.1, forward strand.
GAGCTGGTGGTCACTTTGGTAGGGGATGGCATTGGGTTTAGGAGTGAATCTCTTAGGAGATAGGGATTTGTCATAATCAGGATTGTAAATTTTGGACCAAACAAATTTAAATGGGCTGAGAGGTTCACCAGAGTCCTCATTGGTGACAATGTTACCTGATTAATCAATTTCAGCAAATAATTCACTTAAATTTTTGGTTTACAGGAATAGTGGATGGAGGTTTTGGGTGGGCAGAAGTCAAATGGGCTGCTTGGGTTTCCATGGTGGTTCAGGCCTGGTTCTGATTGGTGTGGGTGAAATTAAGTGGCATAGCGTGGGTGGGTTTAGTGGATACCATATATTCTCACTCTGGTCCATCAAATGAGAATGTTTAGTGGGAGGAGGCAACAAAACGCCTTATTCAGAATCTAAAAATATGGCTCAGAGACCACACCAGAGTAATTGGCTTGGTGGCAAGATTTTTTAAGTTGGTCACGTCCAAAACAGAGGGGACAAGTTTGGTGACCATTATCCACCTGAGCTCAAAAGAAATGCTCAGGCGCCATAGCGATTTGAGCATGGGGGGATTTGTTGGGCTATGGCAGGGTGGTTTGGGATTATTGTGGCTGTGGCATGAGGTGCAGCAAGACGCTCTGCTCCAGAAGAAATAGCGAAGACAAGTTTGGGATGTGTCCCATAAGCCAGAAGCCCCGCCATCAACTGATCATATAATATCTTGGGTGGTAGATGAGATGGGAGGGATGCAAAGGACACTACCAATGTGGTATCTGAAGGAAGCGAGTTCAGTCAGTAGGGATAGGAGTGTTTTTTAAATTAAGGGAGTAGAGGACGCAGCTGCAGCATCCTCCTCCATTTGGAAGCCAACATCAAAATAGCCATTAAATTGGCGGTAATCAATAAAGCTAGCTGGTGCAATTGCAGCCGTGGCTACTTCAATAATTGTCTTGTCAGCATATGGGAACAAACGCCCGTAGTTGACTCTTAGGCAAAATCAGACGTTGGAACAAGGGAGGGTGTGAGGATGGAGGCGAGAAGGGTGGATGCGCACCAGGTGGAGTGCTAAGCCCCATGGAGGGACAAAACGGCCTGAAGATGATGGTCACTATTAAACCCCATGCATTTGTGTTTTCTTGCAGGAGGGAAAATGATAGATGGCGGACCACTGCTACTCAACTTTGGAGCAGCTGGCGGTGGATCATTGGACACTTTTTAGAAAATGGGCGTGGCTAGACGGCAGTGGGAGATTACAACGTTTTTTTCTTAATATATTTTGCTCAAAGTGAGTTTGAGTGGAAAGAAAGATAGCACCTTTAAATACTAATCATCAGGATATTGAGAGGGTCACTTTATACCCCTTCCATTGAATATAATAAACGCTTAAAAAATCAAAATTTTGTTATTATTATTGGAGTTGTCATATTTTAATACAAAGTGTTTAAGATTCCCTGAAAGGATTTATTCTAGCAGTAGAGAGTATTACTTTTTCTGCGCTAAAATTGAGAAATTTAGGGTTTAAAAGCACCTGTGAGCATCTCTAACCCCTATATTCCAACAATTGGTGTTCACTACAGGGGCTGTGTCCACCATCTCATCTCCTGTTCAAACATGACAACTGCATCTGAATCTAAGTTATCTGCAATTAGAACAACAACTAGCTAGTGCTTTGTCTCGCCTTAAAAGGCTTTAGTAGCACTCTTCCAAGGCTCTTATGAAGCCTCACATATCATCCATAAACACTTCGTTGAAAAAGTTAATATGACTGAACAATAAGCCATATATCACTCTCTTTCCGCTTAGCGTAACTTTCTGAGCCAAATTACATGAATTTATAAAAAAATACAAATTTGCTCATAGTAGTTTTGATCTAATGTCCTTGGATTCTCCACCGGCTGCTCCAGCATGAGGCAGCGGCGAAACTCCCCTGCTGTTTTCCTTCTGGCAGGAAAACGCGCTAGGACTGGATCACCCAGTCATTCCAAACCCATGGGTCGATTCATTCCACCCAAATACCTGAACGCCCACCTTGCTCATACCCAGGAGGTACCACGCTTCCCCCTAGTGCTCCCCCAGAGCAACATGCACTATGGCTTAAGGGTCAAATATGGGAAACTATTCCCATACCATGACCAAGCCATTATTGAAATAGCACAGGTGGTGCTGATACCCGCCAGATTTATCGATTTCTGCCCCTACAAGGGGTATTTTGACCTCGGCTTCACCTGTGAAGCTGACGCTGCCACTGCAGCAACTGAGCTCCTGGTATTCCAGGGCACCCCTCTCCCCACAACTCAGACTCAGCTCCCAGCAGACACCACTTTGGTGGTCCAGTTTGCTGGCCTGCCCACCCACCTCCCCCTGAAGTGCTCCACCAGGAGCTGATGGACAGTTTGGCAGCCTATGGCTCCAACCCCATCTTACAATTTGTGGTCCTAAATGGGGCCACACGACTTGCTGGGCCTCAGGAATATGCCACAATAAGCCCTGAATTTAGTAAAATTGCGAAGGCAATTCCGCCATACACCATTATTCCCTCAGTGTCCAACTATTCATTCTGGGCCCGCGTTGAGGGCAGGCGATGAACTATCTGTCATGTTTCAAGTTAGACCACTCGAAATGCAAATGCCCCTACTCAACCACTTCAGATAGATCGGATGACTCATCCACTGACCTCCAATCCAATGCCCACCCTGTAAAATTTCAGGTATGGGACACAATCCTACCTCCTCCACCCCCAAAGCCTGTTGCTGCAGCTACACCTGCAGCCACCAATTAGACTCCTCCCCACCCCAATGCCATAAATAAATCCTCCAATCAAACATCAGATTGGATCCCAGTTTGATCCCATGCTTCTGCAAATGAATTTAACAAACCTCAACCGTATATGATTCCCCAGTCCAATTCAAACAAAACCCATGGAAATTATTGGATGATTTTGACAAATCAGGTAACATCATTGATGAACTGTCGCTGCAAGTTGAGTATTTCTGTAATGCAAAAATGGGATACAAAATTCCCGCCTCAGAAATATGCCCCACAATCTAATGCTAAACCATTCTACAGCGACCACCAGCTTTTAGTAGAAGCAGCCGCCAAACCAGATTGCTGTCCACTTTGCAAAGCAGCCGCCAAATCTGTGGCTGCACTCGCAGGAAGAATTCCACCTCCCGTTATCCCCAAAGATCTTACTACTCAAAGTAAGACCAATATGAAAACTTTACACAAAAACGTCACTGAAGCCATCCAGAACGTGGTAACAGTAGCACGGAATACAAAAAAATAACTCAAACCAACAGTGCCACGTTTGTTAAACTCCCAGATGCCCGCCTCAAAGCTGAATACGCTTTGGCCAAGTAAATAATTGGAATTATGATGGCTGACAAATATTCAGAAGTTCCAGTCATCAAGAATATCGAACCCCATACTGCCAATGCCCCCACACCCTTACTGTATTCCTTAACATGCCCCCTACTCTGGGATGAGATGGATGCAGCTGAAGATGAGCCCCCGATCCCCCCTCCCCATCCACCATGGAGAGATAGCAGTATTCGCTGCCCACCTGGTTGGATACTTTGTTAGGTATGATTCAATTGATCCGTCCATTTTGAGCGTTTTGATTGAATCGTTATTTTTTGTTATGATATTTAAATTTAGTTCAATACTGTCTATCCCCTAATCAACTTACCTCTGTTAAATAAATAAGCCATATATCTGGCAAATTTTACAAGGTATTGAGGTGAGCCCTGAGATCTAGTAAAAGATTATATTGATGTGAATCAAATTGATCATAGTACTGATAGTTTGGCAAATCGAGGGAATTCTGCCAATACCTCAAGATCTCCTAAAATGGAATGAATAGGCGGTTACTAAGCAGAAGGGTGAAATTCACCAAGACTATCAAGGATAAGAGTTGATTGGAAGAATGATAAAGGGGAGGTTTTTTAGTAGTCTGCAGAGGTTCTGAAATTTTAAATATAATAAAAGTATTAATTTAGTGATAGCTCCATATTTTTTTCAGTTTTTATTAAGGATTAACAATCTGCATATTATCCATTCCAAAGCTCAGCGGCAAAGTATCCTGTGCAACCAGCTCAGTGGATTTAGTCAATACCAACAAAAGTTAACGTTGGTGCTCACTACAGGGGGCAACTGGTCAACTGAAGCATAATGGCACTAGGGCATCATGGTGAGCCCTCACTCTTCACGCCAAAATTCAATCAGATTTTATGACCTATACTTCGTGGAAACAATGGAGTCATCAGCCAAAGAACAGGCGCTATTCACGGTGATGGAACCAGGGGACGAGGATACTAGGATGGAATTTCAGTTAGGTGCTTTTCCCGCATTGTAGTCAGATCAACAGGGCAGGTCCACTAACGTGACCACTCAGCAACTGTGGAAATATGGAATGGCTCTTCTGAGGTTACTACCACTATGAAGATGATGTGAGGGAATAAGCACTGAGTTTGTTTTATAACCAACGGAACCAGAATCTCATTATGAGTTGTATATGTTTTACCTCAACGCTATCATTGGGCTGTCTCGCCATATTAGCACACATGGAGTGAAGTATACTTTGTTGCGTAATTTCAGCCTTTGATCCACCAACTACTGCATGTGCTGGCCTTAAATAACATTGAGATCAAGTAAATCATGCGGTTTGTCCAAGTGCAACATAATGAGACTAGTCTCTTACTTGACTGCCTTGAAACTCTTTCTTGGAGATCCAGGGAGCGCTTGCACATGAACAGCCATGTCATGGATGTCCGCCATCGCTTGGATGAATTAGTTCCACGTTTGAATTATGAGTTACCCCAAGTAATAGAATTCTTGGAACAGCGCGGACTGTCAGCTGAATAGATTCAGGATGTCACCACATTGGGTAGTAATACCAAGCGCTTTATGGTGGGCATGGCAGAATAGGTTGAAGGGATTGAAACAGCGGTGGCTTGGACTAGGGTCTGGGTTATCCTGGCAGAGCGGCAAATGACTGATCATGCCAACTCTGTGGCAGTCAACTTTAATCATATTTGTGATGAGTGGAGCAACCAGCAGAAATCTGACTATATGGCTAGCTCTTTTTTGGCATCCTCATAATACAGCCAGTTGCTGGGCAGATTAATCGGTTGTAGAGCGCCAGTAAGGCAGCTTGGGGCCAAGCCATTACTCTTACGTTCATTGAGATGGTGGAGTACACTGATATGCAAGTGCGCTTATATACATTTGATGGTCCAATGAGGAGCTGGTGTGGGAATGAGCCGTTCTAGTTAATCAAGTGGACGAAATGAACTGACAATCACGTGACAACAGATGGTAGAACGCGATTATGCAGGGCACATTGGAGGATGTCCTCTCATAGCTTCAGGCAATGGTAATAAATTGGACTCTAAGCGGTGCTTCCGGTGCAAATTTCAGAATAAGTTGGAAGCACTTCAACAGGGCGTGCGAGATGTACAACGCTGGTGCTATTCAGTCAAAGCTGACAAATAATTGACAAACACTTTGCTGTACAAACTAGTAAGGGAGGAAAGGGTGCAAGACGCGTCGAGTCTTGAGATGTGTGCTAAGCATCAGCCAGCAAGTACCCCCTAGGGGTCGTGGCAGTTCCTCACACAAACCAACTTCTTATTGGTTCACTTTAAAATTCACATCCACTGCGCGATCCTATTCTAGTCCACAAGGGATGCTCACCTTGGCCATTTTGAACCTATTCCGTCTGTTCCTCACGCTCAGAGCCTGTAGCAAGGTTCTTTAGTTTGGATCAAAAAGGTATTGCTTTTTCAGTCATGATGGGAACATGTATGCATATTTTAAATGATCTAAATTTTCGTGGAGTGAATATCAGATTGACAGAAAGCAAAACTGTTGTTATCTGCTCTGGATGTTGAGAGCGCTGACCAGGTCACTTGTTACTTTCAAAGTAGTTATTTATCATATCAAAGTGAAGGCGAATGTGCTCCATCTGTTTGGGGATGTGGAAAAGATATTACAGCGCAAGTCCAAATTTCTGACAATACAGTTTCACAAGAATATGTCCCTAGTAGAGTTTGCAGAGCGATTCATGAATGAAGCTCATGTGTTAGTGGTAGCCAATATCTTAACCAACAAGGAGGTAGGCATAGCCATGACAGCGGTAGCCAAATTATATTGGGAACTTCATAGCGCTATGACTCCCATAAATAACAAAGATACGGGCTGTTTTGAATTATTAACTGTTTACGCCATCTCTCCGCCACCTTCAGCGCTCCCAATGTGAAGCGGAAGGCCCCTGCTATCGCAGCCATATCCTCATCAGGAAATGGACTGCAACGACCCATTTATAATCTGTTGGGTAATATTCATCCACCAAAAATGTTGGTGGATTTTTTCCGCCCTCCTTACGCTCAGCCGCCCTATCTTATCTAATTTTAATGCTTCAGTTAACTTTTGACCCGGCATTCAGGCATGAACTATATACAGGAGCCATTTATGAATGCTTGTTTCTCATGTGGCCAAAAAACCATTATGCGGCTAACTGCCCAGGCAACTAGCATGTTCATGCAGTGCCATTTGTTTTTATCGGGTAGGGAAAAGCTCAATCAGAGTAGAGATGGGATGCTCTAACTCCGCTAAACCATATTTATTTGTCCCTGACATTTCACATCAGTATCTTTGCACTGACCCCAGTACCCAACCTGATGACTTGATATACCAACAGCTTCCGCAAGATACTTAGCCTCCATTCAAGGTATCATCTTTTACCCTTCAGGCTATGAGTTCCGCTGAGTTGTGTAAAAGCCATATGCTTGGCAAATCCTTGAACAAAACGGCACAGCGATGTTAGACCCTTAATAGACATTGTCTCCCTAGTGGGGGTTAATGTAGCCATTCCAGTAGAAAAATCACCCAGGAGTATCCTCATGTTGGCGCGGGTATAGCCACTTTTCTTGGTAGCTAAAAGCCCTTGGACGTTTATGTAATAAACAAAAATGTTCATCCTATTTGGAGTGCACTTACTGTGATACTTTTGTTCAGAGATAAAAACTGAGCTATTATGGATACTGTGCCCCAGTTGATTTTATATCTACCAAACACATGGCTAAGCTGCCGCTGAATCCTGATGTGAAACACAGAGTAGTGCATGAGACTGTGGGGCAAAGAGCACTGTATAAGAAGGAGCTTACAGTGCATTACATCTGAGAATTGGTTTGATTAGAGCTTCCACTACAGCGGTGGTTTTGCCTAATAATAACTATGACATGTCAATTGGTGCTGCATTCATGTGGCGATTTAAAAGCCGTGTTGTACATAGAGAAGAACTTATTAGTATCTTCGGACAACAGATCCCTATTTACTTTGCCTCTAGCGGAGCCCAAAAAGAACCTGATCCGCTTAATCCAGATCACTTGACATATAGTGAAAAAGTTATTTCTGTCTGATATTGGTGGATGAAGAAGAGGACCAGAGCTCTCCCCAACCAGATCTATAAGTACAAAAATATTCAGCTACGAGCTGCGAGCACAGTAAGCATACCCTCTGAGCATCAGATTATATTAGGGGCGGAGCTTTAAACTGACAACCTAGAAGGTTTATACGGGGAGATTATGGAGCCCTACCAGCAATCTCATCTTGAACCCCATGTGCCTCCTGGGTTATTATTACTAGTGCAGGAGTAAGTGAAGGTGCTGATAGAAAACCTGCAAAAGAGGGCTATAACGGTCCAAAGGCACCAAGTGGTGGCTTATTTACACTAGGCCCCTATTGATGAGGTTCACCATATTCCAAACTTCATATTGTGGGAGGACCTCAGCCTACCAGTAAAATCCCCATTTGGCATATTGGCAGTGGTTCCATGTGAAGCTTTAAATGAATTGTTGGAGGAACAGAAAGATAGGGCGATGGCCCAATAAGAAGGTAATGAATATTTTTACTCTGATACCATGATTTAGGAAGCATAAGGGGTGGTGCATTGGTTAGACAGGAGATCACCCTCCCATTTTTTACTGCCTTTTAAGTGCTCCAAAGTGACGGAAGAGGTTGTATCCAATGAGATAGACAAATTGATTAAACAAGGGATGTTAGAGCCATCCAATATTACACTGGCATTTCCGGTGCTTATTGCTAAGTCAAAGATGGCACCAAATGAGTGTTCATTGACTACCAAAAGCTGAATAGTGTCACAAAGAAAGATGCCAACTTCCTTCCACGGATTGATGATGCGTTATTTTGGATGTGAGGGGAGCTTTATTTTTCTGCCATGGATTTGATATTGGGGTACTGAAAGATCGAATTGCCAGTGGCAGAACAGAAAAAAATGCGCTATAATCACCTCTAAGTATTTATAACAACCCACGCATATGCCCTAGCATTATGCAACGCCCCAGCTACATTCCAGCGGGCGATGGACACGATTTTAGGCGAATTGAAGTTTTCCTGCATCCTAGTTTATCTAGATGGTATCAATGTGTTCTCTTGGAAATTCACAGATATTTGGATCATTTAGAACAAGTTTCCTGCCGCCTTGCTGACGCTGCAAGTAAGATCAAGCCTTGGAAGTGACATTGCTTTTAAAGCAATTAGAATACCTCAGTTTTGTAGTGGACTCAAAGGGCCTTAAACTTAAGCTGGAAAATGTGGAGGCCATATATAAAATGGCTCAGCCAGGCAATAAACGCGATATCCAAGTGTTTTTGGGAGTGGTCAGGTACTACTGGCGGTTCATTCCTAACTTCAGTTGTATTGGAGCACCGCTCGCTGAGTTATTAAACAAGAACATCTCCTTTGAATGGACTGAATGATGTCAAACCGCTTTTGATGTCTTGCAACCACATTGGCGAGTATGCCCGTTTACAAAGATACCAACTTTAAGAAAAATTCACAGTGCAAATGGATGTGTCACTTTCCGCTGTGGGGCAGTATTATCTTAGAAGGATGATAACGGCGTAGAGAACCCTGTCACATTTTGTAGCTGAATTTAAACTGTAAAGAATGGAATTACACCGTGACCAGCCAGGATTTATTAGCAGTGATATTCATATAAACAGTTCTGGGTATATCTATAGCGGGTGAAATTCCAAGTGGTAACGGATCATGCATCCTTGCATTGGCTGAAAAAAATCCATAACCTGAAGGACAGCTTGTGAGATGGGAATTGAAGCTCCAAGTATATGATTTTGAGATTGTATACCAGCTAGGGGCGAAACGTCAAAATGCTGACTGACAATCCCTGCTACCAATGGTCACCATTACGGCGGATTTGGTCAACATTATGTAAGACAAGATGGTGATGGGAAAATATCACGATGAGCCGCTGCAAGTGATCAAAGTGCTGGATGGAGTTAGACAGGATACCTCTATAGCAATGGGGAGCTATATAAGTGGATTGGAGTAATTGACGCTGAGTTTCCCTGAACCATCTGCTAGGCCAGCAATTAACTTGGATGCACATTGGGTGGTAGGGCATGGAGGGTTACTAAAACAAAAAAATTCTTGCGACCTCACTACTATAGGGAGAGCATTCATTATGATGTGCTGGAGACGTTTAGTTGTTATCATCAGTGCCAAGCGGAGAAACCTTTCCACAAGAGAACTACATATCAGCTGGTTAAGCTCCATTTCGCATGACATACCATTTATCTTGACGTGGTGGTGCCTCTACAAACTGGCGCAAACTTCTCTTAGTACATAATAGTAACAATTAATCATTTAACGAGATGAGTGGAAGCCAGGGTTTTTAATGATTTGGATTTGGTCACCACCACCAAGTTTATCATGGCGTGCGTCATACAGTGACATGGCTGTCTGCAGTTTATCCTCATAGGCAAGGAACCAATTTCACGTTGCATATCCTGCCCAAATTGAGCAAACTTTTGGCAATCCTCGGGGTCTTGACTACATTATACCACCCTGAATCAAATAAAATGATTAAATGGGTCAATGGAACATTGGTAAACATTGTCCACAATCTTGTGAAAGATTGGCCCTCTGAATGGAGTACCCTTCTACCCACAGCTGTTTTTTCTTATAATATCAGCTACCACTCATAAACTGGCAAGAGTCATTTTCAATTGCTCGATGGTAGACATCCAGCTTTACCTGCTCTGCTCTACTCATGTGTTGAGGATACTGGCGGTGTAGAACCGCAGCATAATTTGACCATTTTAATGGTGATGCTGATCAAATTAAAAAAAGAAGCGTATTCTTTCAGCTCAGCTAAAAATATTTGTGATCAGGCAGCTGACAAAAGTAGTTTCAGTGACTCCCCCAGTTTGATATAGGAGACCATGTCTTATTCCACGACTAACATTGATTTGTATAGAAGAACAAGCTTGCTAACATTCAGACCTGGCCATTTTTATTAATTGAGAAGACTGGTATTAATGCTTACACCATTAAGAAACCCACAATAGATCAATTATTAACTAATTCCACGAAAAGTTCCTCTTAGTATGCAAGCAGTAGATACTTATCATCCAGTCAAGGGGTAATGTCAAGAAATTAATAAGACTTTATGATAAGCCATACATCCAGCAGATTGTAGTATATATGTCGAGGTGAGCCACATGATTTAGAGAAGACTATATTGATGCAAATTAAATCAATTATAGTACCATAGTTCAGTGAATCAAGGGAATTCTGCCAAAACCTTAAGATCAAACAAAAACTCAAAAATGGAACAAATATGATATATTTAGCAGACTTTTATTTTGATTGGTTAAATCAAAGCCAAGTTTTAAGTTCTTATAAAAAATACAAAAATCCAGCCACTCAAATTAAGCAATTAAAACAGCATGTTGATGCCATCAACATCTGCTGCTCCAGCTTGGGGTGGTGGTGTGCCACCTTCAGGCATCCTTTGGCCACCATTGAAGCGTGCCCAGGATGGCTCTGCTAGCCCTCCCAATGGCACCAGGCATTACGTCCCACCTTGGGACTTTGCCCATCATCTCACAATCTCACAGGTGGTGCTCTGGAGCCCTTTAGTGCTCTCTCAGAGCAACCTGCATTTTGAACTCCATGACAAATATGGGAATCTTTTCTCATACATGAGTGTAGCTATCATTGAGATGGCCACAGCAGTTTTTTAACCCACCATATATATATCAATTTTTGCCCTTTCATGGTCTATTTTGATCTCGGATTTTGATCCAAGGCTGATGCAGCAGCAGCATTTAAGCTGCCAATTATGTATAAAATATTCATATCCACACTGTCTGCATGTGGCTCCCATATGAGGCCACCTGCGGTGTTCCATTTGCTGTGTTGCTGACGTTTTCTCTCCTGAACGCCTTTGCCACAAACTGATGGAGGGTTTATCCATTTATGGTGCAGACCCCATATTGAAGCTTTTGGTTCCCAATGGGGAAGGTCAGTTGGCAAGGCCTCACGCCTTTGCAATGATCTTCCCTTTCCATAACAACACCCACCTCATAATTCCCCCCTTCACACTGTGATCAGATCTGCACCTGATCACCCTTTTTGGGCACATGTCAAAAATGACCATGGCATAATCCCCTTGTGCTTCAAATTAGATTATTTAAAGTGAAAGTGCCCCATAGCTTCCTCTTCCAGCTTCCGCTGATCCTCCTTCAAGCGTCAGGCTGGCTACTGCCTCAACCAACTTTTTTGATTGGGGCGCGATCCTACCACCCCAACCTTGACTTATTCTGGCAATGCTTCCAAAGCAGCATTTAATCAAAATTTAATTTTTTAAAAAATTGTTGGAATTATGGAATCTTGAGCCAATGGCTGAGACAGTTTCAGCTTAGCTGCCATGGTCAACTGTTTGCAGCCAATCAGTTTCTGCCACCCCTCCAATTCCATTTTCTGGATGGCTTTAGACAATTTAAATCCATTTAAAGTGCTTTAATGGATTGATGACACAGATCAGGCTTAGATTGTTAAGCCTGATTTTGCCTTGGAGGAATTTTTTGTCAAACCTCCACATTTGCGTCCATACTATTTTTGCCCTAAAAATAGTATCTAATATATAAAGATATAAATAAAATGAAGTGAAAGCAGTTGCTGGTTCTGCCAACACTCTTCTTTGCAATATCATCATGGGGCAATGGAACTTTTCTTTCTCGTTGCAATCACTTTTGCAACCTATTCAATCCAAGACTGAATCTAGTTTGATAATACACAGAGGAGATTAGTCTGCGCCTATGTCAGGGAGCAGTTGGGCAAGTAAGGTAAGAGGATCAGGTGGAAGGCCCGCGACCTCCAACATTTGAAAATGCCCCAGAGAAACTGGCGGAATAGACAAAAATTTTAAAAAAATGGCAGTCACTATTTCCCCAGAGATACTTGCATGGCAAGCACGATGCAACCAGTACATCAACACGCCACACTCCCAGCCACTTTCGTTGGTGGAATTTGGAGTCCGCGTGTTTCTGGACATCCAACAAGTGGCTTTATGGGAAAAATTTTGTGAAGATGTGCACATAATTTTCCCAACCGCGGCGTACGTTGCACCTCACTCCATGTCATGCAGTTGGCTGGACCTAGGTTTCAAAAGCAAAGAGGCAGCAGACGAGGCTGCAGTGGTGCGCATAGTGGTCAACCTCCCCGAAGGGCAACAGGTCATCGAAACCAAACGCACCAGATGGACAAAATCAAACCAAATTTTCCTCACGTTTGACTTTTTGCCTACTACGGTAAAACGTGACATTTTGGAACAACACCTGAAAGATGGTCTCAACATATATGGCAAATATCAATATTTCAATTTGCAACGCTTCATGCTGATGCCACACCTGTGCACCAGCAAAGCCATCGCAGTCCTGACCCCTACTGAGGAGATCATGAAGGACCTAACCCAGATCCTGCACTCCACTTTTATTGATATCACAGGGCATACCACTCACCCATTCAGGGTGACCGTGGACAACGCGCCCCATTTGCACCCACTGTGACGCGTTCAGCCATAAGGTGCACATATGCCCCACCAAGGAGGGCGTCACATTCCAAGAGCACCCTTCAGCGGCCATGGCCAGCGGAGAGGCGCACTATGAACCAACTGCAAGCACTAAAGAGGCTTTCCCGTGGGGAGCACAAGGCTGCTACCTACTGGTAAAATCTATTTCCCCACAAAAACAGAAGAAGGCCAAGCAGGCCTGCAGGGCTGCAGCCAAGGAAGCGGCCAAAGCCACCACCGCTATCCCACACTCACAATGCCAGGAGGACAAGGAAACCTTCGCGGTGGAAGCAACTTGGGAATCCATCAACCAATCAGATTGGGAAGCCTATGCTGAGTGGGCCACTCAATCCGAGGATCTGATGGGGGAATTGACTCACCCATACGCTGCACCCAAGCTCCGGTTGAAATTGACTTGAGACCCATCCCAACTGAAAATTTTTTTGACCTGCTCAGTGGTGCACCGAACTCATCCACACCACAAAAAAATTTGTCCAACGTTGGTAAAACAAAAAGCGAAGGCTAAAGCCAACATAACTCTTTCACAAAAATTAACAAAAACCCCAATAGCATTGCTGCTAACACCTGCACTGCTGTGAAGGCCCATGGGGAACTAGAGGAGGCTGGTGGGCCCAGGTGCTCATCCCCTCACACCTAAGGTGTGATGGGGGAAACCTTCACTTTAGGGATGCTGAATATTACTAGACTCAAGGCCTCCCTGTCCCAGGCTAGGAAACTGAGTTTTTTACAACACAATCTACCCGTGGATATCCTGACCATCCAGGAGTCCCACTGTTCATGAGATTCTAAGGAAGCTTGGAAAACAATGCTCCTCCCATCCCTATCCTTTTGGTCAAAGCACTGTGGGGTGCTAATTCAGAAAAGTAATTTTTTTTCAAATTTTTATCTTCAGAAACATTCCTAAATGGCTGAGTTCTCGTTGTCACTTTCTTGTGGGCTGATGTAGCGCACGCAATTGTCAACATCTATGCCCCAAATGGTGCATGTGAGCATTGGGAATTTTTCTCGTTGGTCAAATCCCTCCTGCTACCCACAGACCCTTTTGTAGTCAGCGACATGAACTGTTGGTGAGACACACCAATGGACTGGTGGCTTCCTCACCCCACGCCCCCCAGGGTCACATAGAACTGCAGGTTTAAAGGCCACCCTCGGGTTAATGGATGCGCTGCCATGACATGCTCCACTGCTTAAAAACATGACGCATCCCCATGACCACAACGGCCAACTAAGGTCCATGACCCACATCAACCTTATCCTAACGCTGGCGAAATTCCAGCCCCACATCTCCCACTTCAAAACAACAAAAATCGAATTCTCTGACCATCGACTGGTCTCACTAACCTACCACCTACCTGTCACAGCTGCTAAGGCCCCACATTGGTGCAAAATATGCCCCTCTGAGCTCGCGTCACCAGGATTTTCCACATAAGTGGAAGCGGCAACTTTGGCAAAAAAGTTTGTTGCACCATTTTGCGCGGACTCCATTTCCACATGGGCAACTTTCAAAGAGGATGCCATCCGCCACTCTCGCCATCTCTCCTCCAGATGCTCATGAGCCACATCAGCGGTTATCTCGCACGCTTTGGAAGAATTGGCACACTTGGAGTCCAATATTCCAGCTACAGGATACAGCCCTGCATGGGGCCGGAAGTGGGCGGAGGCAGCTGCCCACCTCAACGCACTCGAAAGGCAACACAAACATCAGGTTTGTGTTCAGTACAAAACCACATGCATCACAAAAGGCGACAAGTGCACCGCATATCTCATTAAAAAAATTTCGCGCCACGCCAGAGCGTGGCCTGCACACAGGTGTGAAGATCGGATGATTCCATTGTGGATACGCCAGCCAAAGTGGCAATTGAAACACAAAATTATTACTCCAAGTTGTATTGATCCGATCCAATTCAGCCAGCTGAAGTGGCAGAATTTCTCAACTGAGCTCATATCTGCACCATTTTCTGATACCCAGAAATGATGAATTTAATTATTCTGAACAAATTATGGACAGCTATTCGCGGTGCGCCAAACTGAAAATGCCCAGGCTCAGATGGCATTCCATATGAATTTTACAAAAAATACTTTAAACATATATCCCCACTACTGCTTGCTTTGCTTAACCAGAGCCTGTTGGATACGCGCCTCCTACCAGGAGGACATGAAGCCTTTACTGTCACACTCTTCAAGAAAGGGAATAAGCTAGACTTAACCAACTGGCGCCCCATTTCTTTAACCAACATGGATACAAAAATTTTAACAAAAATCATGGCTAACCGTTTAGGGACTTTAGCATCTGCCGCCATCTCCCCAGAACAATTTGGTTTCATACCCAGAAGGTCGATTTGGGATAACATGCACTCTGTGGCTAATGTATGTCAATCCCCAGCCTCTGGGGCACTTGTATTCTTGGACAACAAAAGGCCTATGATAGAGTAGACTGGGAATACCTCAGGGCCTGCCTCCATCAATTCCGCCTACCCCCGCTTCATCAACTGGGTGATGCTGCTCACGGAATCTGCAACAATGGCAGTGCGTGGCCCAGGCTTCCTAATGGAAGTAGTCCGCCCTCAATGGGGCTTGCGACAAGGGGACCCCCTCAGCCCACTCTTATACAACTTCAGCCTTGACCCACTGCTGCGAAATATGAATGCCCAACTCACTGGGGTCCATGTGCCAGGCCAAGCCCCAGTCAAGATGATGGCATTTGCAGATGATTGTGTGGTTGGGGTGTCTAATAATCAAGATGCACGTGCGCTTGAAGCTCTCATCCAGGAGTATTCACGGGTAAGCAACGAGGCACTGAACACTTCCAAAACCGAAATCATCCTCCTTGGACGGTTTCAGAACTGCTGGACCTCAGCAATTAGTCCACAACCCGGCCCATCTGCTCGCCCATGTCCTCACCCTACTATTTCAACACACACCACCCCACTGGTGCTCCCCTTCGTGCCCCGCCCTACCATAGGACCAGTACGCCATCTGGGCGTGTGGATGGAGGCAGGCAGATATGCGCCAGCAGTAATGGAGTGCCATATTCTGGACAACGTGACGAAGCAAATCGCCTCTCTCAGAGCCCACCCTACTTCCCTTACTGGCAAGGTTGTTTTAGCCAACTCTATGCTCCTCTTTAAAGTCTGGTTTGGAGCCCACGCCATCCCCTTCTCCCCAAGCTTCTTCAAATCCTTGTATGCCTTGCTGCAAGGATGGCTTTGGTCAGGCCGTCCTCCACCAGTACAGCTAGAGGTCATGTTTGGCCCTCATCATCATGGTGGCATGGGTCTGTTCGACTTTAGAGCCCATGCTGCCAAGATCTTGGGTACCTGGATAGCAGCCGTCACCAGCCCTACGCTCCCCTCCCAACACTGGTCCCACGCGGCCCACTCCAACTTCTCCCAAGCCTTGGGCCTCAACAACTCATCGAACCCCCGCTCCCTGATGAAATACCTCGCTTCACACCCATCGGCCACAGGTCCTCATGAGACTAAAACCCACTACAAACGAATCCTACTCTTCATGCGGAGCGCTGAGTGGAGAATTTGTATTAGCGGACACACAGCCCAGAGAGGCCGCCCCTCTCCTCAGTTCACACAAGAGGTATAGGGGCTACCCATCAATGATGGCGTGATCCCCATTCGACCACATGTCCTTTACAGGGTGGACTACCTGGACATGATAAACATCCCTTATTCCACTGAGACCCAAAAGACTATCTGGAAATACGCACACCATCCTCTGTTGCAGCCTCAAGTCCGCTCCCATGTGTGGCGCTGCCTGAGGCAGGTGTATCATACAGCTGAGCGCTATAAAGCTTTAAACTCATCCTGTGTCGTGTGTGGCCAGTGCGGAACGCTGTTCCACCACCTGGAGAAGTGCCCTACCTCTAAAGTTATATGGCGCGAAGTTCAACGTCTGCTGGGCCAGGATCAAACGCATCCCTTCATTCTGTCAAGAGATATGTTTGCTCTATCAATGGCCCCCTCTCTTCCACCCTCCCTCCGTGCTTTAGTGGTTGCAATCACCATGTGGACCATCCACACAATAGTCTTAGATGCCATCGCAGTCTCCACCCCCACACTCCCAGAAGATGTCCACAGATTCCGGTCTCATTTGGTGGACCACTTTCAAGCGTGGATGTTTGAATACCTCCCACCGCGTCGCTGACAGCTGGTCTCCTCCTGGTTCCCAGTCTGGTTCATCAAATCAGACCCCTTCCTCCACACGTGTTCAGTTGTGGCTACGGCCCCTCCACACGCTCCCTTCCCCTCCCCATAAGTGGCGTTCCCGCTGGCAACAAGAGATAGCATCGCTTATCTGGGGTGCATTCCCTGGTACTAAGTTTTGTCTCTTATGAGTCATATTCGGAAGTCTCCATCCCAAGGTCGGCCTTCCCGCAATAAATTTAAATTTAAATTATGGGGCAATGGAAACCCTTGTTGAGGATATTCCCATACCAAAATCCCTCAATGATTTTGATGAAGAGGCAAAATATAAAATTGAGGAGCTCACTAGTGGAGTGAGCCACACTTTTATTGGCGTGGCAAAAACTTCTCTGTTTGACCCAATTATCCTCAAACCCACCAGTGCATCAAGTCTTTCACTTGTGCCAGCTCTCATCACTTTTGCTGAGCATCAACTTTCTCAATTTGTTGGGGAGATGGACATCACCAGCCCTATTAATGGAGAAAACACACAATTATACATCCTTATGCCACATGTTGCTGATGCCCCATCCCCTATATTGTCCGCCATGGTCCACCAGCTAAAGTGGGTGCGAGACAAAAGTTTTCCCAAAGCTTCCTCACCTTCTATTATGGCTTCCTAGGCTGATAACTTAAGGGCTATATTAGAGATTTTTTATAAACATTTATCCCTTTTTTTGGCTCATTTACAAATAAAGAAGCGTGGTGGCTACCCCTTTTGGGTTGGGCACCACTAGTGCTAAAAGGAGATATATAGCAGAAGGGGAGGAGTGGTAGCATAGCGGGGTAGTTCCTGCTCCACTCTGGGTCAGGATTTGATTGAAACATGTTTGCAACAAGCACAGGCTAAAAAACTCGGCGTGGTATATTTGTCTTAAGGTCAACCCACCTCATTTTACTTTTTTATATAGCTTAAGGGTGAAATTGACCAAGAATACCAAAGTTAAGAGTTGAGAAGAAGAATGAGAAGGGGGAGGTTTTTTAGTAGTCCGCAGAGAGGTTCTATGATTTTATATATATGATAAATGTGTTGATTGGATTGATAGCTCCATATTTATATTGGTTTTTATTAAGGGTCGGCGATCTGCATATAATCTGTTCCATTGCACAGTGGTAAAGTATCCTGTGAAACCAGCTAGGCAATTTTAGCCAATACTGCAGAAATTTAACACCTCCTCTCCGAGATAAGTTAACACCTAGTAAAGGTAGTATTTCCTCCTTCTTAAATTTTTATGAAACAGTGATGGAAGGATCGACTGACTAAATAAAAACAGATAGATCCTTTCCTGCATGAGTTATATGGCTCAAGAAATAATGGTTCCCAGGTTGGTCAACCTCAGCACCTGGGCGGAGGTAAAGCAAGCACTTAATGAGGAATTTGGCTCCCCACAAAAACTACAAAGGCAAAAACAGGCCTTTATGCGCCTTAGCCTGCAAGAGGGAGAATTAATCCCCTCTTTTGTTAGGCGATTTTAAAGTGAACCTCAACCTCTGTTGCTGGCAAAGAATGCTACCGCTAGATGAAGCCGTTGCTGCTGTTCTTGCTGGTTTAACGCCGTCTCCCATCATTGGCGCTGCATATCTCTTCAGTCAAGCGCGCCTTCAAAAATGTATGAGATATCAAGGAGGCTTTGTTAGCGGCGACCAACTATTTGAAAGTAATACTATGCAAGGAGCTCTGAGGTGAGAATCTATTCCAACCCTTCTAATCTCTTCTATAGATGTTTTTCTTTGGAACCCTGCTCCTGCTGAGCTTCCCCACCGAGTTGCTCCTCCATCACGTGAGGATAGCTAGTGGATACTGGCAGTGAAGGGACAGCGCTCTCCTCCTACATCAGTTCCAAAAACTCTGCCGTTGAAAGAAGTTATCACTCTGACTTGCTCTCCTCTTCTTTCAAAGCAGGCTTCCGAGGTAGATCAAATTGCCCCGTACCTCCAAGCCGCTGTCACTATCTCCCTCAACCTCTTCTCTGACCATCCCTAGCTCAAAACCTGTAGCCTTGGGGCAGCCCAAACCCCCTATGTCAAGGCTAAATGTAGAACTTTAAAAATTAAAGCTTCTCCTCAAAAAGTTAACAAAGTAAATGAGCGCCCCCAGGACCTCTCCTGAAACAAAGGAAGTCCTGAAATTACATCAATATTGATAAAATCCTTGACGTGCATTGATAATCCCTATGACGATGAATCTGAAGGGGTTATGATAATGTCAGTCATTATATCCTAGGGGCATCAGATAAAGTGGAGTACCTGACAGGTTGAACCCTGATAGAGTGGACATAGTTAGAATCCCCGCTAAACTTATCTTTGCCAAGTGTTGAGTGGTTTTAAGCCATTGAAACTGCTTGTGACGCTGACCAACTCATTTTTTACATTATATCTACCCTCCCAGTGTGTGCATACCCTGAAGTTTATCCAAGAGAAATACCCTGAGACTGCCGAAAAAACTTACCTCTAATCTCCGTCTAAAGGAGTTTCTAACTTTTTTCCCAACTTATGTGGAACCTTAACCAAAATGGTGGTCGTTTTATGGAGTGCAGGTTAGGGCTATCCTTGACACTGGGTCCTCGGCGAACATTGTGTCAACCAAGCTCATGTAAAATCAAGCTACCCCTGACCTCAAATGCAATTAAGAATTTTGTATTGCAGGCCCAGACAATACCCGCGCCATTAGGGAGTACTCTTCTCTGCCCATACCTTTTGTTAAGCTTTTCTTGTCAGCTCAAGCTGTGGCCCTAGCTAACAACACATATGATCTACTCATTGGTACCCAATTTGTGCTTGAGTATGAATGGATTATTAACTTTAAGCAGGGCTCTCTCTCCATGCTTAGCTATAAGGTTCCTCTGATTCTGACTAATGATGAGATCAAGAAAAAGCATTATGTTTGCAAAGTTGAGTATCCCCTCTCCGCTTTGTTTTTACATTAAACCACGGCAAGCAGGCATACAAAATGTTGCCTCCATCAGTGGACGCCCTGGAGGTTATCCCTTTCTATGCTTCTGAAGAAGTGGTCATTAAGGCTGGGGAACAAATGCTAGTTGACACGGAGATTGCCATGAAAATCCCACATAACTAGCCTATAGCGCCTCATTAGAATTGAATAAGTTGGTTTTTTGAAGCCCATAGTTTAGCCAGGCGTGTTAGACCCCGCCAATCAGCCTACTAATCTCCTACTAAGGAATCTCAACAAGAAGGATATGTTGGTAAAAAAGCATCAGGAGATTGGAAGAGGCCTGACTATATCCATTGAGGACATCAAGAAAATCTAATGTATTAGGTCTATGGCTGATATGTGTTTACCTGCCAACCAATCTTTATGTATATTGGATACTGTTCATAGCTTTGATGAACTAACCCCAGCTGAGCTGGGTTAAGTCCACACCCTGCTTGAGCCCACAGTACCATTATTTTAAAATCTGAAAATGGCTATGGGCACATGAGGGGGTGGACGCATACTATTAACGGTGGGGATGCTCAACTCATTTGCTCCAAACCCTACCATAAATCCAAAGTAGAGGAGCTACAGATGTGGATGGAGCTCAAACAGCTGCTGGATGCTGGATTTCTGGCGCTATCACAAAGCTTTTTTGTACCCGCTCCTATTAATAAATAAGAAAAATGGAGGTTATTGGTAAGTGATGGACTAATGCAAATTAAACAATCTCAAAGAAGGATAGTTACCCTAGTCCTCACAAAGACGACGCTCTGGCCCAACTCCCCGGGTCTAAATTCTTTTCCGCCATGGACTTGGCTAGTGGGTACTGGAAGATGAAACTTTCTCCACAGGATCAGGAGATATGTGTGTCAGCGTTATAGTTCTTTAGACTGTTGCCAAGGTCTGAAGGTGTGTTCAAAGTTGAAAATTTGTAAAAAATGGTCGCAACAGGATTCAAAACTAAAATTTAATAAAATTTAAGTTTAGAGCCTAACATTGAGTTGATTATTCCAGAAGAGGTTAAAAAACGAAAGCATGGACTGAGTACTGATTCTTTATATAATTAAATTGTGTTAATATTTATAGAGTGCATATGGACATGGTGCCTCAAGGATCTTTGTGGCCCCATCCATTCAGGATCTTTCATGGCCTTCTGGATTGACCACCTTTGTGGCACCCTCATTGTACTTTGTTGCCCCCATGACTGGAGTGGTGGAAACCCCACCTCATGTGATTCAGGAAGTGGGGATGAGAGGCCTGAAGTCATCTCCATTGATCCTCAAATGCATATGGTTTCCTGACTGAGTTTGAGATTGGTGTCATTAAAAAAGCTCCATTTAAATAGGCTCAAGAGTTTATTCACTTTGGCTCAAATTAGAAGTAAGGACTTCAATTATTTTTCATCTCAAATCCCAACAGTGTGCTCTTATCTGAGGTGACGGTTGTTTCATCCCATACAGAAACCTCAGGGGTTGTGTGATGCTGCTGTTACTTTTCAGCGGGCAATGGAACACATTCTTTATGATCTTAAGCTGAGCTGTGTGATTAGTTACCTGATGACATCATAGTCTTCTCCAAGGCTTTCAACAAGCACCTTACGCAAATAAATGAAGTGTTCCAACGCTTTCAGTTATTTAAGTTTAAACTATATCTCTCCAAATGCACATTCTTTTAGAGTAAGTTGATTTTCTTGGATACACTAACTCACAAGATGGAATACAATTAGGAAAAGAAAAATTCAAAGCAATATCCAAGATGCCAGCGCCCAAAACCCTTTAATACATCCAGGTATTATTAGGAATGATGGGGTACTATCATCAATTCATCCCCAAATTCGCCCATCTCAGTGAGCCTCTCGTCTGACTCTTGGCTAAAGACACTCCATTCCATTGGGGTGTTGAACAAAAGGACGTGTTTGAGACCCTGAAAAAGCTATTTTTAAAAAGGCCTATCCTCCATCATACTGACTATGGCAAGCCATGTTGTTCACAGATGCCTTCAATTAAGCTGTTGGAGTTATCTTGGTCTAGTTGGATGAAATAGGGTCGATCATCCCGTTTCCTACTTCAGCAAGATGCTTAAAAAGCTGAGCGCAACTACAGAGCCACTGAAAAGGTTTGCCTTTCTGTCTTACTCTCTGCCAAATACAATCATCATTTTAATATATAGGAATTCATTTAAATTTATTAATGTCCAAGCATCCTTGAAGTGATTGCAGAAACTGAAAGATCCCGCTGGACAGTTGGCACGTTGGGCTTTGAAGCTCCAGCACTATGATATGACCATTGAGCACCGGGCTGGGACGTTCCACATAGGTGTCAATGGGTTGCCTGGCTGCCAGTCCTTTACTTAGACAATAGTGATGCGGAGAGGTTACATGATCTCCTTTATGACTCCTAACGTGTGGGCTGATGAAGATGAACCAATACAGAAGATGCTAGATAAGCGCTCCCACAACATCAAGGTGGAGAGTGGAAAGTTTTATAAGAAAGTCAGAGATAACTAGTTGCCTTATCTACAGTTCTCAGAGTGAGTACTTGTGATCCTGGAGTCTCATATTATCATGTTCCATAGTGGAGTCCAAAGAACTACAAGTGGAATAAAGAGTGGTATTACTGGGAAGGCATCATGGAGACCATCACTGAAATCCTGGATGTCTGTCTGACATGTAAAAAACAATTTTGCTTCAAGACACGCTATTAGTAACAGCCTACGACGCCCCAACAACCCTTCAACACCATTAGCTTTGATGTGGTAGGTCCTCTCCCTCAGATCACAGGGTGCAATCGTTATATATTAATCGGAATTGATAATATCACCAAATGATTAAGCAGTTGATCTCCCCGCTCAGAATTCAAAAGTCACTGCCACCCTCTTACATCATTATACCTTCATGTGGCATGGTTGCCCCAGGTCCTCCTTTGTGACAATAGAACAAAATTCACCTCCTTATTGGTAAATCTCCTCGCCATTTCCTTGAGAACACAACAACTCTTCATTGCCACTTATAACCCATCTGCAAAATGGTGCTGTAGAAAGAGTTAATAAAACCTGGTCTCAATACTCCGCAAAAATGTCCAATTTAGACCCTCTCCACTAGGATCTTTACTTACCCAATTCCCTCATGGCCTACCAAATTAGTTATCATTGCATTTTCAAAATGTTCCCTTTCCATGTTTTGTATGGACGAGAATCTGAGGTACCAGCTCTACTAGACAAAGACATTTTCACTGAGAGAACTTACCCAGAGCAAGCCATCTATAAGTTGGCCCGTCACATCATCCAACTACAAGCAGTGGCTATGACTAACTTGGCTAAGAATGCCAATAAAGAAGGGCAAGCAGCTAATGAGCTCCGTATCGCTCGTTCTTTCTTCCAATTAGCTGACTTGGTATTGTATTACCAAAACCGCATCACTCCTAGAAGTGAGAAGCATGGATCTATTTGGGAATGATCCTTTGTAGTCACATATAAGAGAGGGGATGAGTACACCATTTATTCCTTACTTCCAGAGTCACTGTCAACTGGTTCCGAACCAGTTCTTGTGGCTTTATTCAACCTTTAACACTTTTGAAGGAATATTGAACAATAGTAAGTCCAATATTGTTTTTGGATTTGTGGCGTGTAAGAGGTTCGCTGGTGATCGTTATCTTAGATCCAACAATATAGTGTAGGGGCTCTGTTCTCACCACTTAATAGAAAATAATAAAATACAATTAATTTTTAAAACACTTGTGTTTATAGATTTTATTTTAGCCGCGAGGGGGTAAAAGAGAGAATACACTTAAGTTGTTAGTAAAATTTGAAAGCATTGAGGCACAGAATTTGGTTAGCTTAGTAAAGTCTAGATTAAGTAATATGAGTCATCAACCTATTAGATCTCTCAAACTCACCTCTTATAGGCGGAATGCCTGATTGAGGGTCAGGAGCAGGAAGGACTAGTCCATTAGATAATGTAATTATAAATTTGAACCAATTAATGGGATTTAAAATTTTGCACTTTGTTGGCCCCTTCTGACCCTTTAAAAAATGGCCTGTTTCCGCAGTGTAACCTGTACTAAACTAGGCAAGGTTGGTGGAGGAGCCTCCGATGAACTCCCCAAATTTGGTCAACAGTACTTTATAATCTTACCGCCAAAACTCAATTTGTTTGCCCAATCATTATTAGATGTGCTACCCCAATTTGTGAGGTTTCGCCTGAATTAACCAGGGTCTTTTGTCTGATATTCATATTATTTTCCTCTGAGCCACTCTTATCTATACATAAAAATTTTAATTGTTCAACATTACCCCTTTCAAGAGAGGTAGGGGGAGAATAAGGGCGTATAAACTGGCATAAACTCGGTTGATGGTGACTCCAGAAGCAAGGGATATAATAGAGTTCTCATCCCTCGCTTGTATGTGACTTTAAATGGTCCTTACCAGATAGAACCAAGCTTCTCAATTCTAGGAGTGATGAAGTTGTGATAATACAATACCAAGTCAGCTTATTTGGAATGAGGGGAGAGGGACACGGCACTCATTAGCTGCTTGCCTTTCTTTATTGGCATTCTTAGCCAAGTTAGTCATAGCCACTGCTTGTAGTTGGATGATGTGACGGGCCAACTTATAGATGGCTTGCTCTGAATAAGTTCTCTCAGTGAAAATGTCTTTGTCTAGTAGAGCTGGTACCTCAGATTCTCGTCCATACAAAACATGGAAAGGGAACATTTTGAAAATGCAATGATAACTAATTTGGTAGGCCATGAGGGAATTGGGTAAGTAAAGATCCTAGTGGAGAGGGTCTGAATTGGCCATTATGCGGAGTATTGAGACCAGGTTTTATTAACTCTTTCTACAGCACCATTTTGCATATTGGTTATAAGTGGCCGAGAAGAGTTGTTGTTCTCCCATGGAGGTGGCAATGAGCTTTACCACTTGGGAGGTGAATTTTGTTCTATTGTCACAAAGGAGGACCTGGGGCAACCATGCCACATGAAGGTATAATGATGTAAGAGGGTGGCAGTGGCTTTTGAATTCTGAGCGGGGAGATCAACTGCTCAATCATTTGGTGATATGATCAATTCCAACTCAGATATAACGATTGCACCCTGTGATCTGAGTAAGAGGACCTACCACATCAAAGCTAATGTAGTTGAAGGGTTGTTGGGGCGTCATAGGTTGGTACTAATATCATGTCTTGAAGCAAAATTCATTTTTACATGTTAGACAGGTATCCAGGACTTCAGCGATAGTCTCCATTATGCCTTCCCAGTAATTTTGCTCTTTCACTCACTCATATGTTTTACATACTTCGCCATGCCCCATGATAGTATGAGACTCCAGGATCACGGTACTCACTCTGACAACTGTAGATAAGGCAACCAATTTACTCTTACTTCCTGATATAACTTCCCATTTTTCACCTTGGTGTTGCAGGAGTGTCAAGCTAGCATTTTTTGTACTAGTTCATCTTCTACATCACATGCTTCCAGAGTAATGAGGAGATTATGTAGCCTCTCAGCATAACTATTGTATAATTGGAGAACTGCAGCCACATTAACCCATCTACATTCATGTGGTGCATTCCTGCTCAATGATCAATAGTCATATTATAGTACTGGAGCTTCAGAACCCAGAGAGGCAACCTCCCAGGGGGGTCCTTCATATTCTGCAACCACTTTAGAGAGGCGTGTTAAGTTTTGAGCCGATGGTGTAAGCTAATATGTCTTAACAATGAATTAAGGATAAATACTCGCTTTAAAAATATAATTTCTGCTCATAATTGGGAAGTAGATTCTCCAATAATCCTCAATAATAGCCAAGTAACTCCAGTATGCTCACCGTTCTTTTTTTAGTACTAGATGGTCCCAAATGCTCACCGTTCTTAAGTATACTGGCAACAACAATTTGAGACCTTCTGTCTTTATACAAAGTTAGGAAATTATTCCTTTATAATTGGGACTACTTTTCTGGTAGGTAACTAAATACTTCTCTTCAAGAAGTATAAATGCACACAACTATCTATTATAGATGTAATGGCAACAGATACGAATATCAGACAGATGACAGATGAACAACAATAATCAATAAACTAAGTTTCAGTAGTTATTAAAAATCTTTTTTAAATGGTAAATGATGATGTTTATTTATTGGCCAGGCGCTGGTATTATATACCTCTCCGGCATCTCCTGGATGAACTCATCTATTTGATGAGTTCATTCATATTATGTTAATCCTCTGCTGATCATGACAATAATTATGAAATATCCCCAAGTCAGTTTGGCCCGTTAATTGACTAAAAATAACAATCTTTTCAGCCCAATTATAGCAATTTTACTCTTATAATTGGGACAATTTTGGTTGCAAACTCAACATCAAAATCTTCAATTAGAGCATTGTCATGACTCGATGAATAACAATAAACGGTGATAATAATATATATGAATGATAAAAAACTTATCTTTCTCTTTGCAATCACTTTTGCAACCTATTAAATTCAAGTCTGAATCTAGTTTGATAATCTCACAGAGGAGATTAGTCTGCGCCCATGTCAGGGAGCAGTTGGGCAAGTAAGGTAAGAGGAGCAAGTGGAAGGCCTGCGGCCTCCAACATTCAAAAACGCCCCGGAGAAACTGGCAGAATAGACAAAACTTTAAAAAACCGGCGATCACTATTTCCCTAGAAATACTTGCATGGCAAGCACGATGCAACCAGTACATCAACACGCCGCACTCCCAGCCACTTTTGTCAGTGGAATACGGAGTCCGCGTGTTTCTGGACATCCAACAAATGGATTTATGGGAAAAAATTTGTGAAGATGTGCACACCTTTTTCCGGACTGTGGTGTACATAGCACCTCACTCCATGTCACACGGTTGGCTGGACCTAGGTTTCAAAAAAAGAGGCAGCAGACGAGGCTGCTGCAGTGTGCATAGTGGTCAACCTCCCCAAAGGGCAATGGGTCGTCAAAACCAAACGCACCAGATGGACGAAATCAAACCAAATCTTCCTCAGGTTTGACTTTTTACCTACTACAGTAAAACGTGACATTTTGGAACAATACCTGAAAGATGGTCTTGCCGTATATGGCAAAATAAATCTTTCAAAATGCAACGCTTCACGCTGATGCCACACCTGTGCACTGGTAAAGGCATCGCAGTTTTGACCCCAACCAAGGAGATTGCAAAGGACCTAACCCAGATCCCACACTTCACTTTTATTAATATTGAAGGGCATACCACCCACCCATTCTGGGTGACCATGGACAACGCGCCCCCCATCTGTACCCACTGTGACGCATTCAGCCATAAGGTGCACGCATGCCCCACCAAAGAGGGCGTCACATTCCAAGAGCACCCCTCAGTGGCCATGGCCAGCGGAGAGGCGCACTACAAACCAACTGTAACCACCAAAGAGGCTTTCCTGTGGGGAGAACAAGGCTGCTACCTACTGGTAAAGCCTATCTCACCCGCAAGAGCAGAAGAAGGCCAAGCAGGCCTACAGGGCCGCGGCTAAGGAAGCAGCCAAAGCCACCACCACTATCCCACACTCCCAATGCCAGGAGGACATTGAAACCTTCGCGGCGGAAGCAACTTGGGAATCCATCAACCAATCAGATTGGGAAGCCCATGCCAATTGGGCCACTCAATCTGAGGATCTGATGGGGACTCGATCTCACCAAATCATTTCACCCAAGCTCCAGTTAAAATTGACTTGGGGCCCATCTCAGTGATTATTTTTTTTGACCTGCTCAACGGTGCACCAAACTCATCCGCACCACAAAAATTCGTCCAACATTGGGGAAACAAAAAGCGAAGGCTAAAGCCAATGCAACTCTTTCCACAAAAATTAACAAAAATCATGATAGCATTGCTGCTAACACCCGCACTGCCATGAAGGCCCATGGGGATCTAGAGGGAGGCTAGTGGGCCCAGGTGCCCACCCCTCACACCTAAGGTGCGATGGGGGAAACCTTCACTTTAGGGACATTGAATATTGCTGGACTTAAAACCTCGCTGTCCCAGGCTAGGAAACTGAGTTTTTTACAAAATAATTTACCCGTGGATATCCTGGCCATCCAGAAGTCCCACTGTCCACATGGTTCCGAGGAGGCTTGGAAATCCATGCTCCTACCATCCCTATCCTTTTTGGTCAAAGCACTGTGGGGTGCTAGTTTGGAGAACCATCTCTTTAAATTTTTATCATCAGAAACATTCCTAAATGGCTGAGTTCTCATTGTCACTTTCTCGTGGGCCAATATAGCGCATGCAATCATCAATATCTATGCCCCAAATGGTGCACGCAAGCATCAGGAATTTTTCTTGTTTTCAAATCCCTCCCACTACCCCCCGATTCTTTCCTAATTGGCGACATGAACTGTTGGCTAACCTCACCAACGGACCAGTGGCCACCCTCACCCCACGCCCCACAGGGTCACATAGAACTACGCGTTCTAAAAGCCACCCTCAGGTTAATGGATGCACTGCTGCGACACGCCCCACTGCTCAAAAACATGATGTGCCCCCATGTCCACAATGGCAATTAAGGTCCATGACCTGCATTGACCTTATCCTAACACCGGCGAAATTCAACCCCACATCTCCCACTTCAAAACAACAAAAATGGAATTATCTGACCACCAACTGGTCTCAATAACCTACCACTTACCCACCACAGTGGCCAGGGCCCCACATTGGTGCAAATTCTGCCCCCTGAGCTCGTGTCGCCAGGATTTTCCACGTGGGTGGAAAAGGCAACTTTGGCAAAAGGGTTTGTAACATCATTTTGCGCGGACCCCATTTCCACATGGGCAACCTTAAAAGAGATACCATCCGCCACTCTCACCACCTCTCCTCCAGACGCTCACAAGCCACATTGGCGATCATTTTGCGCGCTCTGGAAGAAATGGCACACCTGAGTCTAATATCCCCGCTACAGGATACAGCCCTGCATCAGGCCGGAAGTGGGCAGAGGCAGCCGCCTACCTCAATGCGCTTGAAAGGCAACACAAACATTGGGTTTGTGTTCAATACAGGGCCAAACGCATCACAAAGGGTGACAAGTGCACCGCATATTTCTTTAAAAATTTTGCACCACACCAGAGCGTGGCCTGCACACAGGTGTGAAGATCGGATGATTCCATTGTGGATACGCCAGCCAAAGTGGCAATTGAAACACAAAAGTAATACTTCAAGTTGTATTGATCCGATCCAATCCAGCCAGCTAAATTGGCGGAATTTCTCGACCAAGCCCACATCCACACCATTTTCTGATACCCGGAAATAATAAATTTAATTACTCCAAACAAATTATGGACAGCCATCCGCGGTGCACCTAACCGGAAATGCCCAGGCCTAGATGGCATCCCATATGAATTCTACAAAAAATTTTTAAACATATTACCCCACTGCTGCTTGCTTTGCTTAACCAGAGCCTGTTGGATACGCGCCTCCTACCAGGAGGACATGAGGCCTTTACTGTCACACTTTTCAAGAAAGGGGATAAGCTAGACTTAGCCAACTGGCGCCCCATTTCTTTAACCAACATGGATACAAAAATTTTAACAAAAATAATTGCTAACCGTTTAGGGATTATAGCATCTGCCACCATCTCCCCAGAGCAATCTGGCTTCATACCTAGAAGGTCGATTTGGGATAACGTGCACTCTGTGACTAATGCATGTCAGTCCACAGCCTCTGGGCACTTGTATTCTTGGACAACAAAAGGCCTATGATAGAGTAAACTGGGAATACCTCAGGGCCTTCCTCCATCAATTCCGCTTACCCTTGCTTCATCAACTGGGTGATGCTGCTCATGGAATCTGCAACAATGGCAGTACGTGGCCAAGGCTTCCTAACGGCAGTAGTCCGCCCTTAAAGGGGCTTGCGACAAGGGGACCCCCTCAGCCCACTCTTATACAGCTTCAACCTTGACCCACTACGGCGAAATGTGAATGCCCAACTCACTGGGGTCCATGTGCCAGGCCAAGCCCCAGTCAAGATGATGGCGTTTGCAGATGATTGTGTGTTGGGGTGTCTAATAATCAACATGCACGCGCGCTTGAAGCTCTCTTTCAGGAGTACTTCCAGGTAAATAACGTGGCACTGAACGCTTCCAAAACCGAAATCATCCTCCTTGGTCTGTCTCAGAACTTCTGGGCCCCAGCAATTAGTTTCCAACTCCAGACCATCAGCTCGTCCACGTCCTCGCCCTAGCAGCTCAACACACACCACCCCACTGGTGCTCCCCTTCGTGCCACGCCCTACCATAGGACCAGTACGCCATCTGGGCGTGTGGATGGAGGCAGGCGGATATGCGTCGCAGTAATGGAGTGCCATATTCTGGACAAAGTGACAAAGCAAATCTCCTCTCTCAAAGCCCACCCTACTTCCCTTACTGGCAGGGTTGTATTAGCCAACTCTATGCTCCTCTCCAAAGTCTGGTTTGGAGCCCACGCCATCCCCTTCTCCCCAAGCTTATTCAAATCCTTGTATGCCTTGCTGCAAGGATGGCTTTGGTCAGGCCGTCCTCCACCAGTACAGCTAGAGGTCATGTTTGCCCTCATCATCATGGTGACATGGGTCTGCTCGACTTCAGATCCCATGCTGCCAAGATCTTGGGTACCTGGATAGCAGCCTTCACCAGCCCTACGCTCCCCTCCCAACACTGGTCCCACGCGGCCCTCTCCAACTTCTCCCGAGCCTAGGGCCTCAACAACTCATCGAACCCCCACTCCCTGATGAAATACCTCGCTTCACACCCATTGGCCACAGGCTCTCATGGGACTGAAACCCACTACAAACGAATTCTACTCTCCATGCGGAGCGCTGAGTGGAGAATTTGTATTAGCGGACACACAGCCCAGAGAGGCCGCCCCTCTCCTCAGTTTACACAAGAGGTACAGGGGCTACCCATCCATGATGGCGTGATCCCCATTTGACCCCATGTATTAATCCGGGTGGACTACCTGGACATGATGGACATCCCTTACTACATTGAGACCCAAAAAAACTATCTGGAAATACGTACACCATCCTCTGTTGCAGCCTCAAGTCCGCTCCCATGTGTGGCGCTGCCTGAGGCAGGTGTATCATACAGCTGAGCGCTCTAAAGCTTTAAACTCATCCTGTGTCGTGTGTGGCCAGTGCGGAACGCTGTTCCACCACCTGGAGAAGTGCCCTACCTCTAAAGTTATATGGCGCGAAGTTCAACGTCTGCTGGGCCAGGATCAAACGCATCCCTTCATTCTGTCAAGAGATATGTTTTCTCTATCAATGGCCCCCTCTCTTCCACCCTCCCTCCGTGCTTTGGTGGTTGCAATCGCCATGTGGACCATCCACACAAAAGTCTTAGATGCCATCGCAGGCTCAACCCCCACCCTCCCAGAAGCTGTTCACAGATTCCGGTCTCATTTGGTGGACCACTTTCAAGCGTGGATGTTTGGATACCTCCCACCACATCGCCGACAACTGGTCTCCTCCTGGTTCCCAGTCTGGTTCATCAAATCAGACCCCTTCCTCCACACGTGCTCAATAGTGGCTACGGCCTCTTCACACGTCCCCTCCCCCTCTCTATAAGTGGCGTACCCGCTGGCAACAAGAAATAACATCGCTTCTCTGGGGTGCCTTCCCTGGTACTAAGTTTTGTCTCTTCTGAGTCATATTTTGAAGTGTCCGTCCCATGGTCAGCCTTCCCCGCAATAAATTAAAAATTAAATATATATGAATGATAATGATGACGCGTAGCTTTTCTTTCCCAATACTATCACTATTAGTAACATGATTCTATGAAAATTATCCAAATTTGACAATCAAATGGAAAATGAGCAGATTCATCTGCACTTACACCAGTTGGGTGAAAGTAACCAGCGCAAAAGGCCCTAAGCCCACCCAAGCTGTCAGGGAAAAATGCCCCAGGTGTATGTTGGGACAACCTCCCCAAAAAAACTGAGCATAGCGCCACACTGGAGTTTTGCAATTTCTGCAAAAAATGGGCACTTTCACAAAGATCAAACACTCCCAACCCTTGTCCTCCCTTGAGCACAGCCTTAAATTTATGGTTGGTGATACTTCCCTTGAGTCATGGGAAAAAATGGGGGAGGCCTTCTCTGCGACTTTCCTATACAACATTTTGGTAAATTTTAAAAATTTACATAGAGAAGGGTGGATGTTGGGTTCATGACCACAGAGAAAGCAGCGGATGCAGCAAAACCAAATTTTCTGTTAAAATCTACAACGAAGATTGCATTATCCACATGGTGCACACATGGTGGAATGAGGCAAACGACCTATTCATCTTATTTGACTGACTCCCTAGCACCATGCACCATAAAATCCTTGTGGACAAGCTCCATATGGGCCTCATGAGTTATGGCGAAATCAAACAATTTGAATTTGAAAAATCCCCCTCCTGCCTCACCTATGCACAGGGAAGGCAATAGCCATTATTGAACCTGACCAGGACGTGGTAAAGGATATCACCCTCATTACATGTACAGTGACATCAACCTCCCTGATGGCAGCATATCTCGCCCCTTCTTCAACACACCAGAACACACCCCACCTATCTGCAGCTTCTTTTCAGCTCTAGGCCACAAAGACCACGTGTGCCCCATCAATTGTAGGATTGAAGCACCAGAATTTTTTGAGGACAATATGGACAAAACGAGACCAACCTTAAGAAATAAAGGATGCCACTTATGCCTTCCATTGGGGTGAAAGAGCTTAGATCACTTTGGGTAAACCCATTTTGCGCAAGGATTGTCATTGCGCATAGGCTGCCCACAAGCAGGCTGTGAGTTCTGCCGAGATCCAAGCTTGCACCACAAATTCCTCAGACCAGATTCAGTCAGATGCCATAGCAGCGCAGCGAAATAACCAATCAAATCCCTCACATAAAACCCAACAAAAAAAGCGATGAATTTTTAAATCACAACCAATCAAACGCCTCCAACCACACTGAAGCAGAACCACCATGCACCACTGCGAATCCTCCTAGCCAATCACATGTGATCAGTGACAATGTGGTTCATGAGTATGATATGGAAGATCATCCCAACCAATCACAATGCAACAATGCTCCTACACAAAACCCAATTACTCCAACACCTAGTTTCTGCACATCTAGCCCACAGGTAAGCAGCAGAAAATTTACGCTGATGGGGCACAATACAACTAACGCCAGAGCCAAACTCCACAGAGTAATCTGAGCCCAAAGAAACCAAACGAAACCAACACTATGACCACTGAGCAACATGCTGGACCCATTCTGGCCGATCAGCTCAAAACTCAGAGTATGACCCGCGCTGCTAGGGAATGGGGTGACCCCATTGGGTCTCCCCACATTCCTGATGTGCAGATTACCACAATCACCATAGGGACACTCAACATTTTTGGAGCCAAGGCCCCACGTACTGGGCTAAAATATGGCCTTCCTGCGCGATATCCCCATGGACAACTTGGCTGTCCTAGAACCCCACTGTCCACTGGGGGAGGAGGAGTCATGGTCAACCATGCTCCTTCTGGCTAAATCCTTTTGGACGTACCACGGTGGGGTGGTAATTTGATTTAACCATAATCCTCCAGTAAATATCCAAAACACATCCTTCCACCTGGAGGGACAGCTGGTTTTAATGGATTTTGAGTGGAATTGAGAAACTTTTGCCATGGCATGGTGTTTATCCCAAATGATCCAAACAACCACTAAAAAGTTTTCTCCAATATCCTCTCAATCCCTTTGACTGAG
Source organism: Massospora cicadina (assembly GCA_022478985.1). NCBI lineage: Eukaryota > Fungi > Entomophthoromycota > Entomophthoromycetes > Entomophthorales > Entomophthoraceae > Massospora > Massospora cicadina. The sequence goes on from JAKSZP010003954.1 coordinate 227,218, forward strand.
GTAACGTTTTTTTGCGGGATATTTCAATTGCTGTCTTAACGCCATAACTGACCGCTGGCCTAAATCAAAGGCTATACCCCACAGCCACATGGAACTATGCATACTAAAGGCAAAGCTGGGCCTGTATGACACTATCCCCAAACAGGCCACCACGTTGGCCAACATGACGAGGCCCCACTACAACAATAACCAGCTGGTCTAAATGACCCATATTGACCTGATGCTCGCCTCTGTAGACTTCCATCACCATGTATCAAATTTTACAACAACAATTATCCCTTTTTCTGGCCACCGAATGGTTTCAATAACATTATCATCTGTGGCAAAATACCAAAAACCACTGACCTGGCACAAAGTTCATCCAAGCACCATCCATCTTCCATAGATTAAACTTGGATCTAGAAGGTGCTAACAATACAAACAAAAAAATGACCACCCAACGAGAACCCTATCACCAAGTGGGAAATTTTCAAGGCTATAGTAACCAAGAAAGCCTGTCACTTGAACTCCAGAAAGCTGGCCACAATGTCCGTGACAATCAATAAGCCTATCAGACAGCTCCAGCACTTAGAAAACAACACACCTCGCGAGTGATACAATCCTCAATGGGGACGCCTGTGCTTCCAACTGTCTGCACAGGGCAACTCCCTCTTTAGAAAAACCAGAACTACATCAAAGTATGGCACAAAAAATAAATTCTATCAGGTGAAACTCACACGGCTCAATTCTTCTGCCATTTTAAACCAATCTTGATTTTGGTGATTTGCACACAGGTCCGTCGAGCAGATGACACACTGGCGTCCACACCATCCAAAATATTGGCCGAATTACACCAATTTTATACCAACATGTACACGGAGGATTTCGCGGCACCTAGCGAAATTGGAAAATTTTTATCATCTGCTATTATTGACAATATAGCTGATCAACCAGAACTTGTCAAACTTATCACTGGAGATGAACTATGGGAGGTAATAAAATCAAATCTGCGCCACAAGTGCCCTGGGCCTGATGGCCTTTCATATGAATTTTACAAAAAGTACTTTGAATACATTTCAGCAGTACTACTGGCAACTATGAACAAGTGCATGGAGGACACAGCCCTTCTACCTGGCGGCAAAGATGCACATGTGGTCACACTCTTCAAAAAGGGAGACCATGCAGACCTAAACAACTGGCGTCCAATTGCTCTCACCAATACTAATACTAAAATACTAACAAAAATTTTAGCTAAGCGTCTGGGTTGCATTTCACAGACATCCCTCTCCCCCATCAGTTTGGCTTTATCCCCAATCGCTCAATTTGGGATAACATTCACACCATATCTAACATCTATCAAGCTAACACCACAGGCGCCATTGCTTTCCTGGACCAAAAGAAAGCATATGACTGAGTGCACTGGGACTACTTGGAATAATGTCTAAAGGCCTTCAACCTACCACCCCTTTATATAAACTGGGCGCTTCTCCTGATGCGCTCAGCCAGGTTTGCAATCAGAGGCCCAGGTTTCCTAACCGACACCATCACCCCACAAAGGGGCCTCAAACAAGGTGACCCGCTTAGCCCCTACTATACAATTTCAGCCTTGACCCTCTCCTCCGCATAGTAAACTCATTGCTCTCTGGAATCAGGTTGGAGGACAATTACCAACCAAAATGCTCGCCTTTGCTGATGACTTCGTAGTCAGAGTCTCAGGCAATAGGGATGCCCGAGCAATTGAGCGCATTATTCACCAGCTTGAGTCAGTGAGTAACGCCATGCTGAACAAACAAAAACTGATGTGATTGTAATGGGCAAATTCAGTTCAAATTGGACCTCACCCTCACACCTCTGACCAAACCAACCAACCGCACGTCCTACCACAAGACAAAGATCTAAGCCAATAAAACCACTGTGTTTACCCTTTGCACCCCACCCCACCATCAACCCAGTCCTTCATCTGGGAATATGGCTCGAGGCTGGTGGATATGCACTTGACACCACTGAAACCAAATTATAGCACAACATCACAAAAAGAATGACAAGTATGCGGAGGAGTAAAGCTAGTTTAGCCAGAAGGGTTGTTTTAGCCAACTCCCTGATCTTGTCAAAGTTATAGTTTGTTGCTCACTCAGTTCCCCTCTCCGCCAACTTTACAACGCAGTCTACAAGCTCCTGCAGAACTGGCTGTGGTCTGGATACCGCGCACCAGTCAGGCTGGAGACCATGTAAGGCCCACAGAAGGAAGGTGGTATGGGCCTGTTCAACTTCACAGAACGAGCAATGCAAATCCTTGGCTCATGGATAGCTCTGACAACGTCACCCAACCCACCATATCCCCACTGGGCTAAGGCAGCCCAAACTAACTTCGCAAGGGCGCTACATCTGAGGTGCCGCTCCAACCCTGAAACACTGATGAAGTACCTAACAACACATCCAACAGCCACAGGACCGCACAACACCAAAGCTACTTCAAACGCGTCCTATACACACTAAGACAGGAGGATTGGAGTTTATCCTATGCACAGAAAACCGAAGATACTAACCCTTCAATAGGTTATATGCGACTTCATAGAGGACAAACTTTGAACAACGCACCTGCCCCACTACCACCCTTTCCTTTATCCTGGATTGACTATCTAAATTACCAAGACGTCCCATATGACTTGCGCACCCAAAGGAAGGTGTGGGACCTCATCACTTGTCCCCTCTTATCCCCAAAAGTGATCTCCACAGTGTGGTGATACATGCGCCGTACGTTTAGGACAGCTGACCGCACCTTTTTAATGTTCCAATCATGCTCCATCAGCAGCAGACCCAACACGCTAGCCCACCGCCTGGAAGAGTGCCCGCCATCCAAGCATATCTGGGCCAATGTGATGTACTTATCTCAGTAATCACCATCAGCTAAATTCCGACTATCCCACAAAATCCTGACACTCAACATGATCTCACCTATCCCCCAGACGCTAAGGGCTTTAATTGTAAGTATTGCAATATGGTCCATTCACACAGTTACCCTTGATGCTTTTAACGGGATCTTCCACAACATTAACCAAGTTATCATCAGATTCCACAGCCATTTGGCCGAGCACTTCCAAGCCTGGATATTTGGATCACAGCAACACAAATGTAAGAAACAGATGGGTAACTGGATACCAATATGTTTTCTTCGTTGTGAAACTGAAAACCTCACTATCTTTATATGCAGTACACCCTACTAGCCCTTGAGCTGTCATGTCACTTAAGGTCATAGTCATCCACCCTCCGTGGCTCCTAGCCACATCCAAGTGTACCATGTCTTATCTTTCAGGTTCTATTGTTTAGTGTGCTCTCCCCTCTTTTACTTTCCTTTTCCCTACATATTGGATGTGTCAGTTGCCTGGTCAGCCATCCTCAAGTAAATAGAAATAAAAAAGATGATGTACCCCTAATCGGAATGTTGGCAGGCCTCTCAATAGCACTAAGTATGCCCTTAATCAGAACATCTATGTTTAAGTGCTTAATCAATTGATTTCATTAATTGAACCCAAAATTCCGCCTTAGTGCATTGAGATTAGTGCACTAATTTAGGAGGAGAAATTTAAATAATTCTGTGAGACCACTTTGCACTCAAGTGGACCATTAATCGGCCATAATATGATTATGTTATAGCTATTATTAGCTACAATAATCGGGCTACTTCAGATGCAATCAGAGCGGTTATGAGGTGAATCTAATTTATAAGATTATGCAGATAAGTCAGGAAGGAACAAAGGATCCATCAATGGGAGTAATCTATCAGCATTAATGGTTTTTTCAAAGGGTTTATTTTTGAGTCAACCATTAAAATCTAACATTTCCCCCCACTTGACTGGTATATAAACCCTGAGTTTTCCAAAATTTATCCTTAATGTCTGAAAACAGCTCTTCCTCTGCTTATCGCAATTTTGTCACTTCCATTGAACCCAAACAGCGGCATCAATTTTTGGACTGAACAGAAATTGTGTATGCTTATGTTCTTGGGCTCTCTTAAAGAAGAAGAGTTGGGGCAGCTTATTCCTGTGCCAACCATCATGACATCTACTCGGCCTGAAACCATTATTGAAGAGGAGGTTGTACCAGTTGCAGATCCTACCCAAGGATTGATAAGGTATGAACTTTGGTCTCATACTTCAACAATTGTCTCAGCGGACAATTTTGGGCGTTTTTTAATCCCAGGGAGTTAACCTTTTCACTCCAAATAGCATATCAGGATGACAATCTTCTGGCGGAGTTTATCTTTGTACTCAGCCATTTCCCAATGGCTTAAAATTATAATGTGGTTTTGGGGTCATCCAACCATTCTCATCGGGGCCAACAACTCAATGAAATGTGGGCCAAATATGATTGGCTTTATAACCCCATTTGTCTTTTGCTTGCAGAGGATCCCTCCATTTTACCCCAATATCATCCAGGTCAACAGCTTTGTGGAGGAGGTCCTTAGTTCCTGGTCTGTGCCACTAGAAAATTGGTCCAATTTCGCTTCCTATTTGGGTCTCAATACCCATGATATTCAGGATGCTCATTTCTTCTCGGCTGTTTGGGCAGCTTTTGATGCCCTTCATCAGGATAACTCTGGTGAATACCTTACTAGAATAACCTTAGTCAGCCATCTTATGCATATTTTCCCCAAATGGATGCCTTTTTTTTAGTACTAGATGGTCCCAAATGGATGCCTTCAGGTCGTTTATTGCATGTTCCCCCTCTTATCAAGTGGTGGAAAACCCAAGTGTATCATGTTATATTTTTGACCCCAGAGGTTTATCAGTACTAAACTAATTTTTTAGTTTACAGTCTTCTCCTGGGCGCCTGTTTTCCACCCAATTATGGGCTCAATTGGGTAACTATCAATGGCTTTGTGCCTCCTCTCCCAATTGTTCGCTGGGAGTCAACTACAATGAGTACACAATGCATCTGGCTTTATGCTGCTACAACCCTTTTCCTTGTCACCCAGCAACTAGATTGGGCCAAATTGGTGCATGAAGATGAAGGATTAGGTTCCAAGTCGCCTCCCCCTCAAAGTGGAGGAATAAAATTATTTAGTATCTATTAAAATTTATAATTTTCTTATTACTTGTAATATAAAATCTTATATTTTTTTACTATGTACATAGATGATAGATATAAAAATTCTTTCAATATTATTATTTATATATATTCTTATTCTTATTATTTTTTCTCATATTATAATTTTCTTATATTACTTTTTTTTCTCGTAAAAATCACTTTAGTTACTACAATTTGATTCAAACAGAAAATTTGGATAATCACACACAGGAAAGATGGGCGACTTTAATAACAAAAATAATACAACATGGGCGAGCGTCGTGGCAAGCAGTGCACTTAAAGGTGCAACTAAGGGCAAGAAACGCCCTGGAGGGGGACCAGGAACCCAATATACAAAGGAATCGAAAAAACAGACACCATCTGGGCTTATGGTAATTACTGTAAAGCACACAATACATGTACATTCAATTCAACCAACCTTTGTCAAAGGTGGAACACAGGATCAGACTCTTCCTTGGGGATGAGTCACTGACCCTGTGGGAGAAAACATGTGAGGCACAGCCCTCACTTTTCCCTCATGTGGTGTACGTAGCCACCAACAACATGGCCGCAACCTGGATTGATATAGGTTTCAAAACAGCCGATGAAGCCAATGCTGCAGCAAAAATCTGCGTGGAAATTGCCCCCTGAGGGCAAAAATTGTGCGCACCGTGCACACCAGATGGAACAAAGAAAAAACTTTGTTCATCTCCTTTGACTCGCTCCCCATCAACCTTCCTCATAAGGTAATCAAGAGGAGCTCCGCAAAGGTCTTGTGGCCTATGGAGAAATCCAACAACTCAAATTACAGCGATTTCGCTTAATGCCCAACCTGTGCACGGGCAAAGCTATTGCTTTAATCAACCCCTTCCCAGAAGTGGAAGAGGATTCATCCAGAATTCCCCGCACAGCAGAATTTCACTTTGCAGATGGGGGCCAGTCAGCTGCATTCCGAGTTACACTGGAACGCGCACCACCCATTTGCAACCACTGTGGCTCACTGGGCCACAAGGAACATGCATGCCCTGTAAAAGAGGGCTTAATGAAGAATGATTTTTGTGAAGAAGCTATGGATGAAGATAATAAAAACTTCGCCAAAATGACTGATGGCCACCACCCATTCCGCTGGGGTGAAGATGGACTATACTCCATCGTGGACCCAGTTACACGTAAACAGCGTAAAGCAGACAAAAAGCCCACAAGAGAGCAGCAACTGAAGTGGCGGCACACGCGGAATCAGCCATTAACCACGGACAAATTCAGGAGGATATTTCATATATTCACCGAACCAACCAATCAGAACAATATGCCCAGGTCAAAAATTTTCACAGTAACCAGACTGAGCCACAAAGCGTCATCAGTCATGCACAGCCTGAGGAACAATGCAACTGCAATTTGGGTGAAAATGCAGTGCACAATGCAACAAAGTTGAACCTTAAAAATATAAAATCCAATCAACTACCCGCATCAAATCAACATGAAACCTGTGCAGGAAAAGTTGATGCAAGTGCAAAAAACCGCAATTCCCTTGAATCATTGGGTCAGATCAAGGGAACCAACAATGGCAGTGAAAGAGTTGGAGTACAGATGCGGAGCATGGCCAAAATGAGCCGCGGTGGGATAGGACCAGAGGGTCCTCCCAACTGCTCCTGAGGCGCCGCGGGCACCTCAGTGTCAATAGGGACGTTAAACATCGCGGGAGTCAGGGCTCATATGTCCCAAGCCAAAAATCTGGCATTCCTGCGAAAACCTCTTGTAGACATCTTGGCCATCCAAGAAACCCACTGCCTACAGGGGGAAGAAGAATCCTGGTCAACCAGGGTCGCACCATCACAATCAGTATGGACGTCTCACTGTGGGGTGATAGTCCAAAACAACAAAAAATTTAAAATTACAAATTCATCATCACACTTGAACGGTTGAGTCCTGAGAGCAACTATCACATGCCAAGATTAAATAATTTCGTTAGCATGTATCTACGCACCTTGCACTGCAACTGAGAGAAATTTTTTTTTTGAAAACATTCTTAATCTCACCCTCCCACCAGATACCATTATGTTAGGCGATTTCAACTGCTGGGATAACACTGATATGGATTGATGGCCTAATCCCAGGGGATACCCACCTGGACACATTGAATATCGCACAATGAAGGCATCTCTTGGCTTACAGGATGCTCTTCAACCCAATTCACCAATCCTTCCTCATACAACAAGACCCAACATATGTGAGGGACTGCTCATATCGATGAGTCATATTGACCACAGCCTCATCCCACAACCCACCACTCAAGAATCTCCAAATTTACAACAAAAATCAATTTTTCTGATCACCAATTAGTTACAGTGCAGTTAGCGCCAACTCAATCCCACACACAGGTGTCGCCTTGGAGAAAGCTTCACCCAGAAAATATAAAGTTTGCCCAAGATATCTGACTGGGTTGAAAACAAGGCTACAAACCCAGAATTCACAGCCCCATTCACTTTGGATTCCATCAGAACATGGGAAAATTTCAAAAAGATTTAATCAACAAAACCTGACATATTGCATCACGCAAGTACACCGCGGACACAGCTACAATCAACCGTACCTTGGCAGAACTAGACAACCTGGAAATAAATACTCTGAGATCTGGCTATAGCCCTAATTGGGGACGCAAATGGGCAGAAATTTCAGCCTGACTTAACAATTTTATCTTTGAACACCAACCAGAATCAAAGTATCGAACAAAGGTAAATTCATAAAGGAAGGTGAAACCTGTTCAACATACTTTTTCCGCCAATTCCACTCCCGCGGAAACCAGCCCATGTGCACACAGGTCTGCAAGACCAACGGCACTGTGGCAACTGACCCTGAGGAGGTCAAGGCGGAAGTACACCACTATTACACCAAATTATATTGCAATATGCTAACAGACCACAAAAAATTAAAGAATTTACCTAAACTTCCAAGATACAAAGTACACCACCAAATCAAAATATACTAGCCCTTATCACATGGGAGGAGCTTTGGGAAACAATTTGCGGTGCACCACGTAGGAAATGCCCAGGGCCTGATGGAATACCCTATGAATTTTACAAAACGTAATTTCAACAAATCGCCCCCTCCTATTGGCGTCAATAGACCAGAGTTTGTTAGAAACACGCCTATTACCAGGAGGCCCTGAATCCTACGTTATAACCTTGTATAAAACGGGTGACAAGTTGGATCTGGCCAACTGGTGCCCAATTGCACTCTCCAACACTGACACAAAAATTCTAACAAAAATTCTAGCAGCTAGACTAGGCGTAATTGCATCTGACGTCCTATCACCCAACCAGTTTGGGTTTATAACAGGGCGTTCAATCTGGAACAACATACACCCTGTTGCAAACATTTGCCAATCCAAAGCAGCTGGTGCCCTGGTCTTCTTGGATCAGGAAAAGACGCATGACCGTGTTAGCTGGCCATACCTAAAAGAATGTCTACATGCCTTCAAACTCCCACCAAGATTCATAAAATGGGCGATGCTCCTAACAGAATCTGCAACCATGGCTGTATGCGGCCCTGGATTCCTAACAAACAATATCAAACCACACAGAGGGCTCAAACAAGGGAATCCCCTCAGCCAACTGTTATACAATTTCAGCTTTGACCTGCTCCTCCGAGTAACTGACTCACGTCTCATGGGGATAACCGCACAAGGACAAGGAAACAAACATTCAAGATACTGGCCTTTGCAGATGACTGCGTAGCAGGTATAGCAAACAATGAAGATGCCCGACAGCTGGAACACACTCTATAGGAATACTCCAAGGTGAGCAATGCATCGCTCAACAAAAGGAAGACAGAAATCATCCTCTTAGGCAAATACAAAAACAATAGGGCCACAACATCAGAACCTCACACCAACACTCGAAGAAAAAACCCAATTATTTTACCCTTTGCAACACCTCCCACCACCACTCCTGTCTGAAACCTTGGAATCTGGCTAGAATCAGGGGAATATGCTAATGAGACAATGGAAAGTAACCTGTTACAACGGGTATCCAAAAGCGTAGCCTCCCTCAAGGGGAGAACCCAGGACTAACAGGACGAGTTACAGTTGCTAACTCTCTCATCCTCCCAATACTGTGGTACCAGGCCCATGCGATAGCCTTCTCACCTACCTTTATAACCTCAATTCGCGCGCTTATCCAGGGCTGGCTTTGGCCTGGCTCTCACCCTCCTATACAGATGGAAACACTATTCGGCCCATTCTCAAGCGGAGGGATGGGACTAATAGATTTTGAGAGCCATGCCAATCACATCCTAGGTACCTGGATAAAGGAAATCCTTGCTCCAGACCTCCCGCAACAACATTGGTCCAGAGCAGCAAGGACTAACTTTGCACAGGCGCTCAAATTAACCAACCCACATTGTCCGCCCAGACTAATTTCATACCTTGCCAAGCACCCTACTGTAACAGGTCCACATGGAACCTCCCCTCATTTCAAACATATTCTCCAAACTATCCGCCATATGGGATGGACCATAGAGAACATGGGTACTATACAGGGAAGGGGACGACCCAGCCCCCAATTCAATTTAAGAAACCCAGAAAACCACCCCAAAAGGGATATGCTCGCAACAACCCCAAGCATAGCTAGGATAGAATACCTAGATATACTGGACATTCTCTATGATGTAACCACACAGAAGGCAACATGGAAAATGACTCACCACCCACTTCTACAGCCAAGGCTAAGAGCAAACGCCTGGCGCTGTTTGAGAAGAACCTATAGGACGGCGGACCGCTCCAACTCCCTCCACAAAACATGTGCAGTATGTGGAGGGGAGGGATCCCTACATCACCGCCTAGAAACATGCCCCCCCAACCAAAGCTATATGGCAGGAAGTTGCACGCCTGCTCAAGATTCAAAATGAACAGGGATTCTTGATATTAAAAAGTATCTTCGCGCTCCAGATCGAGTCATCAATCCCATCTACTCTCCACTCCCTAATAATACCCATTGCAATGTGGACAATACACACAATTGCATTAGATGCGTTCAAGGGCACGGTCCCAACCATTCATGGGATTATTAACAGATTCCATGTCCACTTACTAGAGCACTTCCAAGCCTGGCTCTATGGCTATATGAGACCAAGACAAAAAGCGCTCATAGAATCATGGTTCCCACTCTGGTTCCTCCACACAGACCCTTTCCTTCACACCTGCTCCATAGCAGGGGAAACCCCCTCGGAGTAGTGCACCAACCCCCCCATACCTGGCAGTCCCGCTGGCAACAGGGGTAACTTGAGTACCCTGGGGTGCCTAATTTTTATATTTCTTAGTTATTCTCTTAGTTTCACATATATTCTGTAATGTCTGTCCCCTGGTCAGCTTACCTCAGTTAAATAATAATTTTCTTATATTTGTATATACTTATGTTTAAATTCTTCTCTTCTAATCAACTCTCTTCCTAAAATTCCTTAGGAATTTAACATGGACTCAAGTATAGACATGCCCCGAATTTTTCTCCTCAATAGTGTAAGAAAAGTTTGAAGTTTTCTCTATAACATTAAATGGGCCAACCCAAATGCAATTTAACTTGTGCGTTCAGCCTGAACCATTTGTATTACAAAATAATAGCCCATCCCTCACAGCAAATTTGGGCAGATCATATCAGGTTTTTTGATCTTTTTCATGTTGGGCCTTATGAAGTTCAAAGTTATTATTGAAAGCCTGGGCTTGCAGTTTAATTAAGGTTTCTGAAAGCTGCTCGACATACTGAAAATAACTCGATTATTGTGGTTCTTGTAGCAAGAAATACAACAATAGCAGTAAGGCTGGGCGCTTCCCATATAGAAGTTGGAAAGGTGACATCTTTGTGGACGAATGGTAAGAGATGTAGGCAAAATGGTAGAACTAAGGATTGTACTCCATTTGGAGGGCTTCTGAGAAGTCAATTTTCTTAGGATATTGACAAGTGTTCCATTAACTCATTCCACCGCACAATTTGTTTCTGGGTGGTATGGGGTTGACAGAATACCATGCACCCCCATTAATTCATTGAGCTTCTGGAGAGTAACTGTGGCGAAATTTGTGCCATTATCCATTAATATGAATTGTGGACATCCGTGCTAATAATAACTTGCTCCAAGATAAATTTAGCAGTTGTTGAGGCTCCTAAGTCCCGAATAGCCCTGGATTCAACCCATTTAGTCAAGTGATCGATTGCCACAATAATATATTTGGTTTTTGCATTGCTAATTGTGAGAGGTCCAACTACATCTATGGATATAGTGTGCCAAGAAAATTTGGGTGAGCAAGCTGGTATAAAGTAGCTTTTTGAAAGGTGTTTTCCCTTTGGCACTCTTGGCAACAGCTCAAAGTTTCATGGATGTCAAAATGCACTTATTCCCAATAGAAATTTTGCATGAGCTGCTCCTTTGTTTTCTTAAAACCTCTGTGGCCGGTGGCCTTATGAGCAGCCAAAATTAGATCTGCCCAAACCGAGGGATGTGGAGATATATATTACTTTCCATCAATCACCTTGAATAAGACTCCTTTTTTAGTTAGGTACCCTTTCATAATTTTGTGATAATTTTCTGCACTTTTTTCTGGCTCATCAGCAAAAGTTCCACTAATTATCTTTTGAAACAAGGCATCCGCAGGCTGGCAGAGGGTTGCCACAATGGGCAGATGGGATAAACAATCAGCATTCTGATGCTTATCACCAGCCTGGTGCTTTATGGTATAGTCATAAGCCTGCAACTTAAGTGACCAGTGGGCCAAACGTCCTTCTGGCTCCTTCAAGTTGTTAAGCCAGCTTAGGGATGCATAATCAGAAACCATGGTGAAATGTACTCCATGAAGGTATACTTGGAATTGTTTGTAGGAATATATTTGCCAAACACTTGCTTTCTGTCACAGTATAATTTCTTTCATGGGCATTAAGGGTCTGAGTAGAATATGCTACTGGGTGTTCTTCACCGCTTTCTTAACTTGGGACAAAACGGCTCCAATTGCTGTTAATGCTGCATCAGTCTGGACAATAAACTCCTGGTCAAAGTCAGGATAGCGTAACACTGGTGTGACTAATAGGGCCAAATAGAGCTGGTCAAATGCCTCCTGGCAGGCCAAATTCCACTCAAAAGAAACTTTATCCTTAAGTAGATAAAAAAGGTTCTCCAATTTGAGCAAAGCTGGTAATAAATTGGAAATAGTACCTTATCATACCCAAAAATACTTTTAGTCCCACTTGGATTCAAACATCTTCATTTTAGATATTGCTTCCAATTTGGCCCGTTGTTGCTGAAGACCTTCTTTATTAATTACAAACACAAGGTATTCCAGCTGGTCCTTAAAGAATTGACACTTCCAGGGCTTAATCTTCAAGTTTGCAGCTGCTATCCTCTTGAAAACCTCTTCTAGGTGTTCCAGATGTTCATCAAAGTTACAGCTGAATACGTTTATATATTTAGGTATACTAGTACACATGACAATTTAAGATCGCCCAGTATAGTGTCCATCGCTCTCTAGAAGGTTTCTGGAGCATTACAGAGTCAATTGTGCCATCCGCGTTGGTTGAAATAACCCTTATTGGGTAATAATGGCGCATCTTTTTCGCTCAGCTTCAGGCAGGTCAATCTATCAATACACGCTAATTAAATCCATCGCTGAGAAAAACTTTGCAACCCTAAGCCTGTCTAGGGCATCGTCAATACGTAAGAGAAGATAGAAATCCTTTTTTGTAATGTTAATAAGCTATTGTTAGTCAATAACAACCCTGTTGCTCCCATATTTCTTTTTTACAATGAGAATTGGGGCAGTCCATGGACTCTTGGATGGCATCAACATACCACAGTCAAGAAGTTCCTTAATTTCCTTTGACACAACCTCTTCAGCAAATTTTGAAAGCCTAATCAGCCTCAATTGGATAGATAAATGGTCCCCAGTATCTATCATATGGGTTACTCCTTTTGCAAATCCCAAATCAGAATCACCCTTGGCAAATATCTCATGGTATTTCTTGAATAATCCTCAGACTTGGTCCTTTTCCTAAACATTTAGTTCCCTTAAATTGGTCACAGGTATGAAATTATGCACATAATCCAACTCATCAACGGGAAGCCCTAGATCATCCAGGGTTACAAAATCAGGGAAAGATTCAATCTCTGCTATAGGAATCAAATGGAGATAGGCAACCACCCGGTGCCTTTTGATAAAAATTGGCAAATTCTGCATGTTTGCACAGAGGACACTAATTCTTGATGTCTGGGAAAGATGTTCCCAGGCGCCACATTAGGTTTGAGTCAAGTTTGATCAAGGTTGAAAACTACGCCATAAAGCCCTTCTGGGATTTGAATTGTTAGACCAGTTGATATTAGCTCTAATGAGTACTTGTTCCCCTCCTCGTTGTCAGAACAATTTGATAAAAATTTCAATAAACGAACATCTATTGTTTCCATCTCGTTGTCACTTTATTTTCTGGCAAACTCTGAAAGCTGATTGCCAACATCCATATTAGATAGTTGTATCCCCAGTTGTGAGCACTATAATGTTAAGTTTTCATCCAATGGTGCAAGCTAAAATGACTTAACAATAAATTTGAGGATAAATAATCACTTTACAAATAAAACTCCTGATCATAATCAGGAAGTACATTCTCTGATAATCCTCAACAATAGCCAAGTAACCCCGGTATGCTCACCATTCTTAGGTCTACTCGCAACAACAATTAAGGGATCTTCTGTCTTTGTACAAAATTAGGAAATTATTCCTTTATAATTGGGACTACTTTTCTGGTAGGTAACTAAATACTTCTCTTCAAGAAGTATAAATGCACACAACTATCTAATATAGATGTAATGGCGAAAGATACAAATATCAGATAGATGATAGATGGACAATAATAATTAATAAACTAAGTAACAGTAGTTATTAATGATCAATATTTAAATGATAAATGATGTTTTATTAATTGGCTAGGCACTTGTATTATAAGCCTCTTGGGCATCTCCTGGCTGAACTCATTTATTAGATGAGTTCATTCATATTATGCCAATCCTCTGCTGGTCATGGCAATAATTATGAAGTATTCCAAATTGAATTTAGCCCATAGATTGACTAAAAATAACAATCATTTCAGCCTGATTGAAGGCAATTTTACTCTCATAATTGGGATGATTTTGGTTGCAAACTCAACATCAAAATCTTCAAAATTAGAGCTACATCATAACTTGATGAATAACAATAATTGGGGATAATAATATATATGAACAATAAAGATGATGCACCCCTATATGGGACATCAGCAGGCTCTCAATAGCACTAAGTACGCCCTTAATTGGGACATCTATGTTTAAGTGCTTAATCAATTGATTTCATTAATTGAACCCAAAATCTGCCTCAATGCATTAATATTAGTGCACTAATTTAGGAAGAGCAATTTAGATAACCCTGTGAGACCACTTGCACCCAAGTGGACCCTTAATCGGCCATAATATGATTATATTGTAGCTATTATTAGCTACAATAATCAGGTTACTTCAGATGCAATTAGAGTGGTTATGAGGTGAGTCTGATTTATCAGATTATACACATAAATCAGGAAGGATCAAAGGATCCATCAATGGGAGTAATCTATTAGCATTGATGGTTTTCTCAAAGGGTTTATTTTCAAATCAACCATCAAAATCTAACAGCATTGTTGGTGATCACTTGAAGAGAGTTCCATATAGGAATGGGCGGCAGTGTTTGACAGCGAGAAAAACAGCCAAGCACTCTGTGTCAGTGACTCTATAGTTACGCTCAGCTTTTGAAAGAATTTTTCTAATGTAAGACAAGGGATGTTCGGCCATATGCTCATCCAATTGAGCCAATATAGCTCTAACAGCGTAGTCAGAGTCATCCTAGAACTACATGAAGGGTTTGCTGTAGTCATGGTGGTGGAGTATCGTCCTTTTTTGCAATAGCTACTTTATAGTCTCAAACGCAGCTTTTTTTTAGCACCCTAATGGAAGGGGTGTTCTTAGCAAGGAGACAGACAAAGGGATTGATGAAATGGGAAAGTTTTGGGATAATTTAATGATAGTACCCCATCATGCCCAAGATTCCTGGATGTCTCAAAGGGTTTTGTGCGCAGGCATATATAAGATTGCTTCAACTATATCTCGTAGTGGTTGTATTTCATCTTGTGAGTTAGCGTATCCAAAAAAATCCATCTTCCTCTGGAAGAATGTGCATTTGGAGGGCTTTAGTTTGATGTTAGATTCACTTAAGCGTTGAAACACCTCCTTTGGAAGTTCAAGGTTTTCATTAAAAATCAAAAGAGAAAACTGTAATGTCATAAAGATAGACAGTCACACAAGTCAGTTTGGGATCCTAGAGAAAGTGATCCGTCATCCATTGGAAAGCGGTGGGCGCGTTACACAACCCTTGTGGTAGTTGAGTAGGTTGGAAGAGACCCTCGCTGCAATAAGAGCACATTACTCCTGATCTTTTGGAAAAAGGTCCATTTGCCAATAACTGCTAGACAGTTCTATGGCTGAAAATAACTTGGACCCAGAGAGTAGGGCTAGAGAGTCATTAATGCTAGAGATAGAGTAGCCACTTATTTGTGAGGTTTTTAATCTGTGGTAGTCCATCAATAACCAATGACCTTTAATTTTCTTCTTTATAAATAAGAGCTGGGACCACCAAGGGTTTGTGATGGCACCAGCAATCCAGCATCCGGCACCTGTGTCAGGATTCTCCCTTTATTTGAGAAACCCCAACTATGGGTTGTGACCTGCCTATGGGCAGATGCTGGATTGGACTCCTTATTAACTTGGGGTAAGCTTGATCCAAAGTATTGGGTGTTGTACAAATAAAATTAGTAATAAAGTATTAATAGTAAATTTGACACTGGTGATCAATACTGAGGATGCCAATCAAATAATTGGGCCATGGGAAATTACTTTCTGACGCTGACCCAAACAATTCACCCTTTTGGGATCACAAGCAACTAATGCTGAGGATGATCCCACTCCCCAGTGTATTGTTTAGCTTTTTACTCTTGGCAATTGATGCCAAAAATTCCTATTCTGAATCTTCCCTTCCTGATCCATTGAGGTCCTATAAAACCCCAAGGATCCTTTAAATAAAAATTCTCTTTCTCAACTTCTGCAAGCAACTTTTCTTTCTCGTTGCAAACACTTTTGCAACCTATTCAATTCAAGACTAAATCTAGTTTAATAATCTCACAGAGGAGATTAGTCTGCGCCCATGTCAGAAAGCTATTGGGCAAGCAAGGCAAGAGGAGCAGGCGGAAGGCCCGCGGCCTCCAACATTCAAAAACGCCCCGGAGAATCTGGTGGAATAGAAAAAAATCTAAAAAAACTGGCGCTCACAATTTCCCCGGAGATACTCACATGGCAAGCATGATGCAACCAGTACATCAACACGCCACACTCCCAGCCACTTTCGTCGGTGGAATTTGGAGTCCGCGTGTTTCTGGACATCCAAACAACGCCCTATGGGAAAAATTTTGTGAAGATGTACACAAAATTTTCCTAACCGCGGTGTACATTGCACCTCACCCCATGTCACACGGTTGGCTGGACCTAGGTTTCGAAAGCAAAATAGCAGCAGATGAGGCTGCAGCGGTGCGCATAGTGGTTGACCTCCCCAAAGGGCAATGGGTCATTGAAACCAAACGCACCAGATGGACAAAATCAACCAAAGTTTCCTCACGTTTGACTTTTTGCCTACTATGGTAAAACGTGACATTTTGGAGCAACACCTGAAAGATGGTCTCGCCATATATGGCGAAATACAATCTTTCAAAATGCAACATTTCATGCTGATGCCACACCTGTGCAATGGCAAAGCTATCGCAGTTCTGACCCCAACTGAGGAGATCGTGAAGGACCAAACCCAGATCCCACACTCCACCTTAATTGACATCACAGGGCATACCACCCACATATTCCTGGTAACTGTGGACAGCGCACCCCCATTTGCACCCACTGTGATGCATTCAGCCATAAGGCGCATGCATGCCCCATCAAGGAGGGTGTCACATTCCAAGAGCACCCCTCGGCGGCCATGGCCAGCAGAGAGGCGCACTACGAACCAACTGCAAGTACCAAGGAGGCTTTCCCGTGGGGAGCACAAGGCTGCTACCTATTGGTAAAGCCCATCTCCCCACAGGAGTGAAAGAAGGACAAGCAGGCCCATAAGGGCCGCGGCCAAGGAAGCGGCCAAGGCCACCACCACCATCCCACACTCACAACACCAGGAGGATATGGAGACCTTCACAGCAGAAGTGACTTGGGAATACATCTCCCAATCAGATTGGGAAGCCCATGCTGAGCGGGCCACTCAATCCAAGGATCTGATGGGAGATTTGATCTCACCCAATCGCTGCACCCAAGCTCCAGTTGAAACTGACTTGGGACCTATCCCAACTGAAAATTTTTTTTGACCCACTCAACAGTGCACCGAACTTATCTGCACCGCAAAAAAATTTGTCTGACGTCGGGAAAACAAAAAGTGATTGCCAAAGCCAACATGACTCTTTCCGCAAAAATTAACAAAAACCCCTATAGCGTTCCTGCTAACACCCGTGCTGCTGTGAAAGCCCGTGGGGACCTTTAAGAGGCTGGTGGGCCTGGGGGCCCACCCCTTGCACCTAAGGTGCGATGGGGAAACCTTCACTCTAGGGATGCTGAATATCGCCAGACTCAAGGCCTCCCCGTCCCAAGCTAAGAAACTGAGTTTTTTACAATACAATTTACCCATTGATATCCTGGCCATCCAGGAGTCCCGCTGTCCATGAGGTTTTGAGGAAGCTTGGAAAACAATGCTCCTCCCATCCCTATCCTTTTGGTCAAAGCACTGTGGGATGCTAATTCAGAAATTTTTTTTTAAAATTCACATCTTCAGAAACATTCCTAAATGGCTGAGTGCTCGCCATCACCTTCTCGTGGGCTGACGCGGCGCATGCAATCATCAACATCTATGCCCCAAATGGTGCACATGAGCGTTGGGAAATTTTCTCGTCGGTTAAATCCCTCCTGCTACCCCCTGATTCTTTCCTAGTTGGTGACATGAACTGTTGGCTAACCTCACCAACGGACCGGTGGCCACCCTCACCCCACGCCCACAGGGTCACGTAGAACTATGCGTTCTAAAAGCCACCCTTGGGTTAATGGATGCGCTGCCATGACATGCCCCACTGCTCAAAAACATGACGCATCTCCACGTCCACAACGGCCAATTAAGGTCCATGACCCACATCGACTTTACTCTACACCTGCAAAATTCCAACTCCCACATCTCCCACTTCGAAACAACAAAAATGGAATTCTCTGACCACCAACTGGTCTCAATAACCTACTACTTACCTGTCACAGTTGCAAAGGCCCCACATTGGACAAAATCTGCCCCCTCCCGAGCTTGTGACACCAGGATTTTCCACATGGGTGGAAAAGGCAACTTTGGCAAAATCGTTTGTTGCACTGTTTTGTGCAGACCCCATTTCCACATGGGCAACTTTTCAAAGAGGATACCAACCGCCACTATCGCCATCTCACCTCCAGACGCTCATGAGCCACATCGGCGGTTATCTCACGCGCTCTGGTGGAATTGGCCCAGTTGGAGTCCAACATTCCAGCCACAGGATACAGCCCTACATGGGGCCAGAAGTGGGCGGAGGCAGCCGCCCACCTCAACGCACTCGAAAGGCAACACAAACATTGGGTTTGTGTCCAATACAGGGCCACACGCATCACTAAAGGTGACAAGTGCACCGCATACTTCTTTAAAAAAATTTTCGCACCACGCCAGAGCGTGTCCTGCACACAGGTGCGAAGATTGGATGATTCCATTGTGGATATGCCAGCCAAAGTGGCAATTAAAACGCAAAAATATTACTCTGAGTTATACCGAGCCAAACCAATTCAGCTGGCCAAAATGGCGGTTTTTCTCGACTGAGCTCATATCTGCACCATTTTCTGATACCCGGAAATAATGAATTTAGTTACTCTGAACGAATTATGGACAGCCATTCACGGTGCGCCAAGCCAAAAATGCCCAGGCCCAGATGGAATTCCATATGAGTTCTACAAAAAATATTTCAAATATATATCTCCATTGCTGCTAGCCTCACTTAACCAAAGCCTGTTGGAAACGCGCCTCCTACCAGGAGGACATAGGCTCTTACTGTCACACTCTTCAAGAAAGGGGATAAGCTTGACTTAGCCAACTGGCGCCCCACTTCTCTAACAAACACAGACACCAAAATTTTAACAAAAATCATGGCTAACCGTTTAGGGACTGTAGCATCTGCCACCATCTCCCCAGAACAATTCGGTTTCATCCCCAGAAGGTCAATTTGGGATAACGTGCACTCTGTGGCTAATGTATGTCAGTCCACAGCCTCTGGTGCACTTGTATTTTTAGACTAACAGAAGGCCTATGATAGAGTAAACTGGGAATACCTTAGGGCCTGCCTCCATCAATTCCGCCTACCCCCCGCTTCATAAACTGGGTAATGCTGCTCACAGAATCTGCGACAATGGCAGTGCGTGGCCCAGGCTTCCTAACGGAAGTAGTCCACCCTCAAAGGGGCTTGCGACAAGGAGACCCCCTCAGCCCACTCTTATACAACTTCAGCCTTGACCCACTACTGCGAAATGAGAATGCCCAACTCACTGGGGTCCATGTGCCAGGCCAAACCCCAGTCAAGATGATGGAATTTGCTTATGATTGCATGGTGGGGGTGTCTAATAACAAAGATGCACGCGCGCTTGAAGCCCTCATTCAGGAATACTCCCAGGTAAGCAACGCGGCACTGAACGCCTCCAAAACCGAAATCATCCTCCTTGGTCGGTTTCAGAACTGCTGGGCCCCAGCAATTATTTCCCAACCCGGCCCATCTGCTCGCCCACATCCACGCCTTACTAACTCAACACACACCGCTCCACTGGTGCTCCCCTTCATGCCACGTCCTACCATAGGACTGGTGCGCCATCTGGGCGTGTGGATGGAGGCAGGCGGATATGCGTCAGCAGTAATGAAGTGCCGTATACTGGACAATGTGACAAAGCGAATTGCCTCTCTCAGAGCCCACCCTACTACCCTCACTGGCAGGGTTGTTCTTGCCAACTCTATGCTCCTATCCAAAGTCTGGTTTGGAGCCCACGCCATCCCCTTCTCCCCAAGCTTCTTCAAATCCCTGTATGCTTTGCTGCAAGGATGGCTTTGGTCAGGCCGTCCTCCACCAGTACGGCTAGAGGTCATGTTTGGCCCTCATCATCATGGTGGCATGGGCCTGCTTGACTTCAAAGCCCATGCCGCCAAGATCCTGGGCACCTGGATCACGGCCGTCACCGCTCCTACACTCCCACCCCAACACTGGTCCCACACGGCCTGCTCCAACTTCTCCCGAGCCTTGGGCCTCAACAATCCATCAAACCCCACTCCCTGATGAAATACCTTGCATCACACACACCGGCCACAGGTCCTCACGGGACTAAAACCCACTACAAACGAATCCTACTCTCCATGCGAAGCACAGAGTGGAAAAATTCTTTTAGCGGACATACAACATGAAGAGGCCGCCCCTCTCCTCAGTTCACACAAGAGGTACAGGGGCTACCCATCCATGATGGCGTGATCCCCATTCGACCCCAAGTCCTATCCAGGGTGGACTACCTGGACATGATGGACATCCCTTATTCCACTAAGACCCAAAAGACTATCTGGAAATACGCACACCATCCTCTGTTGCAGCCTCAAGTCCGCTCCCATGTGTGGCGCTGCCTGAGGCGGGTGTATCATACAGCTGAGCGCTCTAATGCTTTACACTCATCCTGTGTCGTGTGTGGCCAGTATGGAACGCTGTTCCACCGCCTGGAGAAGTGCCCCACCTCTAAGTGATATGGCGCGAAGTTCAACGTCTGCTCGGCCAGGATCAAACGCATCCCTTCAGTCTGTCAAGAGATATGTTTGCTTCATCAATGGCCTCCCCCCTTCCACCCTCCCTCCGTGCTCTGGTGGTTGCAATCGCCATGTGGACTATCCACACGATTGTCTTGGATGCCATCGCTGGCTCCATCCCCACCCTCCCTGAAGCTGTCCACAGATTCTGGTCTCATTTGGTGGACCACTTTCAAGCGTTGATGTTTGGATACCTCCCACCGCATCACCGACAGCTAGTCTCCTTCTGGTTCCCAGTCTGGGTCATCAAATCAGAACCCTTCCTCCACACGTGCTCAATAGTGGCTACGGCCCCTTCACACGTTCCCTCCCCCTCCCCATAAGTGGCGTTCCCGCTGGCAACAAAAGATAGCATCGCTTCTCTGGGGTGCCTCCCCTGGTACTAAGTTTATCTTTCCTGAGTCATATTCGGAAGTGTCCATCCCATGGTCGGCCTTCCCTGCAATAAATTTAAAAATTTAAAATTCTCTTTCTCAATATTTTTCTTTTAGCTTATTTAAGGCTTTTAAAGCCTATTAACTCGCTAGGGTTTTGGGGCCCTGATTAATTATGGACATGGGTTGGAGTTGCTCCCCATAGCTCGACAAGCTGTGTGAGCTCCATCTGCATCTGTAGCTCCTCTCTTTGGATTTTCAGTAGGGTTTGGTGCAGATGAGTTGAGCATTTCCAACGTTAGTAGTCTGCGTCCACTACTTCATGTGCCCTTATTCATTGTCAGATTTGGAGAAAATGGCGCTGTAGGCCTCAAGCAGGGTGTGGACTTTATCCTGCTCAGCTTAGGTTAGTTCATCAGAGATATGAACAGTAGGCAATGTACATAAAGATTAGTTGGCGGGTAAACACATACTATCCATAGACTCAATACAGTATGATTTGCTTGATGTTCTCAATGGGTATCGTCAGGCCTCACCCAATCTCCTGATGCTTTTTTAACAACATATCCTTCTTGGTGAGATTCCTTAGTAGGAGATTAATAAGCTGATGATAGGCGGGGTCTAACACGATTGGCAAAACTCTGGGCTTAAAAAATCTAAATGCTTCAATGCTAATGAGGTGTAATTGGCAATTGTGTGGGATTTTAATGGCAATCTCCGTGTCAGCTACCATTTGTTCCCCAGCTTTAATGACCACCTCTTCAGAAGCATAAAAAGTGATACCCTCCAGGGCGTCCACTGATGGAGGCAACATTTGTGTATGCCTGCCTGAGGTGGTGTAATTTAAAGACAAAGCGGAGAGGGGATACTCCATCTTTGCAAACATAATCCTTTTTCTTGAGCTCATCATTAGTCAGAATCAGAGGAACCTTATAGCTAAGCAGGAGAGATAGCCTTGATATAAGTTAGTCAGACCTTCATATTTGAGCATAAGTTGGGTTCAATGAGTAAATAGTAGGCATTATTGGTCAAAACCACTGTTGGAGCTGACAAGAAAAGTTTCCAAAAACTAATGGGCAGAGAAGAGTACACCCTGATGGCGTTGGTGTTGTTAGGGCCCACAGTTTTAAACTCTTGTGTCTAGGCAAGGTCAGGGGCCAGCTTAATTTTTTAATGATCTTAATTGACACAGCGTTCTCCAGCAACACAGTGTCAAGGATAGCTTTAACCCGCACTCCATTAATGACAACCTTCACTTTGGTTAAGGTTCCACCCAAGGTGAAGGAAAAAGCGAGGACATCCTTTAGATGGAAAGTTGAGGCAAGTTGTTTAGCAGTTTCAGGATATTTCTCCTGGATATTCTTCAGGGTATGAACACACTGGGTGATCGAAGAAATATGGTAATGAGCTGATCATCTTCACTGGCAGTGTCAACAACTTTGAGACCTCTTATCACTTGCCAAAGATAAGTTTGATGAGGAGTCTTAGCCAAATTCAATCTCTTTGAATTCAATCAGTCAGGTACCTCCACTTCACCTGGGGCTCCTAAAACATAATTACCAACATCTTCATCACCCCCTTCAGATTCATTATCAGAGGGGTTACTAATGCATGTGAGGGAGCCCATAGGAGGTGAGGTAGGTTCAGGAATTCCTTTATGGGATGATAGGTCCTGTGGTTGCTCCTCCACCTTACTTACTTTTTGGGGGAGGTTGTTGGAATTGTGACGGCTCAATTTTCAACCTTCAAAGTGGGGGGTTAGTGCTGCCTCATGAAGACAGGTTTCATACTAGATTTATCTGAATGAAAGGTTGTGGGGGATAACGCCGTGGAGGTGGATGCTTTAACTTCAACAGCTTTGGGTATTTCAGTGGCTGTGTGCTTCTGTGAAACAGGCGGTTTAGCCTTTGTAACCTGGTCATTTAACCCATTGTTAGTGGGAGCAATAGGGACCTGAGAAAGGATGTTTAGATTTAGAAGCCAGATTTGGGACCACTTGGAAAAGCCGGTATGAAGAAGATGGGCAAGGTAAAGGGACGACTGCTTTCACCATCTGAGATTTTGAACCGAAGACGAAGGGGAGCACAGCCCCATCACAGCCATTACCATCTGGCTATCTTTACTGAAATAAGAAGAATTTTGTGATGACAATTCATTAGGAGCAGGTTTCCAGAGATAAACAGCTGTAGTAGATGCGAATTGGTCAGCTAGATGCTAGGCTCAGAGATCCTTATGTAGGGTCAAGTTCATAGATATCAGCAATTGCTAGTAAGGCCTTCTGATATCTCGTAAAGTTTTGAAAATAAGCTTTATGTAAATGAGATGCATGGACAAAGAGGGATCAGATTCCAAGCCAGCCAAGGTAGCCGCAATAGCATCATAAGAGGGGACATTTGGGAATGCAACAGATGTTGTGCTTTATTTTAGAAAGCGCTCAACAAAAAAGGTAATCAATTCTCCCTCTTGCAGACTAAGGCACATAAAAGCCTGTTTTTGTCATTTTAAACTTTGTTTGGAACCAGATTCTTCAAGAAGCGCTTGATTAACCTCTTCCAAGTGCTGAGGTTGGCCATGGTGGGTACCATTATTTCTTAGGCTATTTGATTCAAGCAGGGAAAAATTTACTGGATTTTTTACCGGTCAGTTGCTCCTTCAATAGCAGGTTTATTAACATAAATAATGGAGGCAAAAAAGCCCTCACCAGTTGTAGCTTGCCTTATAGAAGGGTATTTTTATAACAGGGCGTTGCAATAAGATCTGCTCAAGCCTTTTTTGACGAGACAAAGCACTGGCTATCTGTATTCCATAATAGCTAACTTAGGGTTAATATCAGCGAAAAGGCTAGAAGGGTTACCACCCCCAACAGCTCCATATTTTTGAACGTTTTTGTGGCGTACAGATCACTCTGTAGTGAGCTCCACTAGTTGTATTTGTAGTGTGGAAGAGACTCGCTGGTGCTCATTACCTTAAATACAACAATATAGTGTAGGGGGTTCTGTTCTACCACTTAAAAGAAAATAAAATACTAATAAATACTAGAAAAGTTGTGTTTTTAGATTTTATTAAGAGCTGCTCAGGGGAGTGGGGGGTAAAAGAGAGAATACACTTAGTAGGTCAATAGTTATCTAAAACTTCGAGGCTCAAAATTTGGATAGCTTAGTAAAGTACAAATTATGTAAAGTGATCCTTCAACCTATCAATTCTCTTTAACACACCTCATTTAGGCAGAATGGCCAATTGATGGTCAGGAGCAGGAAGGACTAATCTATTATGTAATATTTTTTTTATATTTATTGTGGGGATGGCTGACCAGATGATGGACACTTCTGATAATACATGAGGAAAATGATACACAATAATAGGGGGGCACTCTGGAGAAGCTAATGCTGTCTCCTGTTGCCAGTGGGAACGCCACTACCGGGAGGAGGGGGAACGTGTATAGGGGCCAGAGCCACAATTGAGCTTGTGTGGAGGAAGCTGAAGTGATGAACAAGACTGGGAACCAGGATGAGACCAACTGATGGCAACACGGCGGGAGGTAACCAAACAACCACACTTGAAAGTGGTCCACTAAGTGCGACCAGAAATGGCGGACCGCTTCTGAAAGGGTGGGGGAGGAGTTTGTAATGGCATCTAAGACAATCGTGTGGATAGTCCACATGGCAATTGCGATCACCAAATCATGGAGGGAGGTTGGAAGAGGGAAGACCATAGATAAAGCAAACATATCCCTAGAAAAACTGAAGGGTTGTGCCTGATCCTGGCAAAGCAGGCGTTGCACCTCACGCCATATCGCTTTAGATGTAGGGCACTTGTCCAGGCGGTGAAACAGCGTTCCATACTGCCCACACACGACACAGGATGAGTGCAAAGCATTTGAGCGCTCAGCAGTGCAGTACAACTGCCTCAAGCAGTGCCACACATAATAAAGGATATGAGGCTGCAGAAGAGGGTGGTAGGCGTATTTCTAAATCGTTTTCTGGGATTCAAGGGAATAAGGGATGTCCATCATGTCCAGGTAGTCTACTCTGGAAAAGATATGGGGCCTTGCGGGTATCAAGCCATCCAGAATGGGTAGACCCTGTACCTCCTGTGTGAACTGAGGAGAGGGGCGCCCCCTCTGGGTAGTGTGTCCACAAATATGAATTCTCCGCTCAGCGCTCTGCATGGAGAGGAGGATTCGTTTGAAGTGGGGTGCAGTTCCATGGGGACCTGTGGCTGAAGGATGGGAAGCCAGATACTTCATCAAAGAGTGAGGGTGTGACGGATTGGTAAGGCCCAGGGCATGGGAGAAGTTGGAGCGGGCCGCGCGGGACCAGTGTTGGGCTGTAAGGGTAGGGATGGTAACAGCAGCGATCCAGGTGCCTAGGATTTTTGCAGCATGGGCCTCAAAGTTGAGCAAGCCCATGCCTCCACTATGGCGAGGGCCAAACATGACCTCTAGTAGCACTGGCAGTGGGCAGCCCGACCAAAGCCACCCTTGCAGAAGGGCATATAGTGACATGAAGAAACCTGGGGAGAAGGCGATGGCGTGGGCCCCAAACCAAGCTTTGGAGAGGAGCATAGAGTTAACTAATACAACCCTGCCGGTAAGGGAAGTAGGGTGAGCTCTGAGGGAGGTGATGCACTTTGTCATGTTATCCAGAATATGTTTTTCTATCACCGTTGAGGCAAACCCGCCTGCCTCCAACCACACCCCCAAATGGCGAACCAGCCTAACGTTAGGGCGCGGCACAAAAGGGAGAACAAGTTGGGAAGTGTGGAATGAGCGGGGAAAGCAAGCGCTTGCTAGCAGACGGGGTGGACTGGAAACAGGGCGCTGAGGCCCAACGGGTTTGATACCGACCAAGTAGAATGATTTTGGTTTTGGAGGTGTTGAGTGCAGCACTACTTACCTCGGAGTAAACCTGGATAAGAGCTTCAAGCGTGCGTGCATTCTGATTGTTGGACACCACAACCACACAGTCATCAGCAAACGTCAACATTTTGACTGGGGCTTGGCCTTGCACTTGGACCCCAGTAAGGCGGGAATTCACATTGCAAAGGAGTGGGTCCAGTCTGGAGTTATATAATAGTAGGCTAAGGGGGTCCCCTTAGCATAGTCCCCTTTGAGGGCGGACTATGTCCGTGAGCAAGCCAGGGCCATGCACAGCCATTGTGGCAGATTCTGTCAGCAGCATCACCCAACAGATGAAGCGAGGGGGTAGGCATAATTGGTGGAGGCAGGCCCTTAGGTATTCCCAGTTTACTCTATCATAGGCCTTCTGTTAGTCTAAAAATACAAGTGCACCAGAGGCCGTGGACAAACAGGCGTCAGCTACAGTGTACACGTTGTCCCAAATCGACCTTCTGGCTATGAAACCAAATTGTTCTGGGGAGATGGTAGCAGATTCTACAATCCCTAAACGGTTAGCCAAGATTTTAGAAAATTGTGTGTCAGTGTTTGTTAGAGAAATGGGGCGCCAGTTGGCCAAATCTAGCTTATCCCCTTTCTGAGAGCGTGATGGTGAAGGCCTCTTGACCTCCTGGTAGGAGGCGCGTTTCCAAAAGGCTCTGGTTAAGAGAGGCAAGCAACAGAGGGATAAATATTTGAAGTACTTCTTATAGAACTCATAAGGAATGCCATCAGGACCGGGGCATTTCCTATTTGGTGCACCACAGATGCTGGACCATAGTTCATCTGGAGTAATCAAATTTATCAACTCTGGGAAATGGAAAATGATGTGGATGTGTGTGCAATTGAGAAAATACACCATTTCAGCCGGTGGAATCGAGTCAGATTGGTATAATTCAGAATAATAGTTTTTTATCTCAATAGCCACTTTGGCCAGTGTATCCGCTGCAGAATTGTCTGGCCTTTTCCACTGTGTGCAGGCCAAACTCTGGCGCGGTGCAAAGAATTTTTAAGAAAATAATTAAGCACATGTCACCCACTGTGATGTATTTAGCTCTGTACTGAACTTAAACTCAATGCTTGTGTAGCCGCTTAAGTGCATTGAGGTGGGCGGCTACTTCTGCCCACTTGCGGCCCCAAGCAGGGCTGTAGCCCTTGGCTGGGAAGTTGGACACCAGGTGGGCCAGCTCTGCCAGAGCGCGCGAGATGACCGTGGAGGTGGATTCTGAATGTTAGGAGGACAGGTGGTGAGCCTGGCAGATTGTATCCGCCTTGAAGGCCGACCAGGTGGAAATTGGATCAGCGCAAAATGGTGCAATAAACTCTGGAGCCATGGTTTCATATTCCATTCATGAGGAATATGTGGCAACGCAATTTCAGCTGGGTGGAGTTTTCACCAATTTAAAGCTTGAGCAACAGGGTTGGGTATGTGGAAGGAAATTGAAACCAACCTGTGACTAGAAAAATTGATCTTCATCGTGGTTAAAGTGGAAATTTGGGTACAAAATTTCAATGGCGTGAGGATAAAGTCAATTCAGGACATGGACCTTAATTGGCAGTTGTGGACGTGGGAGCGTGACATGCTTTTGAGAAGCAGAGCATGATGCAGAAGCATGTCAATCAACCCTAGGGTGGCCTTGAGGATGCGTAGTTCTATGTGTCCCTGTGGTGGGGAAGATGAGGAAAGCCAGTGGTCGGTGGATGGGTTCAACCAACAGTTCATGTCGCCAACAACAAAAGGGTCAGGGGTAACAAAAGGGATTTGACCAATAAGAAAAATTCCTGATGTCCTTATGCACAGGATGGGGCATAAATGTTGACAATAGCGTGCACTATGTCAGCCCACGAAAAATTGATAACAAGGATGCAGCCACCAAGGAAGGATTTAGATGATAAAAAGTAAAAATAATTGTTTTTTCTAATAAGCACCCCACAGTGCTCAGAACAGAAGGATAGGGAAGGGAGGAGCATGGATTTCCATGTTTCCTAAAGAACCGCATGGACAAAGGGACTCATGGATGGCAAGGATGTCCATGGGTAAATTATGTTGTAAAAAACTCAGTTTCAAGCCTGGGATGGTGAGGCCTAGAGTCTGGTTACGTTTAACATCCCTAAAGCAAAGGCTCCCCCACATTCTTAGATGTGAGGGGAAGGGCATTTAAGCCCTTCAGCCTTCTCTTGTTCTCAACGGCGCTTTTTGGCGCCTCAGGTATGTGATGCAACATAGTTGGAAGAATGGGTAGCTTTAGCAGTCAGGTTCATTTTGGTTTTTGCCTTCGCTTTTTGTTTTCCCACTGCAGAACGAGATTTTTGTGATGCATGCATTTTTGGTGCACCAATGTAAGTTTTTGAATTTTTGGCTGGGAAGTTGGAGACTGAGTTAGTTCCAATCGAGGCTTGAGCGCATTGGTCAAACAAGTTTGACTCACCCATCAGGCTTCAGCTTGGGCAGCCCAATCTGATTGGTTGAGAAATTCTCGAGCTGCTTCAGCCATGAAAGTCTCAATTTCCTCCTGAAGCTAGGAGGGTGGGATAACGGAGGCGATCTTGGCCGCCTTTTTGGCGGCCGCCTTGCAAGCCTGTTTGGCCTTCTTCCACTCTTGTGGGGATATTGGGTGCGCTACTAAGTAGCAACCTTGTGCTCCATATGGGAAGGCCTCCTTTGTATCAGTGGTTGGTTCATAGTGGGTCTCCCCGGTGTTCATAGCCTCCAAGGTATGCTCTTGGTATGTGATGCCCTCCTTGGAAGGGCAGGTGTGTGCCTTGTGGCCAAATGCATCATAAAGGGCGCAGATGGGAGGTGCGCTGTCCACGGTGACCCTGAAAGGGTGGGTGTCTTGTCCCTTGATAGTGAAAAAAGCGGTGTGTGGTATTTGGGTTAGATCCTTTGCTATCCCCTCGTCTGGGGTTAGGACTGCAATCGCTTTGCTGGTGCACAGATGTGGCATCAACATAAAGCGTTGCATTTTAAAGGATTATATTTCGCCATATATGGTGAGCCCAGCCTTCAGGTGTTGTTTGAGCATGGCACGTTTGACCGTAGTGGGCAGAAAGTCAAAAGTTGAAAAAATCTGGTTTGATTTTTTCCATCTGGTGCGCTTAGTTTTGATAACCCACTGCCCATCTGAAAAGTCTGACACAACGCGCACCATTGCAGCTTCGTCCACTGCTTCCTTGCTTTCAAAACTGAGATCCAGCTAATCGCGTGGCATGGTATGAGGTGCAACATACACCGCATTCAGGAAATGAGTGTGCACATCCCCACAAAACTTTTCCCACATCACCGTCTGCTGAACATCCAGGAATACTTGTAATCCATGTTCCACAAACGAAAGTGGTTGATTGTGTGGCGTATTAATGTACTGGTTGCATCGCGCCTGCCAAGCTAAAATTTCCAGGGAAATGGTTACCACCAGCTTTTTGTTAAGCTTGTCTATTCCTCCAGGTTCCCTGGGGCGTTTGGAAACTTTAGATGTCACAGGGCCAACACCTGTGCCCTTTACCTTACTTGCTCAACTGCTCCCCGACATGGGCGCATACAATCTCCTCAGTGAGATTATCAAACTAATATCTGACTTGAATTGAATTTGTAGCAAAAGTGATTGCAACGAGAGAGAAAAGTTTACTAGTCCATTATGTAGTGTTTTTATTAATTTTACTCAATCAATGGACTTGAAAAATTTTTACTTGGTTGAACACTGTCAGAATTTTAACCAGATGGAATCCTCCAATTAACATATAGTTAGTTGGGAGGATATGGCCAATCCTGGTGGGATGGCTCAAGACTAGATTGCATGGTGTTTAATATAATTGCGATTAGTTGCCCTTAATTTGGAATGAGCCAAAATTAGTATTCCACCAATTTGGGAAGTAAGGTATAAGTGGGGACAATCAGTGTTCCCAAATTATTATAAGGATCACTGGTGACTGATAGCCAAGTATGATCCAATTTTTATATGTTGGCAGAATCTGTGTTTGATGCCAACTGCCAAACATGGACCATTGTGTAAATTCTGGTGGAAACTGATGTATTTGCTATTAATCGTCTGACTATGATTTCACTGCTTAAGTGGAAGAACTGGAAACTTAAGCCAAACATGCTCCAATTGTACTAATTATTTGAACAAATAAAAATCTGGTAATTATGAGTTTGAGGAGCCAAGGATGTTTCCAGCGTCTCATATTTATTAAATTAACCATTGACTGAATAAGTTGATTCCAAATCAATCAACTGAGACAATTTGAGACATGATGTCAGCAAGATGATAAGAACTCTGAGTCAAAGCAATTAAAAAAAGAGGTTTCAGAGCATAATAATTAATTTAAATGTTGAATCAAAATTCGACGTTTATATAATTTAATTATCTAATTTACTCACTGGTGGCACAAGGCTGAGGATGAGCAAAAATAATATTTTAGTCATTGGCAATAACGAGGCAAGAGGGTCAACTCCAGGGAAGAGAGTAAGTGTAGTGGAAGGCTGAGAGAGTAGTTGGCTGAAAGAACCATCAATGAGCTGATAAGTCAGCGGTGGGCGCAGTAGCCCTTTTGTAAATAGTATAAATACCTGTTGCTTCCATTTTAACAAAAATCTCCCTTTCCCAATAAAACTTTTGATTTAAGTTAATTGTTTATTTTATTGGTTGGGGGTTGGGCTGGGGATCCCTGAATGGTGCAGTGACATGCCAAAGGGTCAGCTGGTGCTGATGGCCCTGTGCCTAGGCAAAATGGCAAGTGCTCACCAGTCTTCATACTGGTTGGCCTGCCAACTAGCAGAGCACACAGTCGAATTATCTTACATACCACTTCTGACCCTAAAAGAGGGTCCTGTTTCTGTGGTGTAAATTTTACTAAACTAGATGAGGTTGGTGGAGGAGCCTTTAGTGAGCTCACAAAATTTGGCTGAAAGTTCTGTGTAATCTGAGTGTCCAAACTCAATATGTTTGCCCAATAATTATTAGAAGTGTTACCCTATTTTGGGGGTTCCACTGGGAAACATCCAGGGTCTTCTGGCCGAAATTCATATTAAACCTCTCTGAACCACTTTTATCAATACATCAGACCTGAATTGTCTGACATTTGTGAAATGAGTGTTTTGAATGAAATTAAGTGATAG
Organism: Massospora cicadina; assembly: GCA_022478985.1. Taxonomy (NCBI): domain Eukaryota; kingdom Fungi; phylum Entomophthoromycota; class Entomophthoromycetes; order Entomophthorales; family Entomophthoraceae; genus Massospora; species Massospora cicadina. The sequence continues at coordinate 258,600 of JAKSZP010003954.1, forward strand.
TTTCAGTCAAAAGTCCCTGGCCAATTCTTGGTGGAACCATCAAATTGGGGCAATACCATTATTAATACTTATCAGGCAAACCATCTAGTACTAAAAAATACTTATCAGGCAAATAGCACGAGTTTGGGTAGTAGAATTACTCTGAATTGTCAGCAAAATTAAAGGAGCCATTCGGAGGTCCCTCCTCATCTTATAATTAATTCAGTTCACCCTACACCGTGGAGACTGGCCCCTTTTATAGGGTTGGAGGGAATCCCACAAGGTGCAAATATTTACCCACCCATTGATTGATTAATATATCTTAATCTTGCTCACATATTTATCCTACCTGCCATTACCACCATCAGCTGCTCTGTCAAAGCAAGACAAGTCTCCAGAGTTCTGATAGGTCACATCACAATATTCTCTAGATTGGACATTACAAAGCTAATCTGAACTTTGATCCCCAACACCATTAAATACTAAGCATCGAGATATTGAGAGGGTTCACTTTTCACCCTTCACATTAAATATAATAAAAACTAGAAAATAAACATTTTATCATTATCAGAGTTGTCATATTCTAATACAAACTGTCCAAAATCCCTGAAAATATTTATTCTAGCAGTAGAAAGTGCTACTTCTTCTGCCCTAAATTGTTGAAATTCAGGGTTAAAAGCACCCACGAGCATCTCCAGCCCTGAATTTTAACAGCACCACATTTTAAGCTCCTGGGTGGTGCTCTGGAGCCCTTTAATGCTCCCACAGAGCAATTTGCATTTCAGGATCCAGGTCAAATATGGGAATCTCTTTTCATACGCAAACATGGCCATCATTGAGATGGCCACAGAAGGTTTTAAGCCCGCCAGTTTTAACAATTTCCATTCTTTTAAGGGTTATTTTGACCTTGAATTCCACTTTTCTCTAATGCAGCAACAGCAGCTAAGCTGCCTTTATTATTTAAATAAATCCACTGTCACTATTTACATTCAGATTCTGTAGGAGGCCACTTTGATGGTTCAGCTCGCTGGGTTGTCCTCCAACCTTTCCCCTGAATGCATCCAACATGAGCTCACGAAGGGCTTGGCTTTTTATGGCAAAGACCCAATGTTGCAATTTGTGATTCCAAATATGTTGATCATCTAGCAGGGCCTCACGCCTTTGCGACAATCTTCCCATTCAATCACCACACCCACCTTGCAATTCTCCCTCACACAGTGATCAGATCTTCCCCTGATCACCCATTCTGGGAATGCATCAAGAATGTCCACGCCATTTTCACTTTGTGATTCAAACTTGATCATTTAAAGTGCAAGTGTCTTACAGTTTCCACCTCCACCACTTCTGCTGCTCCCCCTTTAATGTCACTTCAGCTGTCGCCTTACCCCAATTTTCTTAGTGAGACTTGACTCCACCCCCAACCTCAGTGAATTCTGGCGCTGCTTTTAAAGTTGCGGCCAATAAAAATTTTACAAAATTAAAAATTAACTGGATTGTAAAATTGTTAGTTGATGGATGGATCTCTTCCAGATGAGTGGTCATGGTCAACAGTATGCAACTAATCAGCTCCTGCTACTGCTTCAATTCTAGTGGCTGGCCAAGAGTTGGCTAAACTAAATCAATTTGATTGTCTCAAATGGATTGATGATAGCAAACGATTTTTCAATGTCAAGCTAGAGTTTGATTTAGAAGTTTTTTTATTAATCCCCCAATTTGTGCCCTTTACATTTTTGCTCAAAACCAGATTTTTCAAATTATAGAAATTAAATCAAATTGATGTAGAAGCTGAAGCTTCTCCTGCCAACACCCTACTCCACTAGCAGCTTCATTAAGTGATACAACCTCTCTTTTAAGGTATTTCATCCCAAAATCTTTCCTATGATTCTGATAAAGATGCAAAATATGAAATTGAGGAGCTTGCTTTTGGTGTAATCTGCACATGCATCGATGTGGCAAAAACTTCTCTTTTTAACCTAATTATCCCAACCTGCCAATGCATCAAATCATTTACTTGTGTGCCAGCTCTTAGCACTTTTGCTGAGCATCAACTTGCTCAATATGTTGAGGCGATGGACACCACCAGTCTCATAAATGAAGAAAACCCACAATTATACATCCTTACAAACTCATGTTGCTGATGCTCTACCCTAATGTTGTCAACCATGGTCTGCCAGCTAAAGCAGGAGCTGGACAAAATTACCTCAAAGCTTCCTCATCTTCTGATATGGCTTCATAGGCTGTTAGCTGAAGTGGCATATTGGGATTTTTTTATTTTATAAAAATTCCTTTGTTGTGCTCAATTGCAAATAAAGATGCATTGCAGCTCCCCTTTTTGGGTTGGGCACCACTAGTGCTAAAAATGAATGGACAATTAATAGTCAAGCTAACATATTCTATGGTGCAAGCGCTTAATTTTAAACTCAATTAAAGCCACAAATAAAATAGAAAATTTAGTGTCTAATTGTCTAAAGCAAAGCCAAATCAAGCAGATACACAATTTTTTCAAATAAATTTGATAACTACGTTGGCTCATCTTATTTTTTATCTTTAAAAATCAATTGCAATATAAGTTGTCTATATATATATATTAAACCACTAAACTACTTAGCTAAAAACAAAGGTATACCAAATTGACCAATCACCAATTGCTTGGTAAAACCAAATAAAACTAAAAAAAGAAACGGCAACAACTTACCAAGACCACTTAACTTTTTAGATCAAGGAATCAATAACCGCTTAATAAGCCCCCACCAAGGTTACTATTTAACTTACAACCACTAACAACTTGTAAACATATAAACTATTAATTAAACTGTATATCTAACTTCTACTTTTCTTTCTCGTTACAAACACTTTTGCAACCTATTCAATTCAAGACTAAATCTAGTTTGATAATCTCATAGAGGGGATTAGTCTGCGCCCATGTCTGGGAGCAGTTGGGCAAGCAAGGCAAGAGGAGCAGGCGGAAGGCCCGCGGCCTCTAACATTCAAAAAAGCCCCAGAGAATCCGGCGGAATAGAAAAAAATCTAAAAAAACCAACGGTCACAATTTCCCCAGAGATACTCACATGGCAAGCACGATGCAACCAATACATAAATACGCCACATTCCCAGCCACTTTCATCGGTGGAATTCGGAGTCCATGTGTATCTGAACATCCAAAAAACGGCTCTATGGGAAAAATTTTGTGAAGATGTACACAAAATTTTCCTGACTGCGGTGTACATTTCACCTCACTCCATGTCACGCAGTTGGCTGGACCTAGGTTTCAGAAGCAAAATAGCAGCAGATGAGGCTGCAGCAGTGTGCATAGTGGTCAACCTCCCCAAAGGGCTAATGGGTCGTCAAAACTAAATGCACCAGATGGACAAAATCAAACCAAATTTTCCTCACGTTTGACTTTATGCCTACTACGGTAAAACTTGATAATTTGAAGCAACACCTGAAAGATGGTCTCGCCATATACAGCGAAATACAATCTTTCAAAATGCAACATTTCATGCTGATGCCATACCTGTGCACCAGCAAAGCCATCGCAGTTCTGACCCCAACTGAGGAGATCGCGAAGGACCTAACCCAGATCCCACACTCCACCTTTATTGACATCACAGGGCATACCACCTACCCATTCCAGGTAACCATGGACAGCGCGCCCCCCATCTGCACCCACTGTGATGCATTCAGCCATAATGTGCACGCGTGCCCCATCAAGGAGGGCGTCACATTCCAAGAGCACCTCTCGGCAGCCATGGCCAGCGGAGAGGTGCACTACAAACCAAATGCAAGCACCAAGGAGGCTTTCTCGTGGGGAGCACAAGGATGCTACCTATTGGTAAAGCCCATCTCCCCCAAGAGTGGAAGAAGGCCAAGCAGGCCCATAGGGCCGCGGCCAAGGAAGCGGCCAAGGCCACCACCACCATCCCACAATCATAACGCCAGGAGGACATGGAGACCTTTGCAATGGAAGCAACTCGGAACCCATCACCCAGTCCAATTGGGAGGCCCATGCCAAGCGGGCCACTCAATCTGAGGATCTGATGGGAGATTTGATCTCACCCAATCGCTGCACCCAAGCTCCAGTTGAAACTGACTTGGGACCTATCCCAACCAAAAAAAATTTTTTTGCCCACTCGACGGTGCACCGCACTTATCCGCACCGCAAAAAATTCGTCTGACGTTGGGAAAAAAAGCAAAGGCCAAAGCCAACGCGACTCTTTCCACAGAATTTACAAAAACCCCGATAGCGTTGCTGCTAATACCCGCACTGCTGTGAAAGCCCATGGGGATCTGGAAGAGGCTGATGGGCCTGGGGCCCACCCCCTCACACCTAAGGTGCGATGGGGGAAACCTTCACTCTAGGGATGCTGGATATCGCCGGACTCAAGGCCTCCCCGTCCTGGGCTAGGAAACTGAGTTTTTTACAAAATAATTTACCCGTGGATATCCTGGCCATCCAGGAAACCCACTGTCCATGAGGTTCTGAGGAAGCTTGGAAAACAATGCTCCTACCATCCCTATCAATTTGGTCAAAGCACTGTGGGGTGCTAATTCAGAAAAACAATTTTTTCAAATTCACATCTTCAGAAACATTCCTAAATGGCTCAGTGCTCGTTGTCACCTTCTCATGGGCTTACGTTGCACACACAATCATCAACATTTATGCCCCAAACGGTGCACATGAGCATCGGGAATTTTTCTCATCAGTCAAATCCCTCCCACTACCCCCCAATTCTTTCCTAATTGGTGACATGAACTGTTTGCTAACCTCACCAACGGAACAGTGGCCACCCTCACCCCACGCCCCACAGGGTCACGTAGAACTATGCATTCTAAAAGCCACCCTTGGGTTAATGGATGCGCTACATGACATGGCCCACTGCTCGAAAACATGATGCGTCCCCACATCCACAACGGCCAATTAAGGTCTATGATCTGCATCGACCTTATTCTAACACTAGCAAAATTTCAACCCCACATCTCCCACTTCAAAACAACGAAAATGGAATTCTCTGACCACTCACTGGTCTCGATAACATACCACTTACCTGTCACAGTTGCAAAGGCCCTAAATTGGTGCAAATCTGCCCCCCAAGCTTGCGTTGACAGGATTTTCCATGTGGGTGGAAGAGGCAACTTTGGCGAAATTGTTTGTTGCACCGTTTTATGCAGACCCCATTTCCACATGGGCAACTTTCAAAGAAGACACCATCTGCCACTATCGCCATCTCTCCTCCAGACGCTCACAAGCCACATCAGCAGTTATATTGTACACGCTGGCAGAATTGGCCCACTTGTCGTCCAAGATTCCAGCCACAAGATATAGCCCTGCACGGGGCCAGAAGTGTGCGGAGGCAGCCGCCCACCTCAACGCACTCAAAAGGCAACACAAACATCAGGTTTGCGTCCAATACAGGGCCACACGCATCACTAAAGGCAACAAGTGCACCGCATACTTCTTTAAAAAAAATTTTGCACCATGCCAGAGCGTGGCCTGCACACAGGTGCAAAGATCGGCTAATTCAATTGTGGACACACCAGCCAAAGTGGCAATTGAAATGCAAGGATGTTACTCCAAGTTATACCGAGCTGAACCAATTCAGCTGGCCGAAATGGTGGAATTTCTCGACTGAGCTCATATCCACACCGTTTTCTGATACCCAGAAATAATGAATCTAAATTTTAATTTTAAATTTTAAATTTATTGCGGGGAAGGCCGACCATGGGACGGACACTTCCAAATATGACTCAGACGAGACAAAACTCAGTACCAGGTGAGGCACCCCAGAGAAGCGATGCTATCTCTTGTTGCCAGTGGGAACGCCACTTATGGGAAGGGGGAGGGAACGTGTGTAGGGGGCGTAGCCACTATTGAGCACGTGTGGAGGAAGGGGTCTGATTTGATGAACCAGACTGGGAACCAGGAGGAGTCCAGCTGCCGGCCACGTGGTGGGAGATATCCAAACATCCACGCTTGAAAGTGATCCACCAAATGAGACCGAAATCTGTGGACAGCTTCAGGGAGGGTGGGGATGGATCCAGCGATGGCATCCATGACAATCGGGTGGATAGTCCACATGGCGATTGCAACCACCAGAGCACGAAGGGAGGGTGGGAGGGGGAGGCCATTGATGAAGCAAACATATCTCTTGACAGACTGAAGGGATGTGTTTGATCCTGGCCTAGCAGACGTTGGACTTCGCGCCATATTACTTTAGAGGTGGGGCACTTCTCCAGGCGGTGAAACAGCGTTCCATACTGGCCACACACGACACAGGATGAGTGTAAAGCATTAGAGCGCTCAGCTGTACGATACACCCGCCTCAGGCAGCGCCACACATGGGAGCGGACTTGAGGCTACAACAGAGGATGGTGTGCGTATTTCCAGATAGTCTTTTGGGTCTCAGTGGAATAAGGGATGACCATCATGTCCAGGTAGTCCACCCTGGATAGGACTTGGGGTCGAGTGGGGATCACGCCATCATGGATGGGTAGCCCCTGTACCTCTTGTGTGAACTGAGGAGAGGGGCGGCCTCTTCAGGTTGTATGTCCACTAATACAAATTCTCCACTATGCGCTTCACATGGAGAGTAGGATTCGTTTGTAGTGGGTTTTGGTCCCGTGAGGACCTGTGGCTGATGTGTGTGATGCGAGGTATTTCATCAGGGAGTGGGGGTTTGATGGATTGTTGAGGCCTAAGGCTCAGGAGAAGTTGGAGCGGGCCGCGCGGGACCAGTGTTGGGATGGGAGTGTAGGAGCAGTGACGGCCGCAATCGAGGTGCCTAGGATCTTGGCGGCATGGCCTTTGAAGTCAAGTAGGCCCATGCCACCATGATGATGAGGGCCAAACATGACCTCTAGCCGTACTGGTGGAGGGCGGCCTGACCAAAGCCAACCTTGTAGCAAAGCATACAGGGATTTGAAGAAGCTTGGGGAGAAGGGGATGGCGTGGGCTCCAAACCAGACTTTGAATAGGAGCATAGAGTTGGCAAGAACAACCCTGCCAGTGAGGGTAGTAGGGTGGGCTCTGAGAGAGGCGATTCGCTTCGTCACGTTGTCCAGTATATGGCCCTCCATTACTGCTGACTCGTATCCTCCTGCCTCCAACCACACGCCCAGATGGCGTACCAGTCCTATGGTAGGTCGTAGCACAAAGGGGAGCACCAGTGGAGCGGTGTGTTTTGAGTTAGTAAGGCGTGGACTTGGGCGAGCAGATGGGCCGGGTTGGGAAATAATTGCTGGGGCCCAGCAGTTCTGAAACCGACCAAGGAGGATGATTTCGGTTTTGGAGGCGTTTAGTGCCGCGTTGCTTACCCGGGAATATTCCTGGATGAGGGCTTCAAGCGCGCGTGCATCTTTATTATTAGACACCCCCACCACGCAATCATCTGCAAATGCCATCATCTTGACTGGGGTTTGGCCTGGCACATGGACCCCAGTGAGTTGGGCATTCACATTTCGCAGTAGTAGGTCAAGGCTGAAGTTGTATAAGATTGGGCTCAGGGGGTCCCCTTGTCGCAGGCCCCTTTGAGGATGGACTACTTCCATTAGGAAACCTGGGCCGCGCACAGCCATTTCTGCAGATTCCGTGAGCAGCATCACCCAGTTAATGAAGCGGGGAGGTAGGCGGAATTGTTGGAGGCAGGCCCTAAGGTATTCCCAGTTTACTCTATCATAGGCTTTTGTTGGTCCAAGAATACAAGTGCCCCAGAGGCTGTGGACTGACACACATTAGCCACAGAGTGCACGTTATCCCAAATCGACCTTCTGGGGATGAAACTGAATTGTTCTGGAGAGATGGTGGCAGATGCTACAGTCCCTAAACGGTTAGCCATGACTTTTGTTAAAATTTTGGTGTCTGTGTTTGTTAGAGAAATGGGGCGCCAGTTGGCTAAGTTTAGCCTATCCCCTTTCTTGAAGAGTGTGACTGAAAAGCCTCATGTCCTCCTGGTAGGAGGCGCGTTTTCAACAGGCTTTGGTTGAGTGAGGCTAGCAGCAATGGGGATATATATTTAAAATATTTTTTGTAGAACTCATATGGAATGCCATCTGGGCCTGGGCATTTTTGGTTTGGCGCACCGTGAATGGTAGTCCATAATTCGTTCAGAGTAATTAAATTCATTATTTCTGGGTATCAGAAAATGGTGCAGATATGAGCTCTGTCGAGAAATTCCGCCATTTCGGCTGGCTGAATTGGTTCGGCTCAGTATAACTCGGAGTAATATCTTTGCATTTTGATTGCCACTTCAGCCGGTATGTCCACAATAGAATTATCTAATCTTCGCACTTGTGTGCAGGCCACGCTCTGGCGTGGTGCAAAAATTTTTTGAAGAAGTATGCGGTGCACTTGTTGCCTTTAGTGATGCGTGTGGCCCTGTATTGGACACAAACCCAATGTTTGTGTTGCCTTTCAAGTGCGTTGAGGTGGGCAGCTGCCTCCGCCCACTTCTGGCCCCATGCAGGGCTATATCCTGAGGCTGGAATGTTGGACTCCAAGTGGGCCAATTCCGCCAGCGCGTGCAATATAACCGCCAATGTGGCTCATGAGCGTCTGGATGAGAGATGGCGATAGTGGCGGATGGTGTCTTTTTTGAAAGTTGCCCATGTGGAAATGGGGTCTGCGCAAAACGGTGCAACAAACAATTTTGCCAAAGTTGCCTCTTCCACCCACATGGAAAATCCTGGTGACGCTAGCTCTGGGGGGCGGATTTTGCACCAATGTGGGGCCTTTGCAACTGTGACAGGTAAGTGGTATGTTATCAAGACCAGTCGGTGGTCAGAGAATTCCATTTTCGTTGTTTTGAAGTGGGAGATGTGGGGTTGGAATTTCGCTGGCGCTAGAATAAGGTCAATGCGGGTCATGGACCTTAATTGGCCGTTGTGGATGTGGGGATGCATCATGTTTTCGAGCAGTGAGGCATGTCGCGGCAGTGCATCCATTAACCCAAGGGTGGCTTTTAAAACGCGTAGTTCTACGTGACCCTGTGGGGCGTGGGGTGAGGGCGGCCACCAGTCCATTGGTGAGGTTAGCCAACAGTTCATGTCGCTGATTAGGAAAGAATCGGGGGGTAGCAGGAGGGATTTGACCGACAAGAAAAAATCCTGATGCTCTTGTGCACCGTTTGGGGCGTAAATGTTGACAATTGTGTGTGCAACATCGGCCCATGAGAAGGTGACAACGAGCACTCAGTCATTTAGGAATGTTTCTGAAGATGTAAATTTTAAAAATTGTTTTTCCGAATTAGCACCCCACAGTGCTTTGACCAAAAAATATAGGGATGGTAGGAGCATTGTTTTCCAAGCTTCCTCAGAACCTCGTGGACAGTGGGTTTCCTGGATGGCCAGGATATCCACGGGTAAATTATTTTGTAAAAAACTCAGTTTCCTAGCCCGGGATGGGGAGGCCTTGAGTCCAGCAATATCCAGCATCCCTAGAGTGAAGGTTTCCCCCATCACACCTTAGGTGCGAGGGGTGGGCCCCCTGGCCCACCAGCCTCTTCCAGGTCCCCACGGGCTTTCACAGCAGTGCGGGTATTAGCAGCAATGCTATCAGGGTTTTTGTTAATTTTTGCAGAAAGAGTCGCGTTAGCTTTGGCCTTTGCTTTTTGTTTTCCTGACGTCGGACGAATTTTTTGTGGTGCGGATAAGTTTGGTGCACCGTTGAGTGGGGCAAAAAAATTTTTTCAGTTAGGATAGGTCCCAAGTCAGTTTCAACCGGGGCTTGGGTGCAGCGATTGGGTGAGATTGAATCTCCCATTGGATCCTCAGATTGAGTGGCCCGTTTGGCTTGGGCCTCCCAATCTGATTGGGTGATGGATTCCCGAATTGCTTCTGCCGCAAAGGTCTCCATGTCCTCCTGGTGTTGTGAGTGTGGGATGGTGGTGGTGACCTTAACCGCTTCCTAGGCCGCAGTCCTATGGGCCTGCTTAGCCTTCTACTCCTGCGGGGAGATGGGCTTTACCAATAGGTAGCAGCCTTGTGCTCCCCACAGGAAAGCCTCTTTGGTGCTTGCAGTTGGTTCGTAATGCGCCTCTCCGCTGGCCATGGCCGCCGAGGGGTGCTCTTGGAATGTAACGCCCTCTTTAATGGGGCACGCGTGTGCCTTATGGCGAACGCGTCACAGTGGGTGCAAATGGGGGGCGCGCTGTTCACATTTACCCGGAATAGGTGTGTAATGTGCCCTGTGATATCAATAAAGGTGGAGTGCGGGATAGGGTTAGGTCCTTCATGATCTCCTCAGTTGGGGTCAGAACTGCGATGGCTTTGCCGGTGCACAGGTGTGGCATCAGCGTGAAATGTTGCATTTCAAAAGATTGTATTTCACCATATATGGCGAGACCATCTTTCAGATGTTGCTCCAAAATATCACGTTTTACCGTAGTAGGCAAAAAGTCAAACATGAGGAAAATTTGGTTTGATTTTGTCCATCTGGTGCATTTAGTTTTGATGACCCATTGCCCTTCGGGGAGGTTGACCACTACGCGCACCGCTGCAGCCTCGTCTGCTGCTATTTTGCTTTCAAAACCTAGGTCCAGCCAACCGCGCGACATGGAGTGAGGTGCAACGTACACCGCGGTCAGGAAAATTTTGTGTACATCTTCACAAAATTTTTCCCATAGGGCCGTTTTTTGGATGTCCAGATACACACGGACTCCGAATTCCACCAACGAAAGTGGCTGGGAATGTGGCGTATTGATGTACTGGTTGTATTGTGCTTGCCACACTAGTATCTCCGGGGAAATTGTGACCGCCAGTTTTTTTAGATTTTTTTTTCTATTCCGCCAGATTCTCCGGGGCGTTTTTGAACATTAGAGGCCACGGGCCTTCCGCCTGCTCCTCTTGCCTTGCTTGCTCAACTGCTCCCAGACATAGGCGCAGACTAATCCCCTCTATGAGATTATCAAACTAGATTTAGTCTTGAATTGAATGGGTTGCAAAAGTGTTTGCAACGAGAAAGAAAAGTAGAAATAGAAATAATGAATCTAATTACTCCAAACAAATTATGGAAAGCCATTCACAATGCGCCAAACTGAAAATGCCCAGGCCCAGATGGCATTCCATATGAGTTCTACAAAAGATATTTTAAATATATATCCCCATTGCTGCTAGCCTCACTCAACCAAAGCCTGTTGGAAATGCACCTCCTACCAGGAGGACATGAGGCCTTTACTGTCACACTCTTCAAGAAAGGGGATAGGCTTGACTTAGCCAACTGGCGCCCCATTTCTCTAACAAACACAGACACCAAAAGAATTTTAACCAAAATCATGGCTAACCGTTTAAGGACTGTAGCATCTGCCACCATCTCCCCAGAACAATTCGGTTTCATCCCCAAAAGGTCGATTTGGGATAACATGCACTCTGTGGCTAATGTGTGTCAGTCCACAGCCTCTGGGGCACTTGTATCATTGGTCCAACAAAAGGCCTATGATAGAGTAAACTGGGAATACCTAAGGGCCTGCCTCCATCAATTCCGCCTACCCTCTGCTTCATTAGCTGGGTGATGCTGCTCACGGAATCTGCAACAATGGCAGTGCGTGGCCCAGGCTTCCTAACGGATGTAGTCCGCCATCAAAGGGGCCTGCGACAAGGGGACCCCCTCAGCCCACTCTTATACAACTTCAGCCTTGACCCACTACTGCGAAATGTGAATGCCCACCTCACTGGGGTCCATGTGCCAGTCCAAACCCCAGTCAAGATGATAGAATTTGCAGATGATTGTGTGGTGGGAGTGTCTAATAAAAAAGATGCACGTGCGCTTGAAGCCCTCATCCAGGAATATTCCCAGGTAAGCAACGTGACACTAAACGCCTCCAAAACTGAAATTATCCTCCTTGGTCAGTTTCAGAACTGCTGGGCCCTAGCAAGTAGTTCCCAACCCGGCCCATCTGCTCGCCCATGTCCACGCCTTACTAACTCAACACACACCGCTCCACTGGTGTTCCCCTTTGTGCCACGACCTACCATAGGACTGGTACGCCATCTGGGCGTGTGGTTGGAGGCAGGCGGATACGCGTCAGCAGTAATGGAGTGCCGTATACTGGACAACGTGACGAAGCGAATCGCCTCTCTCAGAGCCCACCCTACTTCCCTTACTGGCAGGGTTGTTCTAGCCAACTCTATGCTCCTATCCAAAGTCTGGTTCAGAGCCCACGCCATCCCCTTCTCCCCAAGCTTCTTCAATTCCCTGTATGCCTTGCTGCAAGGATGGCTTTGGCAGGCCGCCCTCCACCAGTACGGCTAGAGGTCATGTTTGGCCCTCATCATCATGGTGGCATGGGCCTGCTTGACTTCAAAGCCCATGCCGCCAAGATCCTGGGCACCTGGATTGCGGCCGTCACCGCTCCTACACTCCCATCCCAACACTGGTCCCGCGCGGCCCGCTCCAACTTCTCCTGAGCCTTGGGCCTCAACAATCCATCAAACCCCCACTCCCTGATGAAATACCTCGCATCACACACATCGGCCACAGGTCCTCACGGGACTAAAACCCACTACAAACGAATCATACTCTCCATGCAAAGCGCAGAGTGGAGAATTTGTATTAGTGGACATACAACCTGAAGAGGCCACCCCTCTCCTCAGTTCACACAAGAGGTACAGGGGCTACCCATCCATGATGGCATGATCCCCATTCGACCCCAAGTCCTATCCAGGGTGGGCTACCTGGACATGATGGACATCTCTTATTCCACTGAGACCCAAAAGACTATCTGGAAATACGCACACCATCCTCTGTTGCAGCCTCAAGTCCGCTCCCATGTGTGGCGCTGCCTGAGGCGGGTGTATCGTACAGCTGAGCGCTCTAATGCTTTACACTCATCCTGTGTCGTGTGTGGCCAGTATGGAACGCTGTTCCACCGCCTGGAGAAGTGCCCCACCTCTAAAGTGATATGGCGCGAAGTTCAACGTGTGCTAGGCCAGTATCAAATGCATCCCTTCAGTCTGTCAAGAGATATGTTTGCTTCATCAATGGCCTCCCCCTCCATTCTCCCTCCGTGCTCTGGTGGTTGCAATCGCCATGTGGACTATCCACACGATTGTCTTGGATGCCATCGCTGGCTCCATCCCCACCCTCCCAGAAGCTGTCCACAGATTCCGGTCTCATTAGGTGGACCACTTTCAAGCGTGAATGTTTGGATACCTTTCACCGCATCACTGACAGCTGGTCTCCTTCTGGTTCCCAGTCTAGTTCATCAAATCAGACCCCTTCCTCCACACATGCTCAATAGTGGCTACCTCCCCTTCACACGTTCCCTCCCCCTCCCCATAAGTGGCGTTCCCGCTGGCAACAAGAGATAGCATCGCTTCTCTGGGGTGCCCCCTGGTACTAAGTTTTGTCTCATATGAGTCATATTTGGAAGTGTCCGTCCCATGGTCGGCCTTCCCCGCAATAAATTTAAAAATGTATATCTAACTTCTTAGCTGTAATGATATACTGATTACTATTAAAACATATAAATTATCGCTTTTTGAATATAAAACGTTATTAAATACTATTATGAAATTGGTTTAATAGTTCAGAAAAGTTCATGGGCATGTGCACAACAACTCTACAAAGTTTCATTTCAATTGAATGATTCTATAGGAACGCATACATTATAAACAAACAAAGAAAGAAACATTTATTCTATAAATTTATATAGATAGCTTTGTTTTTTTATTTAACCAAGGCAAGCCGACCAGGGGATGGACATTACCAAAAATTGAAGAACTAAATTGAAAAAACTGATGAACAGACTTACCTGAACAGAGCAGTTAACCGCCCAAAAGGACAGGTAAACCACAACTGAAGGGGAATACAACCAACCAGGTGGGACAACGACGAGTTACTCATCTCACCATGGTGGAAGGTGAAGGGGGATCAGGTGATTTATCCTCAGAATCAGATTCCATATTAAAGGCAAGTATGCAGGCCAATTCAGAGAGCAATGGTGTGGGGTGATCAATGACATGGGGAGCGAATTGGCTGAGGGACGGCTGGTATTTAAGCTTACCTATATCAAAATTTCCTATGTTTTGGAAACGCAGTCTTCCACATGAAGTCAGATGAAAGGAAGCTCATATATTAAAGCTGTGGTGGTGCGGGTGGTTATTGTCTTGGCCTGCAAGTGGTAGCAACTTTCTCAATGGTGGCATTTGAGTATGTAGAGCTTCATGATTTTACGCTGACCTCAATGGGTAAGGTTGGAGCAATTTTGGGATGAAGTATACCCTTGGCAAGTATCACTACTGAAAAATCGGTCAACTCAGAGATGTTAGTGTTATTTGGGTTTTCAGCTGCAGCAACACAGAGATGGTGTTCTGAGCGGAATGCTGAGGCATTTAGTTGGGGGCGTAAAAACGCTGGGGATCTAAATGGGGTGCTGTACCTGTATATATTATTTAATTGGGGTATTTGATACAAAAATTACATTTCCCAGTTCATTGGTTTCATCCAATGAAGTCCATGGATTCAAGTCATATTGGAAATCAGGGTTGGTGAGATTATGGATTTTGGCTGCCAATTGAGGAATAATGTGGGATTGAACCATTATCCAATCTGTCTCCTGATTGGTTAAGGCATGCGTGGCACTTGACAGATGAGGGACCTAATTGGCTGCTGTAGGTGCTGCATCAGGCTGCAGATTTTGGGGTAGGGGGAAGGATTATACCCCATACCAGAATGGCAGTGGGGTATGTGGGATATTGGGGGCCAGACAGAGGCAATGCAGGTCTGGTAGATGCAGATGGATAGGGGCATTTATGCTACAAGTGATCCAACTCAAACAATGATGGACAGATAGTCTGCCTTCCCTCGAAGTGGGCCCATAAGGTGGTCAGGGGCAGAAGGAATGACAGTGCAGGGGAAATTGAAAAAAATTTTGTTATAATTTGGGCTAATTGTGGCGAATGCCTGAGGCCCAGTAAGACGAGCAGCCCCATTGGGACCGCAAACTGAAGGATAGGGTTGGAGCCATATGCGCCCAAGACTTCAATCATCTCCTGATGGAGCACTTCAGGGGGAAGGTGAGTGGGCAACCCCACGAATTGTACCACCATAGTGGTGTCAGTAGGGAGCTGGGTGCGCGTTGTAGGAATTGGGGTTCCATGGAAAACCAGGGGAACGGTGGCCGCTGTTGTGGCGTCAGCATTGCAGGTGAAGCTGAGATTGAAATACTTCTTATAAGGGCAGAAATCAATAAATCCGGCCAGCAGCATCACTGCCTGGACATATCAATAATAGCTTTTCATCCTATGGGAATAACTTCCCATATTCAGCCTGAAGGCTGAAATGCAGCTGGGATCTGGGGAGAACAAGTGGGCTGCAAGGCACTGCGTGGGCATGTGCCAGGTGGATGGTGAAATCCTTGGGTGGGATGAATCGACCTAAAGATTGGTTAGGACTGGATGATCCAGTATGAGAATGTTTCCCCCCTGAACATAAAATGCTGGGTGGGGTTTCACCACTGTCCCACACTCAGCAGCAGGATGTGAGGCCATGGACATCTGTGGGTCAGTGTTGTGACTAATTTGGATAGCCTATTTGGTTTTTGAAAATTTAAATTTGCTCAAAAGTGGGCTCAAGCGGAAAGAAAAGATTATTCTACCTTATATAGTTAACTTTGGTAAAATCATTCTTTTTAAATTAATCTAAATCAATTCTCAAAACCTATATAGTAAATGTGCCAGGTTTAGAGATTTTTAGTTCATTTTCTTATAAAGTATTATGTCTCATATATAATTATGCATGGCGACAGTTATATAAAGATTTTTATCCTTATGTTTTGTCAACAGCGCGTTTTACCCAGCGCTATTTGTGGTTTAAAATTTTCAGATGATACTAATGATTAGCTTTTATTAGTAGATGGTCATAATAGGTAGGAAAATAAGTTTACTAATTCAATATAAAAACCTTTAATTATTTAGCAAATCAATTGAATCTATCAGATTTTTTTTATCACCCACTTTCATAAAACAATTAAGACCATTGAATCAACTAAAAGCCACCAACTACTCAATCCAAACCAAATAAAACTATTAAATTGTTCAAAACTTCATCCTCTCAGCCAAAGCAAATTAAAAATTGAATTAATTCAACCATTAACCACTCAGCCAAAGCCAGTTTATAATTATTTAAATTTAAATTTTATTTTAAATTTAAATTTATTGTGGGGAAGGCCAACCATGGGATGGACACTTCCGAATATGGCTCAGACGAGACAAAACTTAGTACCAGGGGAGGCACCCCAGAGAAGCGATGCTATCTCTTGTTGCCAGCGGGAACGCCACTTATGGGGAGGGGGAGGGGACGTGTGAAGGGGCCGTAGCCACTATTGAGCACGTGTGGAAAAGGGGTCTGATTTGATGAACCAGACTGGGAACCAGAAGGAGACCAGCTGTCAGTAATGCGGTGAAAGGTATCCAAACATTCACGCTTAAAAGTGGTCCACCAAATGAGACCGAAATCTGTGGACAGTTTCTGGGAGGGTGGGAATGGAGCCTGCGATGGCATCTAAGACAATCGTGTGGATGGTCCACATGGCGATTGTAACCACCAGAGCACGGAGGGAGGGTGGAAGGGAGGAGGCCATTAAAGCAAACATATCTCTTGACAGACTGAAGGGATGCATTTGATCCTGGCCTAGCAGACATTGAACTTCGCGCCATATCACTTTAGAGGTGGGGCACTTCTCCAGGCGGTGAAACAGCGTTCCATACTGGCCACACACGACATAGAATGAGTGTAAAGCGTTAAAGTGCTCAGCTGTACGATACACCCACCTCAGACAGCGCCACACATGGGAGCGGACTTGAGGCTGCAACAGAGGATGGTGTGCGTATTTCCAGATAGTCTTTTGGGTCTTAGTGGAATAAGGGATGTCCATCATGTCCAGGTAGTCCACCCTGGATAGGACTTGGGGTCGAATGGGGATCACGCCATCATGGATGGGTAGCCCCTGTACCTCTTGTGTGAACTGAGGAGAGGGGCGGCCTCTTCATGTTGTATGCCGCTAAAATAATTTTCCACTCTGTGCTTCGCATGGAGAGTAGGATTCGTTTGTAGTGGGTTTTAGTCCCGTGAGGACCTGTGGCCGGTGTGTGTGATGCAAGGTATTTCATCAGGGAGTGGGGGTTTGATGGATTGTTGAGGCCCAAGGCTCGGGAGAAGTTGGAGTGGGCCGCGCGGGACCAGTATTGGGATGGGAGTGTGGGAGCGGTGACGGCCACAATCCAGGTGCCCAGGATCTTGGCAGCATGGGCTTTGAAGTCAAGCAGGTCCATGCCAACTTGATGATGAGGGCCAAACATGACCTCTAGCCGTACTGGTGGAGGGCGGCCTGACCAAAGCCAGCCTTGCAGCAGAGCATACAGGGATTTGAAGAAGCTTGGGGAGAAGGGGATGGCGTGGGCTCCGAACCAGACTTTGGATAGGAGCATAGAGTTGGCTAGAACAACCCTGCCAGTGAGGGTAGTAGGGTGGGCTCTGAGAGAGGCGATTCGCTTCATCACATTGTCCAGTATATGGCACTCCATTACTGCTGACGCGTATCCGCCTGCCTCCATCCACACGCCCAAATGGTGCACCGGTCTTATGGTAGGACATGGCGTGAAGGGGAGCACCAGTGGAGTGGTGTGTGTTGAGTTAGTAAGGCGTGGGCGTGGGCGAGCAGATGGGCCGGGTTGGGAACTAATTGCTGGGGCCCAGCAGTTCTGAAACCGACCAAGGAGGATGATTTCAGTTTTGGAGGCGGTTAGTGTCACGTTGCTTACCTGGGAATATTCCTGGATGAGGGATTCAAGTGTGCGTGCATCTTTATTATTAGACACCCCCACCACGCAGTCATCTGCAAATGCCATCATCTTGACTGGGGTTTGGCCTGGCCATGGACCCCAGTGAGTTGGGCATTCACATTTCGCAGTAGTGGGTCAAGGCTGAAGTTTTATAAGAGTGGGCTGAGGGGGTCCCCTTGTCGCAAGCCCCTTTGAGGGCGGACTACTTCCATTAGGAATCCTGGGCCACGCACTGCCATTGTTGCAGATTCTGTGAGCAGCATCACCTAGTTGATGAAGCGGGGGGTAGGCGGAATTGATGGAGGCAGGCCCTTAGGTATTCCCAGTTTACTCTATCATAGGCCTTTTGTGGGTCCAAGAATACCAGGTCTCCTGAGGCTGTGGACTGACATGCATTAGCCACGGAGTGCACATTATCCCAAATCGACCTTCTGGGGATGAAACCAAATTGTTCTAGGGAGATGGTGGCAGATTCTAAAGTCCCTAAACGGTTAGCCATAATTTTTGTTAAAATTTTGCTGTCTGTGTTTGTTAGAGAAATGGGGCGCCTGTTTCTAAGTTAAGCTTATCCCCTTTCTTGTAGAGTGTGACAGTAAAGGCCTCATGTCCTCCTGGTAGGAGGCGCGTTTCCAACAGGCTTTGGTTAAGTGAGGCAAGCAGAAGTGGAGATATTTGTTTGATTTATTTTTTGTAGAACTCATATGGAATGCCATCTGAGCCTGGGCATTTACGTTTGGCGCACCGCGAATAGCTGTCCATAATTTGTTCAGAGTAATTAAATTCATTCTTTCTGGGTATCAGAAAATGGTGCAGATATGAGCTCAGTTGAGAAATTCTGCCACTTCAGCTGGCTGAATTATTTTGGCTCAGTATAACTCGGAGTAATATTTTGCGTTTCAGATAGCCACTTCAGCCGGTGTGTCCGCAATGGAATTATCCAATCTTTGCACCTGTGTGCAGGCCACACTCTGGCATGGTGCGAAAATTTTTTTCAAAGAAATATGTGGTGCAGTTGTCGCCTTTAGTGATGCATGTGGCCCTGTATTGACACAAACCCGATATTTGTGTTGCCTTTCAAGTGCGTTGAGGTGGGCGGCTGCCTCCCCCACTTCCAGCCCTATGCAGGGCTGTATCCTGTAGCTGGAATGTTGGACTCCAAGTGGGCCAATTCTGCCAGAGTGCGTGAGATAACTGCCGATGTGGCTTGTGAGCGTCTAAAGGAGAGATGGCGATAGTGGTGGATGGTGTCATCTTTGAAAGTTGCCCATGTGGAAATGGGGTCCGCGCAAAATGGTACAACAAATGATTTCGCCAAAGTTGCTCTCTTCCACCCACATGGAAAATACTGGCGACGAAAGCTCAGGGGGCAGATTTTACACCAATGTGGGGCCTTTGCAACTGTGACAGGTAAGTGGTATGTTATCGAGACCAGTTGGTGGTTGGAGAATTCCATTTTTGTTGTTTTGAAGTTGGAGATGTGGGGTTGGAATTTCGCCAGTGTTAGAATAAGTTTGATGCGGGTCATGGACCTTAATTGGCCGTTGTGGACGTGAGGACGCATCATGTTTTTGAGCAGCAGAGCATGTCATGGCAGCGCATCTATTAACCCAAGGGTGGCCTTTAGAATGCGTAGTTCTAAATGACCCTGTGGGGTGTGGGGTGAGGGAGGCCACCAGTCCGTTGGTGAGGTTAGCCAACAGTTCATGTTGCTGACTAGGAAAGAATCAGGGGGTAGCGGGAGGGATTTGACCAATGAGAAAATTCCTGACACTCGTGTGCACCGTTTGGGGCATAGATGTTGATTGTGTGCGCTACATCAGCTTACGAGAAGGTGATGACGAGCACTCGGCCATTTAGGAATGTTTCTGAGGATACAAATTTGAAAAAATTATTTTTCTGAATTAGCACCCCACAGTGCTTTGACCAAAAGGGTAGGGATGGGAGGAGCATTGTTTTCCAAGATTCCTCAGAACCTCATGGACAGTGGGACTCCTGGATGGCCAGGATATACATGAATAAATTGTGTTGTAAAAAACTCAGTTTCCTAGCCTGGGACGGGGAGGCCTTGAGTCCGGTGATATTCAACATTTTTAGAGTGAAGGTTTCCCACATCGCACCTTAGGTGTAAGGGGGTGGGCCCCCAGGCCCACCAGCCTCTTCTAGGTCCCCACAGGCTTTCACATCAGCGCGGGTGTTAGCAGCAACACTATTGGAGTTTTTATTAATTTTTATGGAAAGAGTCACATTGGCTTTGGCCTTCGCTTTTTGTTTTCCCGACATTGGACGAATTTTTGTGGTGCAGATGAGTTTGTGCACCATCGAGCAGGTCAAAAAAAAATTTTCAGTTGGGATAGGTCCCAAGTCAGTTTTGACCGGAGCTTGGGTGCAACAATTGGGTGAGATCAAATCTCCCATCAGATACTCGGATTGAGTGGCCCACTCAGCATGGGCTTCCCAATCTGATTGGATGATGGATTCCTGAGTTGCTTCCACCATGAAGGTCTCTATGTCCTCCTGGCATTGTGAGTGTGGGATAGCGGTGGAGGCCTTGGCTGCTTCCTTGGCCACAGCCCTATGGGCCTGCTTGGCCTTCTACCGCTCCTGCGGGGAGAAAGGCTTTACCAATAGGTAGCAGCCTTGTGCTCCCCATGGGAAAGCCTCCTTGGTACTTGCAGTTGGTTCGTAGTGCGCCTCTCTGCTGGCCATGGCCGCCAAGGGGTGCTCTTGGAATGTGACACCCTCCTTGATGGGGCATGCATGCGCCTTATGGCTGAATGCATCACAGTGGGTGCAAATGGGGGGTGCGCTGTCCACAGTTACCCAGAATATGTGGGTGGTATGCCCTGTGATGTCAATAAAGGTGGAGTGTGGGATCTAGGTTTGGTCCTTCGCGATCTCCTCAGTTGGGGTCAGAACTGCGATAGCTTTGCCAGTGCACAGGTGTGGCATCAGCATGAAATGTTGCATTTTGGAATCTTGTATTTCGCCATATATGGCGAGACCATCTTTCAGGTGTTGCTCCAAAATGTCACGTTTTACCATAGTAGGCAAAAAGTCAAACGTGAGGAAACTTTGGTTGATTTTGTCCATCTGGTGCGTTTGGTTTCAATGACCCATTGTCCTTTGGGGAGGTCAACCACTATGCGCACCGCTGCAGCCTCATCTGCTGCTATTTTGCTTTTGAAACCTAGTCCAGCCAACCATGTGACCTGGAGTGAGGTGCAACGTACACCGCAGTCAGGAAAACTTTGTGTACATCTTCACAAAATTTTTCCCATAAGGCCGTTTTTGGATGTCCAGATACACACGGACTCCAAATTCCACCAACAAAAGTGGCTGGGAGTGTGGCGTGTTGATATACTGGTTGCATCGTGCTTGCCACGTGAGTATCTCCGGGGAAATTATGACCTCCAGTTTTTTAAGATTTTTGGTTATTCCGCCAGATTCTCCAGGGCGTTTTCAAACGTTGGAGGCCGCGGGCCTTCCACCTGCTCCTCTTACCTTGCTTGCCCAACTGCTCTCTGACATGGGCGCAGACTTTTCTCCTCTGTGAGATTATCAAACTAGATTCAGTCTTGAATTGAATAGGTTGTAATAGTGATTGCAACGAGAAAGAAAAGTTAATGATACCAATTTATTAATACATAAACTAACAGCCTACTCCATCCACCATTTCCTACACTCTTGCCCTTCTAAAGACTTCCCTCTTCTCGTTCTCACGCTCAAATCTTAAACCATATATTCTTAGTCAGTTCACCCCTTCCACTTAGTAATTCCCTATTCATTACCAATTTAGGGGCTACATTTATAATCTAGACTTCAGCGTAATTCCCTCAATTTTCTAAACCATACTTACTTCAATTGATTCACTTTGCTTTGGCATAATCTAATGTTCAATCTTGAGTCTCACCTTAACTCATAAATACAATACTTTATATAGTGACTTATCATCCAAGTATATCAATATGTCAACATTATTCATTGTTGGAATCCCCTCATGAGCAACTCCCCGGTAGGGAAGGTTAGCCCTGTCAACTTTGATCATCTGGTTGAAGCTCCTTAGGATTATTTCCCCACCTCAACCTGATAGGGAATAGGTAATTGGGACAACATTTTTTCACCCAGGGAAGCTTTATAAATACTTGAACCAAAAACTCACGTGCGTCTTTTGAATGGAAAGAGTCTTACCCTTCCATTTTTTGTGTTGGGAAAAATCAAAATTGAGTAGTGGTCTAGCCCCAAGACTCTATTAAATGTTTTAGCTATTTTGCTGCAATGATGTCACCCATGGAGGCCACTATAAATATGGCGCCCAAAACTATGAAATCTTCTCTGAATGGAGAAGGGCTCAATATTGTCTTCCCCTCATTTCAGGGGAATTCAAGGGTTTTGTTCAACCTAGCCTATGTTTAATTTTAAAAATCAATCTTATATGGTCTTCCCTACAGAACTCGTTCTTGAGAACTCACTGATCTATCAACGGGTGGTCTTACTGTGATTGTGGTGAATAGTGATGATAAGTTGGCTATCAGATGAATATGGTGTCCTCGACACCTGAAAATGCATTCTATATTTAAAATTATATAATTTTGAATCTGTTAACTAACAGCTCATTTAAGTCTAGCTTGGAGCTAATTTCTGTGACCACATTACTTTTGAGAACCTGCGCTTGACTCCAATATAATTCTCAGGACTCAGGAGGTGGAAAAGAGATTAAATTTTAGGTATGTAAATAAGTATGCTACTGCTGAGGATGTGGTGGGGTATGTTCCTCAGTGGTGAGTGTGGCCAATTATCCCTCTTTATTATTATGTAAAATCTTACCTTGGGGGCATATTATGCATGATGAAGAATTTACTGGTGATGTGCTGGCTTCATCTGTGGTGAATAAATATTATTCTAATTTTTGCTTTATGCTACTTTTTCTTCCCCTTTAGGGAAAATCTGAACATTTATTTTGGGGGTATGAGAGCCTCTGAGAATTTTTTTTACCAAGACCTAGCTGATTAACTTGATTTTAACTACTTGCCTTATGGTATGGTTAGGGGAGGGGCCTCCCAGGGTATTCAACGCTGAAGATTAAGGCGTTTTTAGATTATCAGATGTGTCAAGTACCATTTGTCTGATCGCTTCCTGGCATTCAAAAATCTCTTGAAATAAAATATAATTAGAATGATGTGGTGGAGGAAATTTGATGTCAGAACCAACCTGAAAGCTAATATCTTGACGTTATCTCTTAAGAGTGAGCAGTCATTTGTAATCCCCAAGTCCTAAATCAACACATATGCCAATTTGCCCCAATAACCAAAACTTTTACATCCAGCCTTGCAACAATGCTGAAGCCCACGTGAAAGTACTCTTACCTTCCTGTTTGGAAGGATTGGAATCTTTTTTTGATGCGGCTTATGTCAGTTCTTTGCCAGCTCATGCATAGTTTATTGTGATATCAAATTCACAGTTGACTTGGTACGCATTTCATCTCCCATCAACCATTTAAATCTTTTTGGGAGGAGTCATCCTTGGACATATGGGCTAAAGAGCAGTTATCAAAATGGGGAAATATTTCAGTTTACCTCTCCAATATGCTCTCCACATCTCCTTGTGGAAAAAATGACGGTACTCTATGCTCATGCGTGGACTTATGAGAACCTAAACAACGTCAATGTACCAGAATTGCTTTCCATCCTAATGGAGCTACAGCTTGCTCGCTATGTGGAGAATTCTGCAGATTTTCTCCAAACTGGACTGTTTCATATGGTAATCATATCTGTTTAAAAAAAAGGATTGGATCACCATGTTCCATACCAGAAGGTGTAACTTACAATTTCAGGTCATGCCTTTTGGGCTTAAGAATTCAACTGCTGATTTCCAACATCGAAAAGATGCAGCTTTGTAACTGCTGGACGTATGTGCTGTGGCCTACATGGATGGAATTCTAGTTGTTATAAATTTGGCGATACCCTATAGATCCATAAAATGGTTTTTGCGCAGGGTCAAGCCCACTGAGCAATAAGAACTGATGATATGAATATCATCAGTTCCTCAAAACACACGTAATTAAACAAATATAATAAAAGGTAGCAATTCCCCCAACACTTCTTTATTGCAATACAATAATCATAGCAGATCTCCTCTCATCCACTCTCTTTCTCTCTAACTAACCAAAAATCCTCCTCCATCAAATCTTTCCATCTTGCTGATAACTCATCGACCTAAGTCAGTACTACTTTTTTGTTAAGCTTATTTTTTCCGTCGTATTTTCATTGGTTCTGGTAGGGTTCATCATTTATAAAATTAATAATCGCCTTAGTTTGAGGCGATTCACTCAATCTTCTTTGTACTTCGACATCTAATTAATTGTTGTTTGTCAACCTTACCCTATCACCTACTTTGGAGGCAATCCAACATTATACTTTCAACCCAATATCTTCTCATCTTAAGGCGCTTGAATAATTGTAGCTATGAGACATCCTAAGAAGATTCTACCCAATGAATCTCTAGTGGAATTCCTCAGATGATCCATTGGTCATAATTGTGGTTTATTGTCCAGTCATATAGATTCGTGACATTACCCCCTTGACTGGACAATAAGCTGTACGCCTTCTTAGCTCAACACGATGCAACCAACCACATGCAAACAACCACAGGTCCACGACTTCAAATTCTTCTACCGTTTATGGCTCAATGCAGATTTGCCTGACCCAGGCTACATCCCTTTCACCCAGTCCCCCCTTCCCCCAGCCAATGAGGAAGGGGCCGACGTGGACCTCATTACTGTTCTGGCCCAGGAAGAGCTCCTTCCCTAATTTGTTAGCTATTTGTCCTCCTAGCACGCCCTCTTCGAGGACATAGTGGCCCAGCTACGCTGGGGAGGGAAACGGAGCTGAGGTCCTTCATTTAATGAGGCAGCCCAGCTTCTGGAAGATGGAATTAGTCATTTAGTGCTCCCAACACCTGCTGAGCCTCATCCCATGTCTTTGTCCATTCAGCAGATGCTGTGCTTCATGCCGTGTGTGATAGCCAGCTGGTTGGGGTCCTTCCCCCGCACTCCTACCCACTTCCAGTCCCTGAAGGTAAGCTTTAACAACCATCTAGCTTGCCTGCGATCTGGGGTCACTGCAGCTTTTGCCACCCTCAGCGCCAATGACCCATCCCAGTACCTCCTCATCATGGCGCTCCTAGGTAACATGATCTTTCATCCTGCAGCCACTTTAGGTTCAGGGATAGAACGGCACTTGGCAGCCCTTGAGTGTGCCTGGTGAGCAGCATTACTGCAGCCGCTCCTTTCCCAACGGTGCATCTGATCATGGAGGACTTTCTTGTAGATTGCCTAGTGCTGGGCGTGGCCTTTTCCCCTTGAGCTGGAACTCGCCTACTTTCTCACCAGCTCTTATGACTCCAGTCCCCTCTGCTCGCTTAATCGTTGATCTCCCAGGACCATCAAAACATGTGGTTGCAGGCTTTGCTCCTTGTGGGGCAAAAATGGGTTCAGCTTAATCAACTTGCTGAGCTCTCGCCACCTCGCCTTTTGCCCTGGAACCCAAGTCCATCCTCCTCTTCCAGTTCTGCCACACCATCCTCCCCTCCACATGCTAGCGCAAGAGCCCCTGAGAGGACACCAACTCCCTTGCCCTCACCACGGCAGCCTTCACCCCCACCCTCAACCTGAGAAGGGTCCATCGAATTTGTGGCACCCTCAAAGTGGCAAAAGAAGAAATGAGGGTCCTACTGGCCAAAGCAAAAGGCACACCACAAGAAGCTGAAATAGGGTAGAAAGATGAAGACAGAGAAGTGAAAACCAAAAACAACAACCCAAAATAAAATAAGCTTATACCTCACATGATGTAGTGTTTTTTCTTTTTTATTATGAAGAAGCTTTATTGTTTCTTATATGACTGAAGGAATTTAGTGTGCACTCAATTTATGATATGACCTCTCGCAAAGTCCTTGATAGTATAGACATCAACACCTGTCATTTCTATTATCTCAAACGGTCCAATCCAAATTTGTGTGAGCTTGTGCTTCGACCCAAACCCATTCTGATTGTGGAATAGCGCCATATCTCCTTTCTTTAACTGTGCTAGGCCACTCTTCCATACCTGATTGGCAGCCTGATTTTTAATTTTCTTGGCTAAACTGAATGAGTACGCTTAAGATTGTAATTTAATCAGCATATTAGTTAGGGCATTCAAATAGCATTAGGGATCCATTCCAGATGGTGTCTTTTACTCAGGCATATAGGACCACGGGCATGGCGGTGTGCCATCAATAAAGCAACTGGAAGGGGATTTTACCCGTGGCAGAATGGTAGCTAATATTATAGGCAAACACTGCGGTGGAAAGGAGAGTACTCCAATCAGAGGGCCTATCTGTAACCAACTTACGTAGTACGTTCACCAAGGTCCCATCAACCCGTTCAACCATTCTGTTGAACTTGGGGTGATACAGGGCTGTTAGAACCCCACAGATGGCCATCATTTCATTGAGCTTAGGAAAGATGTGAGCGGTAAAATTAGTGCCGTTGTTGGTAAGGATTAACTGAGGGCAGTCATGATGCTGAATAATACATTCCATTACAAACTTAGCCACATTAATTGCCCCAAGATCCCATATGGCCCGCGCCTCACTCACCAGGTCAATTGGTCAATTGTCACCAGGAAATACTTAGATCAGTTAGCAACGGTTGGCAAAGGCCATAAGACATTGATAGAAACTGTATGCTAAGAAAAGTGAGATTTTACTAACTGGTACAAAGTCTTCTTGCAGAACGGCTTCTCCACCTGGTACTGGTGTCAGCAGGATAGTGTCTCAAGAACATCAAATTGCATGCTTTCCCAATAATACTGCAGTATTAACAATTTAAGGGTCTTACGGAATCCACCATGGTTAACTGCTCTGTGTGAGCTAATAGTGAAATTTGGTCTGGTGAAAGGTCTGGGATATTCACAATAGTGTCAACTATCCGCTTATACAATTCCCCGTTTTCTGAAAAATACTGCCCTGATTCTGTCTAGTACCTTGATAGCTTGAGGCGGCTCATCGTCGTACTTTCCACTGAGCATTTTGTCATACATTATGTTGCATAAATTTTCTGTAACTGCAATAGTTGGCAATCTTAATAAGCAATAGAGTTTTGGTGTTTTGTTCCAGGTTGGTGAATGATTCCAAAGCCATAAGCCTGCAGATTAAGAGCCCATCGGGCTAGCTGCCCCTCAGTCTATCTTAGAGTCAGAAACCAGCGCAATGATGCTTGATCCGTTATGACCTTAAACTTTACTCTGTGCAAATATACTCAAAATTTCTTATATACATACATCATTACTAAGCACTCCCTCTTAGTTACAATGTAATTACGTTCATGGCAATATAAGCTGTGACTTAATTATCCATGTGAGATCTTCCTCTTCGTCGTCCTTCTGAGACAGGATTACCCCAACAGCTGGAAGGGACGCATCTAACTGTAGGATAGATTTTTTATTGAAATTAGGGTAGCGCAACACAGGTGCACTGATTATCCCCGTTCAAATTGTATTAAAGGCGCATTGGCGCTGTTCCGTCCATTCAAACATGGCATACTTCTTAAATAGCTCAAGTAGCGGATCTACAATGCAACTGAAATTGGGTATAAAGTGGCGGTAATAACCCGCCATCCCCAAAAACACCTGAATGTCCCACTTACCAGTTGGCATAGTCATCTTCTGAATAGCCTCCACCTTGGCTGGTTGGGGTCTCAGACCAATCACATCTACCACAAAACCAAGGTACTCCAGCTGATCCTTGAAGAAGTGACATTTCCGGTGCTTGATCTTTATATTGGCCTCAGCCAGTCGGTGGAATACCTCTTCCAATTAGGTGAGGTGCTCGGAGAACATGTGGGAGAAGATGTTGATATTGTCAAGGTATACAAGTATGCATGACAGCTTCAGGTCCCCAGGATGGTATCCATTGCTTGTTGGAACATAGACGGAGTGTTACACAGCCCTTACAGCATATGAGTCAATTGGCAAAGCACTTTGGATGTATTTATGGCGCGTTTTCTCGTGTTCTGCCATGGGCAACTCAATTTACCAAAAACTGGATATCGAATCCATCACCAAGAAATAGCGAGCTCCGCCTAACCAATCCAGCGCACATCAATATGCAGCAAAATGGTATGAGTCTTTTTTTGTTATACTATTGAGCTTCTGGTAGTTGATTGCTATGTGGTTAATGCCATTCTTCTTTTTTACAATCAGAACAGGTGAATCTCTTGAACTCTTGGATGGTTTGAGAATCCCCTGCTCCAGCAGCTTGTCAATTTCCTCAGTGACGACTTCTTCAGCTGCCCTTGATTAGCGTATTGGCTAAGACCTGATGGGGGATGATCCCCAGTGTCCAGCTGATAACCATTCCCCCTAGAGCATCCTAAACCATGATCATTGACAGCATAAATCTCCTTGTATTTTTGAAATAAAGCTTCCACCCAATTCTTCTGGTCTTCCATTAACCCCATTTAATTCTCACTTGGTACAACTGCCATTATCCTGAGGTGCAGTGTGATGAGCAGACCAAATTCATCCAGTGATCCAAACTTGTGAACCTTGATGACCTCCACAACTGGGTTCAAATGAAAATATGCTATGATCTGGTGCTGGTGGATTCAAATTGGTACATTGTAAAGATTTGCTACCAATACCTTGATCTCCCCATAGCCCAGGAGTAGGATGTCTGGAGCCACGTGGGACTCAAGCCACGATTGCTGATAAAGCCCAATGACCTCCTATGGAGCCCAGCAGGCACTTCCACCTCCAACTTGTTCTTTAATATTACTTGGTGTCTGGAGGGGATGGAGATAGCCCAGTGACTCTAAGAGGTAGCCCTTGGTATTCATATATTTGATGGGGAAGGGCCCAGGTCTTGCTTTTTAGCCAATGGTAGCGCATCAGAATCACCTCATCTTTATAGGCAAGGTTGATCTGTCACATATGCACTGAGCCCTTTAGCACTCCGCTAGAGGTAAAGTAAATTGGGATCTGCTGCCCCAAAATTGCGAAGTCTCCTTCATTATATCAACTGACTGCCCCATATTATCACATAAAAGAAGTCCAACCAACAGATTGTAATTCCTATTTGGTAATACTACTGCCAGAGCTAAAACAACAATGGATCCAAACTGCAAGGGAAGCGCGCTGTACGCTCCCTCAGAGACTGTGGTTTCTGCTCCAGCAGTCCCATATACCATCCAGTGGTCTATATCGGGTTTTAAAGGCAACTTCGCCACCAACTTAGTGGAGACAATGTTAATGGGAGCGCCTGTATAAATTATAGCTCAAACTCAGGTTTTGGCTACCACAATGTCACAGTAAGTGCACTCTGAGTGAGATGAATGTTGACTATATCCTACATGGACATTCAGCTGATCACATTTCCCCAGGAAGCTATAGTACCTGCACCGACTTTAGGTACTGTAAGCCCCAGGGAACGTCCTCTGGGTGTTGATCGGGCCATTTTCTCATTCCTGAGCAAGAAGGTACTGAAGAGGATGGATGTACCCCACGTTGACCAGGGCGATTTCGCTCATGTGGTAGACGAGCACTTGGTAACAGCTCTTCCACTTCAGATCCTGCCCCCAGTACCCACACTCAGCTTGCAGAACTTCTATGGGGAATCAGTGAAATCTACACTGAGATCGCCAGAATGAAATTAATCAGAACTAATTTGAGTGGCAATCAGACCGATGTTCAGATTTCAAATGGTTGAAAAGGGATGAGGACCAATCTATCGTCCAGAATTCCTGACGGTTTTGATTTAGTTGATGATGATCAAAAAAATCACCCCCTCTCAAAATCATCAGGGATTATCCCCAATGGGCAGGTAACAGCATTGGACACCATTGATGAGGGTTCAAAGCTCCCTGTTGGCAAATTGGGCGTTGCGCCCAATGCAATGCCACTGACTGAATGTATGACCCAGCGACCGAGCATGGGCAGGTTGGGCGTTCTGAACCCATTCCCAACCAAATGGGCCTGCCCCTACATGGGGTGGCCTTGGGGGATTCCTGCTGCTCATTGGGCTAAACGCCATCATGCCAACCATCAGAAATGTAGCCAAGCCTCAGTTTGGATGTTCAAGGTCGAACTGACAGCAACTCGGACCACCACTGAATTCTTCAATGTTAGTTCCAAGTAAACTAATCCGCCCCATTACCAAATAATTTGCAAGTTAGGTCAAAATTGAGGGTCCCAATCCCAGCTTGTCACTGCACCAATCGACCACTATTTAATCATTTGCACTGCACTTAGAAAAATTGTTGGTCAATATATTCCTTTTCCTTTGCAATAAAATTTTGCCAAAAAACCAATCAATTTTTATTTGTTAATTTCCTTCAGGCTGCATCCCTGATAGCTTTTCCCTGGTGGCCCATCGGTCCATACACCAGATAGGCTCTACCAGTACTCATAGTCACTATGGCCCTTACCATCTTCGATTGGATTCAGCGAGTCAGATACTTCTGGCACTTTAACCCTGCAATCATGAAAATCCAACAACAGTATACTGGGATCTTGTGGCCTTACATCCACCATCTACAAGCAAGGATCCGCCTCCTTGTCTCCCCAGTAAAAACAACCCTATATACTGGTGAACTTAATGAAACTATTTCTGTGATTCCGCCCCTGCAGTAAGACCTCCAGGGTGTGTGGTTGGCTCAATTTGGTTTATCCTCAGGATCATACTCAAAGTTGTTCTACACTAACAATTCGGCATTTTGCAATGCCTGGCTCCATACAACGTGATTTGGTCGGCAATGCCTCTGACATTCTGGATTGCTTTTTGGGTGCTTACACATCCCAACTGGCAGGCCAGTTTAAACTTCTTCTGCCATTTCCATGACTTAAATGACCAACAATTGTTTCCAGACACTTCTGCCCTGCTCTTCGAAGTGGGCGCAGTAGTGGTTACCCTTTACCAAATGAATGTGAAATCAGTAGACTGCTGTTTGTTGTTTTTTTGGTCACTTACCAATTTTAGGAATAGTATCCGCTCTACCTTGGGGTATCTTCTTCAGACTGCCCGAGCTGCGTGGATTGCTGTTCCTCCTCCTCCCACTAGCCAGGAAAGAATCTCAAGTGTTCCTTCCTGGGAGATAGCCAATCAAGTTCTTGACGCCCTTACTGAGGTGCAAATGAGTACAGCAACTGTGCTTAATAATGCTTCAGCATTAACTCATGCCCAGCAAGGGCTTGCGTTGTTGGACGCTGTGGAAGGGGATGCCCGCCGGTGGGTTAGAGGCCTTCTGCACTCTTCCTCACAAACAGGAGACCCCACTCCACTGATGGCTGTCATGTCGGCTGCCGTGAAACCCCTGTGTCACAATTGGACCACCTATACAGATTGCTCTATGCCATAAATGAAGCCCCTAACTTAATTTCTTAGATTTCTACCTTCTGTGAACTGGTTCCCACGTTGGGTCTCTCTATCAATATGCTTCAGGAAGTCTTTAGATCCAGCTTGGATACAGTCTCTGCTCAGCACGGGGTCTGGTCCACCATCTAAGGAACAGTAGATCAAATTTGTGCCACCGCAACTACTATTAATGCCTTCCCCGCCATGTTTCCCATTATCAGAAGGGGAATTTTATGATAGGATTACCCAACAAAGATGCGGACAAAGTGACTACCTTCAAACCAGTGGTAGATCTGTTTGCTGATCCTACTGCAACTCCCGTGCCCAAGTTGGCTGACACAGAGTCACCTATAAATGAATTGGTGAAAGCCCAGATGGAGGAAGTTGTCTCCCCCGCCCTTGTACTTACATTTTTTGCTCCTGAAAAAGCCCCTGGCCTTACTCCCAATTTGCCAGTTATTTCTTCAGTTGTACTGGAGTTGGTCAAATCTTCCAATAAACAAAACTTGCTTATTTCCTATTGCCCATGAAGATTAATGTCAGCACGTATCATGTCTCCTTTGAGGCTCTGGTGGATACTGGAGCCGCGGGGAACTTCATGAGTGCCAAGTTGGCCCAACGATTAGAACTGGAAATGGATGCGGGTCCCTCAGTGATGGTGGCCTCGTCTGCCTCCCAGACCTCATATGTCATCCATCATCCAGTACCTTTTTCAATCCAACAGTTTAGCTTCTGTGATCGTTTTTCTGCTATGCCAAACTTGGTGTTTCCAGTGATCTTAGGTGTGGGAAGGTGGCGCCAACAACATGTCAAGATTCAATTGAATTCTAGTATGTTGTTGTTTACCAATGATCAACTGGATGGTGAATTCCCTCTGATTGATACTCTTTATGAAAACACAAGGCCGCAGTTCTATCACTTCCCTCATCACTTCTGCGGGCATACCGGCTAAATTTTCCTGAAAGCTTAATGCAATATCAAAGTATCTTAGACTCAGAAATGGCGGATCATCTGCCTCCTTACACTAGGTTTAACTGTGGATTTGGAATGACCGTGGAGTAGGTGAATATAAACTGTCCATTGTATCCCCATACAGTGGAAGAAGAAATTGCGCTCAACACCTGGTTGGATGATATGCTGAAAAAAGGATAGTTGTTAAAGGAGACCTTGCCCGTTGCCTCCTCCCTTGTATTCGCCAAAAAAGCAGATGGTTCTCTCCGTCCCTGCATGGATTATGGCCACTTAAACAAAGTAACAGTTTTTGATCCCTACCCTTGCCTCTGGAGCAGACGATCATCCATGTAATCGCTAAATCCCGTGTGTTCTCTAAGCTGGATCTGGTGAAACCTTTTTACCAAATTTGGATAATGAAAGGGAAAGAATGGTTAACAGTTATTTGGATGAAGCGCGGCATTTTCCAATTCCGTGTAATTCCCTTTGGGCTGAAAAATGCTCCCGCTACTTTCCAAAGCATGATTGACAATCTACTGTGTGACCTCCAGTTTACCTGTGCAGTTGCATACATTGACGACATTCTGGTTCACTCCCCCAACTCCCAAACAACACGCTACTGACTTGGAAGAAGTTGTGGCCGCCTTGCATAAGACAGGTTTGTTTGTCAAGCCTTCCAAATGCAAGTTTTATAAGGAGGAGGTTACCTTTCTCAGGAACCTCATCCTTAAAGATGGTTACACAATCCCTCCCAATAAGTTGGCCGCAATCTGAGAATAGCCAACCCCGACTACTCAGAAACAACTACAGAGTTTCTTGGGTACCATCATTTTCCTAAAAAATTTTACTCAGCACTTTCCCAGTTGGCTGCCCCGCTCCACCCCTTTCAGGGAAAAATGTACCATTTTGTTGGACACCTGAATGCCAGCAGGCGTTCAAATTGATCAAAGAGGTGTTCGTGTCTCCACCCATTTTGAAGCATGCCAATCCCACTAAGCTGTATAGTGTTGCATGTGATGCCTCATCGGTAGCAGTAAGAGCAGTATTGCTTCAGAAGCACAATGGTTTAGAACACCCGGTCGCCTACTTTTCCCAAAAGTTTACCTCTATGGAGCAGCCTTGGGCTATTTATGACAAGGAGTTGGCAGCTGTTGCATGGGCCCTGACTCATTAGCGGTACCTTTTACAGGGTGCTCAGCATGAGTTGATGGTATGCATAAATCACCTGGCTCTCTTGTATTTTCATAAGCCCCATAAATTGGTGCAACAACAAGAACAAACCTATTAGGGCTTGTGGAGTTTCAATTTCAAATACAAATTCTTAAAAGGTTTACTTAACGTACTTCCCAATTTTCTCAGCCACAGCCCCGCCCACTTTTCTTGGACCTGAAGGAAGTGGATCTCATTACCGTGATTCCTGCCACCCAAATACTGTCAATTTTCCCTCCTGTCATTTCATCTGTCGCTTTGGCTCCTGACGACCCACTAGTTGCTCAGGTCTTAGCCAGTCAAAATGGCCTGCCCTGAGGGTGTGGAGTAGGTTGATCAGTTTGCCCACCCAAGTCATAAAAACTCCCTATAATCCTTGGAGGAGGGGCTCATTTATTTTTGGTCTCGCATTTGGGTTCCTCCCTCCTTCCAAACTGAGGTATTCCATGCACAACACGATCCCCCCACAGTTGGTCATCCTGGCAACAAGAAATTTATTGACTTGATCAAGAAAACCTACAATTGGGAGGGCTTGACAAAGGAAGTTTTTGTTTGGATCGCCGATTGTGTTACTTGTGCCAGGGCTAAGTTGGACCACTCCAGTAAAAATGGTCTTTCACACCCCTTACAGCAGGTGGAGGGCCCAAGGACATCGGTGTCCATGGACTTTATTGTCAAACTCCCCAGCTCTAATGGGTTCACAGCGGTGATGGTGGTGGATCACTTCCCAAAATTTTCCCTCTTTATACCTTGTACTTCCACAATAACATCAGAAGAAACCACCCGCCTTTTCTTACACCATGTGTTTTTGATGTTTAGTGCTTCCCAGGAGATCATCAGTGACCATGGCTCACAGTTCACTGCGCGGTTTTGGAGTGACTTTCTATTATTCCTAAAAATATCCACTTGTCGCTCCACTGCATATCATCCTCAGTCCAATGGGAAGACCGAGCAAGTTAACCAAGTCCTTAACCAGTACTTGCATTGCTATGCTGCTGCCACACAAGACACCTGGGCCAATGATCTTCCTCTCACTCAATTCGCTTATAATAATGTGACTCACGCGTCCACGGGGTTTTCTCCCCTAAAAATCAATGCTGGGTTAAAATCCTTCATTTTTGGTTGGACCTTGCTTATGGCCTGAGGTCCAAGCTGTCTAAGACCACGCTGAACATATCAGGTTGACTCAATCCTTAGTGTGGGAACATCTCACCAAAGCCATAAATGACTACAAGTAGTTTGTGGATTGCAAGCAGCTCTCAGGTCACGATTTAATGGTGAGCTCCTATGTTATGCATGATACTCATCATTTAAGAATTCAAGTCCCTTCCCATAAGTTCGCTAGTAAATGCTCAGGCCCCATTTGGTGGAGGAGGTCTTGGGTTATGGTGCATTCCAGTTAAAGTTCCCTGCTCATTGGAAACAGCACCTGTCTACCATGTTTCCCAGCTGTCACCCTTCAAGGGTACAATCCCCATGGAACCTGAACCAATTATCATCAAAAATGGGTAAGAGGCTGAGGTAGAGAATATCCTGACATCCCTAAAATCCTGACAGTCCATAAAATACCTCGTGGCCTGGTAAGGGTATCTGGAATATGAAAACAGCTGGGTCAAGGCGCGTGATTGCGCAAACTGTATGGAACTGGTCGAAGCGTTCAATATATCCCACCTTGAAGCTCCCTGCCCCTCCCAAAAAAGTCGCAACAATTATGGCGATCAAGTTACCCAAGGCGCACAAGAATGTGGCTCTCATGAAGTTTCCCAGTCGTGGGGCCCTTCCCTTGGAAAAAGGAAAGGGTAATGTAAGTCCCAGGGAACGTCCTCTGGGCATTGACCAGGCCATTTTCCTATTCCCAAGCAAGAAGGTACAGAAGAGATCGCTGTACCCCTCATTACTCAGGGCGATCTCGCTCACATGGTAGATGAGCGCTGGGTAACATCTCTAACGCTTCAGATCTTGCTCCCAGTACCCACACTCACCTTGGCAAAACTGCTATGGGGAATCAGTGAAATCTGCACTGAGATTGCCAAAATGAAATTGATTGGAACTAATTCGAGTGGCAATCAGACCAATGTTCAGATTTCAAATGGTTGAAAAGGGATTAAGACCAATCTATCGTCCAGAATTCCTGACGGTTTCAATTCAGTTAACATGACTAAAAAAAATCACCCTTCTCCCAAAATCATTGGGGATCATCCCCAATGGGCAGGTAACAGCATTGGACACCATCAATGAGGGTTCAAAGCTCCCTGTTGGAAAATTGGGCATTGCACCTGATGCAATGCCACTGACTGAATGTATGACCCAGCGACTGAGCATGGGCAGGTTGGGCGTTCTGAACCCATTCCCAATAAAATGGGCCTGCCCCTACATGGGGTGGCCTTGGGGATTATTGCTGCTCATTGGGCTAAACGCCATCATAACAACTGTCAGAAATGTAGTTGAGCCTTGGTTTGGACATTTGAGGTCAAATTGACAGTGACTCAGCCCACCACTAAATTCTTTGATGTCAGTTCCCAGTGAACTAATCCAACCCTTTCCTGAATGATTCGCTGTTTATGTCAAAATTGAGGGTCCCAATCCTGGCTTACCACTGTACCAATCGACCACTATTTAATCATTTGCACTGCACTGAGAAAATTGTTGGTCAATATATTCCTTTTCTTTTGCAATAAAATTTTGCTAAAAACCAATCAATTTTTATTTGTTGATTTTCTTCTGGCTACATCCCCGATAGCTTTTCCCTGGTGGCCTGTCAGCCCATACACCGGATAGGCTCTATCAGTACTCATGGTCACTATGGCCCCCACCATTATCAATTGGATTCAGTAAGTCAAATACTTCTGGCACTTTACCCTAATATCATGAGCTTCTGACAACACTATATTAGGGTCTTGTGGCCTTACGTCCACCATCTACAAGCAAGGATCCGCCTCCTTGTCTCACCAGTCGAAATAAACCCATATACTGGTGAACTTATTAAAACTATCTCCTTGATTCCGCCCCCTGCAGTAAGACCTCCACGGTCTGGGGTGGGCTCTATTGGTTTGTCCTTGGAATCATACTCACTTTTGTTTTACACCAACAATTTGTCATTTTGCATGCCCAGCTCCATACAACATCATTTGGTCAGCAATGCCTCTGGCATTCTGGCTTGCTTTTTGGGTGCTTACTCATCCCGACTGGCAGGCCAGTTGGACTTCTTCCATTTACATGACAGGTACCCTGTTACAATAGCGTCCACTGGGAGGGCAACCTCTACTCCTTTCAGGGACAGCGCTTCTGCATACAGGTCCAGTTTATCTGAAGGACTTTGGTCAAATATCTGACAATCATAAGGCTTCAGCATTCCAGAGACCCTTCATCGGCGTGTCCTTGGCTTCTTCTTGGGTTAGCACATTTACTCCCCCAACTGGCTGCTGATAGAAGAATTTATCATCATACTGGGTGGCTTCCACTGTGTATGCTTCAGCAGATTCGGTGGGACATTAGAATTTGAGATAGCGGAAGTATAGAGTCCCATCTCTACTCCACTCTGACTTTTTTTTTGATAGCATTGATCCTGTTGTATGTAAAGGATCCGTTGATTGAGGCACCATCATCCCACGTGCCCAGGGTGACTGCAATTAAAACAATTTACCTCATAGGGCCTACGTCCATGCTTGATATAAGTTGGCCCATGCAAAAAAGATATGAAATGATCAGTAAAACCAGGCCCAAATTGATAGAACAAATGCTGCTGGTCAGCGTAGTTAGGGCCAGAGTTGTAGTTGGCCAGTTGTCAATCAGCAGTTATGGGGTGGACATTGAACTGTGGGTGTTAACCCGGCGGAACCTGAACTTAACAGCTGAATTTCCCCGCATATTTAGGTTAAAAAATGGCAACAGTGTGAATCTGCTCGATATTGTGTGGAGTGAAATTTATGGCTAGACAACAAAAAAACTGAACGATTTTAAGAAGGGGTGCATCGTCCTCCAACAATGGGCTCATAACATTGTAGAGCTTGGGGTATGGCTTCACCGCAGAGGTCATTGCAATGCACAAGTCACCTTCAGATAAAATTCCTGCTCCAATCAACATCTGAGCTTTTGCCATAAATAGCTCAGCAAATAAAGTGAGGGTCTCATTCTGCTGAAACCCAATAGTTAAGAACTCAGCCTTCTTCTGCAACATCTTTGCAGTTCTGTGAACTTCTGTAGTACCATCTCCTTATGTTCATGATATGCAATGGAACTGCCTGAAAAGTAACAGACAACTTGATTGGTGCTCCTCACATCAAATATGGATATTAAAAGTTTTCTATCTCTGCCAATCTGAGGCTTCTTCCATCACAAACTCAAATTGCTTAAAGAACCTATGAATATTTTCTTCATGATCAAACAGAGACAACTTATCACTGCAAACCTCCTGGAGCAACTCATCTTGTCTTTTTGAGCACAGCGTCCAACGCAAGTTTCAGCTCCACATAATTAACTGGCCCAGAGTGTCATACATATATTTATCAAAGCAACCTTGATGCGACATACTGGCAACTGAGTTTTTTATCTTATTGTAATTGATCAATGGGCCGCCTGTAGTGAGCACCACTGTTATAAATTCGTTGATAACCTATAGATCCGCCTAAGAATTTTTTACAGGGTTAAGCCCACTGAGTAATTATAACGGATGATATGAAAATTGTCAGTTCCTAGAACACATGTAAATAAACAAATATAATAAAAGGGAGCAATTTCCCCAACAACACTTCTTTATTGCAAAACAATAATCACAGCAGATCTCATCTCATCTCATCCACTAGCTTTCTGTCTAACTAACCAAAAATCCTCCTCCATTCAATCTTTCCATCTCGCTTATATCTCAGTGACCTCATTCAGTACTACCCTTTTGCTTAGCTTATTTGTTCCGCCGTATTCTCATTGGTTCTGGCAGGGCTAATCATTTATTAAATTACCAATCGCCTTAGTTTGAGGTGATTCACTCAATCTTCGTTGAACATTGACATCCCGTTATTTGTTGTTAGTAGACCTTACCCTATTGCCTAATTCAGAGGCGATCCAACATTATTCTATCAACCCAATATCACATCATCCTAAGGCGCTTGAATACTTGTAGCTCTGAAACATCCTCAGCAGATATTACCCATTGAATCTCTAGTGGAATTCTTCCAATGATCCATCAGTCATAATTGTGGCTTATCATCCAGTTGTATAGATTTGTGACATTGGTGTTCTCCACCATTAAATAATACTACTATGCAATTCACCTGCGGCAAGTGTTAAAGCGTTTGAGGGAAGTCAACCTAACACTAAAAATCATGTGTGTGAGTTTTTTAAGTCCAAGGTCAACTTCCTGGGCAACATCATAATTGACCAAGGAACATGATCACTCCAGATAATGAGAAGGCAATTCGTGAATGGCCAACCCTAGCTTCAGTTATGGATACTTTGAGCATTTTGGGAAGATATAACTTTCTTTAAAAAGTTTACACCAAGACTTCTGAGGTATTAGCGCCTTTGTATAAGGCTAGTAGGGCCAAAGTTCTCCAGTGGTCCTCTGCCCTGCTGGGCGCCTTCCACAAGTGAAGTGCAACGAGCTCCACGTCAGTTCTTCACGTGGACCCTGAGAGGGAGTTTATAGAGGTTACATATGCTTCCAACGTTACAATAGCGGCTGCTTCATTACTAGTGAGCTAAGATAGAGTGGAGAATCCTGTGGGATATTTTTCTAGGAAAATGTACTTTTAGAGTTGAACTATATCTTCTATGACAAAAAGTTTATTGGCAGTGGTGGAGGCGCTGACTTATTGGCGTCATTATCTACATGGCACTTCTCAACCATTTCGTGTTCATAAAGATCACAATTCTCTATTGTATTATCATGATACTCATGTAATGACCTCACGGAAGATCCGTTGGCATGAGACCCTGTCCCAATTTGTGTTCTCTTATGATTTTACAAAGGGCAAGGATAATGTTTTGGCTGATTCACTGATTTAAACCCTGATTTAGCTCCTATCATAAGGAGGTGGAGATGCACAATACCCACATGATTATTCTGTAACAGGAAACTGACCACAGGAGGCCTTAGGAGGCTAAGCGCTACACAAAAGGTTCAAGAACAAGGCAAAGTGGTCAAGCAAGAGGAAGCAACGTCCTAGGCTATCTCAGTTTTTTCTTTAAAAATAAAATTATTGAACAAAACGCACACCAAACTGTTGACAACTATAAAGGACAAAAAGACCCCTGAGAGTTAGAGTAGGTTTTCTAGGAACTTCAGAGGAACGCGGTGAAATAATTTGTGGCAGTGTTGATGGAATATGCCGTGTCGTGGGGTGGTTAAACGCCAAAAGTGAGGGTCAGGCCAGAGCATAAAATAGATCTGGCCATCATAAAGGTTTTATTCAGTGTTCTCTATATAAAAATGAACATGAATTTGTGGGAAATCTTCAGAAAATATTCTTTAAACTTCATTAAAGTTATATTGTTTATCTCTGAAAAGCAAAGCATCTCTCATCTTGGGAACAAAATTTAAAGGGAAAGTCTGTAATAGTTACAAAGCTATTAGTAAAACTCAATCCAGCTATAAAATCCTCATCTTCTAACGAAATAAAAATTTTGTGAATTTAGCCAAAGTCCATAACTTTTTACTGGCTTTATTTTTGGGTTTTGAGGCGATTTTTTCCAGTTTTACGTCTCTATAACACTTTTCCTCAGCCCTGGCTGGCAAAGCCAGAACTCATTTTTGGTCAATGCCCTTTGAGAGGTCATTGGTGACCTTTAAGAGTTCTGTTCTTGACTCCAAGGGTTTAATGGGCTTAGCTTTAGTAGGGCATGCTACACGAGGAAAAATGTAACTAACTGTGAAATCACCCCTGTTATTGGACGGGATTTCACGCCGCCTGGACCATCTAGTACTAAAAAAAGGGATTTCACGCCGCCTGAGGGGACATTGTTTAAAGCAAAGTTCTTGTGGGGGTAGGCAGCTTCATGGCGGCAGAAAGGTCTGGGTAGCAGGGCTTACAGCGTCAGGGAACATAGTTTGGAAGTCGCGAAATAGATCCTGAGCATTGTTACTTTCTTGATGGGATATGCAGCTATTTTAAGTCTCGTCATAACCTTTCCAGGACACCAAATACTTTAGGTGGTGTCAGGATAGGCGGTAATCAAGAACAGCATCTATCTCATATTGGTGTACTCTTTCTACTATGACAGGCTCATGGCGAGGCGGCATTGGACCATCAAAATGGGTCAGGAGGCACTCATAAAGGGTGCTGAACACTTTTATGGAAGGGGTTATATTAAGGTAGTAAGTTAACGGTCTAACCTTCTTGATGAACTTGAAGGGTCCAACACTCTTGTGGCCTAACTTTCGGCAGGGCTGCTTCAGGTGGAAATTTTTGGCATTAACCATGACCAAGTTTTTTGGATTGTACTTGGGCCATTCGCAGCACTTGTGATCAGCATATGCTTTGTAGGTAATCACAAAGTAACAAGATGATCTTTCACTGCCTGGTGTATGTCCCTGTGCTCTTTAGCACGCTCATTGGCAGCAATGACGGTGGACGCAATACGCAGAATTAAGTTGAAGCTGAAGTTGTACCTGTTGCTTCAAATAAAGGGGATGTTCCTGAAAAGGTGTGAGTAAGGTTATTATAGGCGATTGCTTCAACGGACTGTGAGAGGCTTTCTTGTTCAGTTTAGAGTTAAATTAACTACTCAAGAATAGCTCCAAACCTTGGTTCACCCTCTCTGTCTGCTAATCCAACTGAGGGTGAAAGGCTTTGGAGCGGCAGGGATGAATGCCTAAGATGAACTGTATGGCTTCACAGATCTGTGCAGTGGATTGCGAGACATGAAACCTGATAGTCTCCTTGGGAGACCGCGTATGAAGAAGTTGTGGTCCAAGATGAGGCGGACTACCTGGACGGAGGTAATTGTGGTTTTTAAGGGATGTAATGGGTCATCTTGGTAAAGCGGTACACCAAAACCATTACTGCGCCATAATCCTGAAACAAGGGGAATTGCAGGATTAAATCAACGGTCACTGAAGTCCAAGGGCCCTCATGCAGCTTGGAGGGGACAATTATCCCAGAGCTCATCAAGCAACTAGTTTTTACCGGTTACACATCAAGCAGTTCTTTGTGAATTTTACCACATCTGTGGAGATGCCTTTCCAACTGTAGGAGGCTAACCAGCTCATAAGCCTTGTCCTTTCCAGGGTGGTCAGCAGTTGGATGGTCATTATCTTCGAAAACCCTCCTCTCTCAGGGTCCAGATGGTTTTACCACTTGCCTTTTAGAATATGACTCACCTTGCAACTGATAACCTTTGTCCAGTGGTTTGCCAATCCTCTGGCAGTCCAGTTTAATATAGTCATAGTCAGCTAAATTGGGTTGGGACAACCTAAATAAGGCAGTGGTGTCAGTATCCCGTTACAAAGGTTTTATTATAAGCAGATAGGTGTGATGGCCAGAGGCCTCTCCTTCACCTGTTTCATTTTAATAAACAGCTTGTTATTGTGGGCGTCAACTAGTGTTGGTTCAGGTGAAAAGGCAGGGTTTGAGAATAGGAATCTGGAAACAGTTTATGGGTATCCTTAATAAATTCAAATTGGAAATTAAACACTGGCAGGATTTCCAACCAAAGGGACTTGCGAGGGGACAGCTTCTGTGGGGGCGCTGTAGTACATTAATGCCTTGAGGTCAATGTGGACAGTAAAGGGCCACTTATATTAATGCAATTTGTGGCGCTAGTGCCATACCACCTCAACAAAAAAAGGAGTTCCTTATTGTAAATAGCATAGTGAGCTGCATCAAGGTCATCTAATTTAGAAAATAAGCAACAGGTCGCTCCACTCCGTCCTCACCTTCCTGCAACAGAGCTGAACTCAATGCAATAATGGAAGCTTCAGTGGCGACAATAAAGAGGCGTCTGGGGTCTTCATGTGCTATCACTGGTTTAGACAAAAGTATGGACTTAATGGTGTAGAACGCAACAATGCATTCTGTGGTCCAACTGAAAATCATTTTCCCAGATGCGGTGTAAAAAGGGGCGGCGACTTCTGAGAGCTGGGGGTAAATTTCTTGAATAAATTACACGTCCCAAGGAAGCTGTGCAACTCTGTGAAGGATAAGGGAATAGCCAAATTGCGGATGGCTTATTCCTTATTTGCAGCAATCATGTGGCATTGAGAGAAATTAAATGTTTTCTATTAACTCAACCTAAGGATGGAAGAACTTGGACTTTCTAGCTATAATAGTAAGTTTTGCCTGTGTAAGTCTCTTCATGACAGATACATGTTGGTAGGCTTGAGATTCTGCATCCAGGGAGAGGACCAATATGTCATCCATGTTTGCTATTGTGCAGGATCCCAATAAGGTCTTGCAAGACAGCATCAATGAACCTTTAAAAGCAGGAAGGGGCTGTTTTTAAACCAACCGGCATGACCCTGAGCTGGTAGAAGCCTTTCCAAATATGTAAAGCGTTCAACCACTCCTGGCCTTCTTTAGATTGGAATTGGTTGAAGGCGTTAAGGTAATCCAGATTTCTGGACACCCTAGCCTTCTCCATGTATCAGGCGATCTGCTACTCCAGGTGGAGCGGATGGGAGTAAGGTACCTTCACGTTGTTCAGATTGCCATTATCAAAGCAGGGGCAGAGGAACCATCAGAATTATCTACATATAGGAGGAGGTAGCACACAAAAGAAGATCTCTTAAAGATTTGACCCTTGGAGAACATGTCATCACCCAAACGTCCAATGAGGTCTCTTTATTCAAGGACAAGGGATAATTGTGGGAGAAGTACTTGATGAGGTTAATGGTCAAATTAAACTAAAAGTCAAGCTTTGTGTACTCAGGAAGTGGGGAGACTTAGAGGGATCAAACATGTCCTCATATCCTTGGATGCTCTGGAAGGATATGTGCTGTGGTAATTGTGTCAATCCATTGAATTGAGGTTAAGACTACCTTGGTGTAGGGGCTCATCTTCTTGGGAGCGGCATGGGACTTTCATCCAGATTAGGGATGGTAACCGTGACTCCCCCAAGGAACTTTGCGTGCATAGTAGAGTCCATGAGATTGGTGAAAATGTCAAATCATCGCCACAGCCAACACTCAGAATAACAGGTTACAAGATAATTTATTCTATATAAAAGCTCTCCATAAAGTGCACATCGCCTGCAAAAAAAGGAAAAGGTGATAGTATACAGTAGCATGGGATAGTTTGAGAAGCCCCACCGGTTGGGATCATAGGTTAGTACCATGGATCCTTTTCATTCTTTGAGCATCGATGACCCAAAGTTTGAGGGTGTTGGTTTTTTACCAGGGTTGCTTCTCTTGATTGATAAGTCTTGTTTAATCCAGATATCGAGTCTGGTATGATAATTCTAAAAAATACAATTTTCACAGTAAAATTGCAAAAAGGGGAG
Organism: Massospora cicadina; assembly: GCA_022478985.1. Classification (NCBI taxonomy): domain Eukaryota; kingdom Fungi; phylum Entomophthoromycota; class Entomophthoromycetes; order Entomophthorales; family Entomophthoraceae; genus Massospora; species Massospora cicadina. Next base: position 302,325 of record JAKSZP010003954.1, read on the forward strand.
AAAAAGCATAAAGTTTACTATTCAATACCTTCTTTTTAAGAGAAATTGAGTAGTTTGATCAGGGACCATTTAAGCCGTCCAAGCCTAAATCTAAAAAAACAAATTGGGTTTTGTAAAAGCCCTAATTAACTCAGTCATTGTGATTGAGCTAGCCTCATAGCTCAGGTTTGAACCCCAACGTTGGGTGACTCTAAGGGAGCAGGATTCTGGCGTATCAGTTGGGGTTGATCACCAATTTTAATCATAGTCAACTTTTGTCAGGGATGACGCCCAACAGAAGTTTAGCTTGTGGGTAAAATCGGGATTGATTTCCAACCTTGATAGCTATCAACTTTCATTGGGGATTATCCTCAACAGAAGTGTGAGCTTTGTGGTCAGTTTGGGGCCAATTTCCATTATATGATTTATCTGAATTTGCCATTTGGGTGGGAATCCTGACAATACCCCCTCTAGATCTTGGCGCAGGAGGAAAAAGCTGGATAAAGTGACTATGTACGAAGTTGATGACTGTGCCCTGAACAACCTCTCTATTATTTGGTGTTCATTGTCCTGTCTATATATGACTTGATAGGGCCCTGACCAGTTGGTACCCAAAATGTGATCACAACCTTTAGGCCGGTGATGGTAAAATAGCACGAGGTCACCTGGTTGGAAGGTGTGTAGGGGATTGTGCTTATCATTAAATTGAGCAGTCTCTCTACTGGGTGAGGCGGACAGGTTTTTGGCAGCCAGGGCTTGAAGTTCTATGATTTCTTTTGCAATACTTCGCATAGAGACCTCAGGTGCTTCAGGAGAAGCTTGGTCAAGCATCGCCTGGACTTTGGAAGGCAGATGGGGATTTCTGCCATACAACGCTTGGAATGGTGACATCTTGATAATTTGATGGTAACTTCTATGACAGGCTAGAATTGCATTAGGCAAATATTTGGTCCATGAAGGGGGTCAGTCATAGCCATTTTCCAAAGGGTTGCAGTTAGAGTGCTATTTACCTGCTCTACCATTACATTGGTTGCATGATGGTAGGGGGTGAAGAATACCTGAGTGGTTCCCATCAGGTCAGCTAAATCTTTCACTAGCATCAAGCAAAATTTTTTGTCTGTTATCAGAGAGAATGATGTTAGGGCACCCATGCTGGATGATAATCCTAATAAAAAAAGGTGGTGGCTTTTGCCAAAGTGGTGGGAAGTGATATGGCTTCGGTACACTTAGTTAAATAGTCTACGGATAGTAGGAGGAACTGATGTCCATTGGAGGCTCTAGGAAGAGATCCAACAACATCAATGCTAATGGTATGGAATAGTTCACAAGATGGGACCACTGGATGTTGAGAGCAGGGATTAGGTCTGACTTGGCATTTACATACCAGACAGGACTCCAATACATCCTGAATAGAAACAAGCATTCCCTCCAATTAACATTGAGTTTTAAACTACTGGTAGGGTTTCCAAATTCCCCATGGCCAACTTGTCAATGTCCCTCAAATATGACATTAGTTCAATCCAATAGTCTTACATAAGGCACCAATTGCTTAGACACAAATTTAGCAATTGTCCATTCTTGACTTGGAGATTTGCCGTTTTTGCTAATTCTGTTGGAGAGTCAGGGATTCGTCCTTCCATAACTGTGCTTGGGTTAGGAGGTTGTAGAGTTAATCCTCTTCAGAGTCAGTTATAGTTAAGATGGGAAGCTGAGATAAGCAATCCACGTTTTGGTGGATTGGCTCTGGTCAATGGATAAAGGAAAAATCTTTTTTTGAAGTTTTAACGCCCACCGGTCTAATCTCCCATCAGGGTCCTTCATTTTCTAAAGCCAACGTAAGGAAGAATGATTGGATATGATGGTATTTTGCTTCCCATATAAATAAGGTCAGAAACTCTTAATGGCTAGTAAGACCACCAAGCATTTGCGTTCTTTAATTCTATAATTACATCTGGCTTTAGATAAGGTCTTGCTGTAGTAGACAATAGGATGGTCCACTAAGCTCTCACCATGCTGTGATAGTATGGCTCAAATGGCAATATTGCTGGCATCAGTAAAGAGGAGGAAGGGTATATCAAAATTAGGATGAATAGTACTGGTTGGTGAGAAAGAAAGATGCGTAAAAGTCAAAGACCTGCTGTTGATCTTCTTTCCACTTAAAGGATATTCCTTTCTTTAATATATATACCAGAGGTTCAGAGGTGTCTGCAAAATGGGGGTAAATTGGTGATAATAACCCACCATTCCTAGGAAAACTTGTACATCTTGTAGGGATTTAGGGGGTCATCTTAGCTATAGCCATGGCCATATCATCAATCTGGGATATTCCAGCTTTGCTGACCTTATGACCCAAAAATTCCATCTCACTCTAGAGAAAGAGAATTTCAACGGCTTTAGTTTATATATGATTTCTGTGACCACTGAAAGATTGCCTGAGGTGATCTAGATGTTCAGTAAAGGTTCTTGAAAAAATGGTAATATTATAAAGATAAATTAGTATTCAGGAGCGTTTTAAATCGCCTAGTCGTTTGTCCATAGCGCATTGGAAGGTAGCAGGGGGTTACATAAACCATGAGGCATTCAATTGGCTCAGATCATCCTTCACTTGAGATGAGAGCACATTTTGCCTGATTTTTGGGTGACAAACCTACTTACCAGTATCCACTGGAGAGATTCATAGTTAAGAAATAGTGGGACCCCAACATTAAGTGTAAAGAGTCATCTATACGTGGCAGGGGGTAGCTATCTTTGCGAGTGATAGAGTTGAAGTGGCGATAATATATAACAACCTGTTGAACACCATCCTTTTTCCGAATTAATAAGAGTGGGGAAGCCAATGGACTTTTGGAAGGCACATTTAACCCAGCCTCCAACAGTTGCAGTAAAACTAAGTCCACTTGAGCTTCCACAACTTTGGCTTTTTGATATGTCAGGATGTAAATGGAGGGTGCTCCTCAGTTTTGATTTGTTAAATTACCCCAAACACTTTCCCATAGTCACTTGGTCCTGAGAAAAAATATTGCCATATTCCTTGAGGGGGTGCTTAACTTTTTGTCATTCATTTGAGGTAAGATTATCCCTTTTCTACTGTCAACCAAAGCTATGGTTAGTGGAGGATTAAATCCTAAATCCTGAAATGAGCAAAAACAACTCACATCGGCAATATTTTTAATGGAACATAGTTTTACATAAGTGATAGGGGCATGCTGGGGGACCTGGAGAGTTAAAGTGAATAAATTTCCTAATAGAATAAAGATGGATTTTCTGTAGGCTGAATCCAAAATTCCTGAGCAGGTCAGCGCTTCCTTGATGGAAGGGTTTGGGTGTCCACTAATCTCCAAAATTTATTTAGGGGGATGAGAATCTGAATCCCCATATCCACAATAACTTGTGAGCCAGAGGGTATTGTAATAGAATGAGGGGTAGGTAGAGGATCCCCTCTTTGGCGTCCATAGCCTCTAGGGTAACTTGGTTTTTACCTTTTGACTTGAAACCAATTTTCAAATAGAGGATGGGTATTTGAGGTATCAGGTCCGTTTAATAGGGGCTCCTTTACATTTGATGGGAAATTTTAATATTAATGGAATCTGATATCATAATAAGGTGATGTGATTTTCCTTATGGAAAGTTAAGCTTTTCTTTCCCATTATTATCACTTTTAATAACAACACGATTCTATGCAAATTTCTCCAAGATTGACAATCAACCTGGAATATGAGCAAATTTGTCCGCAACAACACCAGTTGGGCAAAAGTGGCTGGCGTGAAAGGCCCAAAGCCCTTCCAACCTGCCGGGGGAAAATGCTCCGGCGGAACATTGACACACCCACCCACCAAAAAGGGTGAGCACAACGCCACACCCGGAGTTTTGCAATTCCTGCAAAATGGGCGCATATACCAAAATTGAGCACTCTCAACCCTTATCCTCCCTCAAACATGGCCTGAGAATCATAGTAAGTGACACTTCCCTCGAGTCATGGGAAAAAATGGGGGAGGCCTTCTCCGCGACTTTCTCCAAACACCATCTTGGTAGATTACAAAAATTTACACAGAGGATGGGTGTACGTCAGGTTCATGTCCGCAGAAGAAGTGGCAGAAGCAGCAAAAATTAAATTTTTTATAAAAACCAACAATGAAGACAGAATTATCCTCACGGTATGCACATGATGGAATGAGGCAAATGACCTCTTCATCATATTTGACTGACTTCTGAACACCATGCACTGTGATGTCCTCACAGACAAACTCCATGGGGGCCTTGAAGGCTATGGAGTAATCAAACAATTTGAATTCGAAAAATTTCCCCTCCTGCCCCACCTGTGCACAGGAAAGGCAATTGCTATTATCAAACCCAACCAAGATGTGGCCAAGGACATCACCCTAATTCCCCGCACAGCGACCATCAACCTCCCTGATGGCAGCGTATCCCGCCCCTTCCATATCACACCAGAGCACACCCCACCCATTTGTGAATTCTGCTCAGCAATAGGCCACAAGGACCATGCCTGCCCCATCAAATGCGGGTTTGAAGCACCAGAATTCTGCGAAGAAAATATGGATGAAACAAGCCCAACTTTTGGGAAAATCAAAGACTCTACTTTCGCTTTTATTGGGGTGAAAGAGCCAATATCGCCTTGGTTGAGCCCATCTTGTGCAAGGACTGACGTCGCGCACAGACCGCCTGCAAGCAGGCCGCGAGTTCCGCCGAGACCCAAGCTTGCACCACAATTTCCCCAGAACAGATTCAAGCGGATGCCATGGCAGCACAGAGTAACAAACAATCAGACCAAACACATAAAACCAAAACAACCAAAATGAAGAAAGTTTTGGACACAACCAATCAAACACACTCAACCAAGTGGGTGTAGATCCACATTGCACCACTGAAAATCCTCCCAACTAATCATATATGTTCAATGATGACATGAAATATAACTTTAGCCAATCACAATGTGAGAACACCTATGCACAGGAACCAACCACCCTGACCCACAACTCCCACCCATCAAACTCACAGGTAAGCGGCAAAAAAAAATTTCTGATGGGCAAAAGCCAACACATGCCAAACCCAAAACATACGGAGTAATCCAAGCCAGAAAAAACTGAATAATGCCAGCTCCAAGATCGCCGATCAACACAATGATAACAATATGGCTAATCGACCTCACACTTGCAGTATGACTCATGAGAAGGAACTGGGTGACCTCAGTGGGTCACCCCAGCGTTCCTGATGTGGAGACTACCATAATCAACATAGGGACGCTCAACATTGCAGTTGCCAAGGCCCCCACATCCTGGGCCAAAAAAATGGCTTTCCTGCACAATATCCTCGTGGATATCTTGGCCATCTAAGAACCCCACTGTCCACCGGGGGAGGAGGAGTCATGGTCAACCATGCTCCTTCCGCCCAAATCCTTTTGGACATACCATTGTGGGATGGTAATTCAAACAAACTGTAACCCTCCAGTAAAAATCCAAAACACAGCATCTCACCTGGAGGGATGGCTACTCCTAGCAGACCTCGAGTGGAATGGAGAAAATTTCGCCGTGGCATGTGTATTTGCCCCAATTATCTGAATGACCGCCAAAAATTCCTGTCTGATATCATCTCAATCCCATTCCCCAAGGCAACATTTTTTGTGGGGGATTTCAACTGCTGGTTAAACACTAATACTGACCGCTGGCCCAAGTCTAGGGATATACCCTGTGGCCACACGGAACTATGCATACTAAAGGCAACACTGGGCATATGTGACACCATCCCCAAACAAGCCCCCACCCTGGCCAACATGACAAGACCCCACCATAACAATAACCAGCTGGTCTCAATGACCCAGATTGACCTGATGCTCGCCCCTATAGACTTCCAGCACCGAGTATTGAACTATACAACAACAATTATCCCTTTCTCTGACCATTGGATGGTCTTGATAACGCTATCATCCTCGAAAAAATACAAAAAACCGCCCACCTGGCACAGAGTTAACCCAAGCACCATCCACCTTCTGGAACTTAAACTCTGGATTGAGACGGTGCTAACAACACGGCAAGAAAGACAATCAATGGATGGAAATTGTATCGCCAAATAGGAAACTTTCAAGGCTCGTGCAACTAAGAAAGCTTGCTACCTAAATTCCAGAAAAACAGCCGCGATGTCCGCGACAATCAACAAGGCTATCAGACAGCTTCAACACCTAGAAAACAATACACCTAGTGAGGGATACACCCCCCAATGGGGCTGCCTGTGGTTTCAACTATCAACACAGGTAAACTCCTTATTTAGAAAACACCAGCATTACACCGAAATATGCTATAAATCAAAATTCATTTTATCTGGAGAAACTCACACAGCCCAATTTTTTCCGCCGCTTTAAACGATTTCAAAGTCGGCGACCTGCACACAGGTCCACCAAATGGATGACACAATGGCATGCACACCATCGGAAATATCAGCTGAATTACACCAATTTTACACTGACCTGTACACGGCGGATTTTGCATCACCCAACAAAATTGAAAATTTTTTATCATCTGCCAATATCAATACCATAGCTGGCCAACCAGACCTGGCAGCACCCATAACAAAAGAAGAAATATGGGAGGTAATAAGATCAACCCCATGCAACAAGTGCCCTGGGTCTGATGGCCTCCCATATGGATTTTTCAAAAATACTTCAAACATATTGCACCGATACTACTAGCAACTATGAACAAGTACCTAGAAGACACAGCCCTTCTACCTGGCGGCCAAGATGCATATGTGGTCACACTTTTCAAAAAAGGAGACCAAGCAGATCTGAACAACTGGCGCCCAATTGCTCTCACCAATACTGATACAAAAATACTAACAAAAATTTTAGCCAAACGTTTGGGTTACATTGCTCAGACAACCCTCTCCCCCCATCAATATGGATTCATCCCAAATCTCTCAATTTGGGATAATATCCACACTATTGCCAACATCTGCCAAGCTAATCCCACAGGTGCCCTTGCTTTCCTGGACCAAAAGAAAGCATACGACCAAGTACACTGGGGATACCTAGAACAATGTCTGAAGGCCTTCAACCTAACACCCCACTTTATAAACTGGGCGCTCCTCCTAACGCTCTCAGCCAAGTTTGCAATCAGAGGCCCAGTCTTCCTAACCGACACCATCACCCCCAAAGAGGCCTCAAACAAGGTGACCCACTTAGCCCCCTATTATACAACTTCACCCTTGACCCCCTTCTCCACATTGCAAGCTCAAAGCTCACCGAAATCAGGTTGGAGGGACAACCACCAACCAAAATGCTCGCTTTCGCTGATGACTGCGTCGTTGGAGTCTCAGGCAATAGGGATGCCAGGATTATTGAGCGCATCATTCACCTGTATGAATCAGTAAGTAATGCCATGCTGAACAAACAGAAAACAGAGGTAATTGTAATGGCAAATTCAGCTCAAACTGGGCCCCACCCCCACTTCACCGCAGAAACCAACCAACCACACACCTAACCACACAACAAAGACCCAAGCCAATAAAACCACTGTGCTTACCCTTTGCACCCCACCCCGCCACTGACCCATTCTGTCATCTGGACATATGGCTAGAAGCTGGTGGGTATGCTCTTGACACCATAGAAACCAACATATTGGACAAAATTACAAAAAGAATGACATGTATGCTTAGGAATAAAGCCAGCTATCCGGAAGAGTTGTATTAGCCAACTCCCTGATCCTATCAAAGCTATGGTTTGCTGCCCATGCGATCCCTTTCTCTGCCAACTTCACCGACGAAGTCTACAAGCTCCTGCAGAACTGGCTATGGTCGGGATACCGTGCACCTATCAGGCTGGAGACCAAGTATGGCCCACGAAAGAAAGGAGGGATGGGTCTGCTCAACTTCATGGAAAGAGCAACGCAAATACTAGGCTCATGGATAGCCTCCACGACGTCACCTAACCCACCTTCCTTCCACTGGGCTAAGGCAGCCCAAATATATTTTGCAAGGGCACTACATCTGAGGTCCCCTTCCAACCCGAAGACCCTGATGAAGTGCCTTGTAACACACCCAAATGCCACTGGACCACATAACACCAATCGATATTTCAAACGTATCCTATACAGCCTAAGAAAAGGAAATTGGAGTTTCGCATATGCACAGCAATCTGAATACACCCACCCTCAAACTGGATATGTGCAACTCCACAGAGGACAAACAGTAATTAATGCGCCCAACCCATTACCATCCTTCCCTCTGTCCAGGATCGACTACCTAGACCACCAAGACATCCCATATGATCTACAAACCCAAAAACAGGTGTGGAACATCGTCACCTGTCCCCTCCTATCCCCACATGTATGCTCCACAATGTGGCGATACATGCGCCGCACATAAAGAACAGCTGACCATACGTTCTCAATGTTCAAGACATGCGCCATCTGTGGCGGACCCAACACACTAGCACACCGCCTAGAAGAATGCCCGCCATCTGCGCATATCTGGGCCAACGTGATGCACTTGTTTCAACAACCACCCACAACCAAATTCCGACTGTCCCGTGATATCATGGCACTCAACATGACCTCACCTATCCCCCAGACACTGAGGGCCCTAATTGTGTGCATTGCAATATGGTCTATTCACACAATTACCCTCGACGCATTCAATGGGGTCTTCCAAAACCTTAACCAAACCATCGTCAGGTTCCACAACCATTTGGCTGACCACTTCCAAGCCTGGCTTTTCGGCTCACTCCAACACAAATGGAAGAAACAGAAGGGTACATGAATTCCAATCTGGTTCCTCCGATATGACACTGAAAACCTCACAGTCTCCATAGGCGGTACACCCTACTAGCCAGGGTCGCCATACCACCCAAGGTCTAGTCACCCACCACCCGTGGCCCCCAGCCACACCAAAGTGTGCCATGTCATATTTTGAGTTATCTTTAATTGCTTTGCTCTCTTTTCCCGCTTCTGTTTTCTCCGCCTCTTCTTTTCTCCTACATATCGGATGTGTCTGTCCCCTGGTCGGCCATCCTCATACAAATAAGTTTCCTTATGGTTGATGATGAAGTTTAGCTCCTGCATCAGTTGGACCCCAATAAGAAACTCATAGTTATCATTTTCCTGTGCAATGGTGGAGGCAGTAATTAATGGATTCCCAAAACGAAGGGGTAAAGCAGAATAGGCTCCTATCGCCTTGGTAGACTAACTACCTGCTGTCCTATAGAAGCTTTGTGAATCAATTCAGGAGCCATTTTTATTTTTTGGATAATCTGGGAGGAAATAACGTTAACCGGAGAACCAGTGTTGATTATTGTCAGGACTTTAACATTATGGACTACTACTTTGATCCAAACCACAATGATCAGAATTGGGAAGTAATAGCTAATAGACTGTCATTAGGAATTTGCAGTAAAGCATGCAGAGGATTCTGCTGAGGCCAAAATTGATGTTATTTAATAAATCTAAAAGTTTTATCTGCAAAGGCTTGGCTTTTTTATAGAAGAGCTGACCACCAAAATTTGTTTGGGTAACTGACCAAAATAAAAGTAAGAAAGCTGGAGGTCTTTATTTCTCTTGACTAGACAGAGGAACTTCAACTTCAGACGGGGCATCTAACACAAAACAACTAGAAGTATGGGGGTACAGCTAGAACTATAACAGGAGTCTTGAGGCTCTTGTTTTTCGACAGCATAGGGAGCCTCTTTCCCTATACTGACTGATCTTTTGCCAACTTATGTTGAAGGATGCGGCAGTCAGCTACAGTGTATTTGTTTCTTCTGAAATGAGTGCAATATAATTCAGGTGTAGGCAAATAGGGGCTGTAACGGCCAATACTTGGGACTGGGGCCTATTGGTGTTAGAATGAGGTGGCCTTATGGGTCTATGTAGTTTTTTTAAAATTTCCAATATAGCCTCTAAAATATGGAGGAGGAACGTTAAGTTTTACTTAAATGCTTTAAGATAAAGTAAGATATTAGGCATATGTTTAAATGCTAAATTGCAGTGGTAAAGACATCATCTAATGTAAGACAGTGCCCTGAAACCAGAGTTTGTGTTTTAGGTAAAAATAGTGGTCAAATTCGCTAATAATTTATCTCTAATTAAGGCTGATACCCATATAGATATGTTTTTGGTTAGTTAAGGTTAATTTGCCCCGGAATTCCCCAAAGCAAATCAGCCTTGGCATCAGTTCAATTATGGCAATGCATCCGTGGGGACCATAATGTCTTGAGCTATATTAAGAAAGTTAATCAAATTTTCGGGTTGTTGATGGTCAGTTGCTTCCTCCATAGAGCTTTCATAGCAATATAAGAAAGATAAAATACTTCCCTCTCCAGGGACATTTTTTTCTTTAACGAAGGTTTAAATGTATCACTTGGGAGAGTTAGAGGATGAATGAAATGAACTGATATGGTGACAGCACTTTCACCTAATGATAAAGTGGTATCTTGGGTATGCGCTTGAGGTTGAAGCGCATCTACTTGTCTCAACAGATCGTTGGATCGTCAACTATGAGATCTATTTGTTGGTGAGCAGCACTGATAGCCAATTTTTGTGATGATGAGTTGGTTTAATTAGCGTACTTCGTTTTTAGAGAAGTATTAGCTGCTTGGAGGTCAAGTCAATGTTCAGTGGTGAGCACTCATTGCTCCAATATATGTACCAAATCAGGGGGTGGCCAAGGTCATGAGGCGTTTATGATGAACAGGTAAGGAAACTTTGGGAGTGAGGGGAACTCCATCCTGAGTAAATTGGGCTCCTTGGGCGACACATCCTAATTGGACATCAAGATTTTTTATTTGTTGGATTAATGCCATGAGGCGTTCATTGGGGATTCCAGTGTCACCACTGGGTCCCAGAGGATCTCAGGGCCCATGGGGTCACCTTCCTCAATCTTGCCTATCACGATCAAAGGGTCCTCTCTCACCATCCTGTCCATCATAACCAGGAGGTCCTCACTCGCCTTCACAGCCATTATAACTGGGAGGTTCACGCTCACCAGGCCCTCCTAGAAACCTGGAGTTATAGAAACTATTCTGGCATTCTTTTAATTTTTAGATAATTTCCTCCAAGGTTTGGAGGCGTTCATCAACAGAATTGATAGAGTTATCAAGCTCAGAGAATATTTTGAGGGTATGATCAACAACTTGATTATGGACAACAGCCTCTAGTTGAATAAAACAAGTTTTGAGTTCCGTTCGAATGAAACTCATGAATCCTTGATCCAAACGGGTGCTCAAATATTGTATTTCATTAATAAACTGCCGATTTTTACAATAATGGTTTGGTTATTGCCAAACTGGGAGGCAGACTGTTAGAGTTAGATGAGCTGCAAGTGTATGGTCTCCAATAGCTGCAAGTGGCGGAGTAATTTATGATGATAAAACATGTTACTTGAAGTAAATGGTATAAAGTGGGATGGACAAATTGACGCAGGTAGTGTTCCGTACTTCCAGCTCCAACTTGTTTTACAACAAGCGAAAAACTTTGGACTAAGTTATTATAGGGGCTTGCACGGCAAGAGCTCTTATTATACTGGCTTGGCCCCCAGGGATGAAGGCCCCAGTTAAGAGGAGCTGGAGGGCCTCTGAGAAGTCGAACAGATGTAAGCTATATTGTAAAACTGATGGAGCATGGAGGGTTACTTCCATAGAAGAGGGAAAAAGAATATTGCAGTTGGTCGCTTTATTGCCTATGTGCATATTGATTGCCCAGTTGCTGAGATGGGCAGCTTCAAAATCTGAGGAGTTTTCCAAAAAGAATTATTATCCATATTTGCTTTTTTGTTTAATTTTATATTTTTTTACCGTGAACTTTGGGTGCACCTGGCAGGGAGCACCAGTTTTTTCAGTATCATGGGTTAGTACCATGGATCCATTTTATTGTTTGAGGGCCGGATGACCTGTAGTTCAAGGGTGTTGGTTTCTTACCAAGGTTGCTTCTCATGGTTGGGAAGTCTTGTTTAATCCAGATATCGATTCTGGTATGATAATTTCAAAAAATACAATTTTCACTTTAAATTGCAAAAAGGGGAGAAAAAGCGTAAAGCTTATTATTCAATACCCACTTTTTAAGGTACATTAAAGATTTTGATCAGGGACCATCTAAGCCGTCCAAGTCTAGATCTAATAGATAAAAAAATTGAGTTTTGTACAAGCCCTAATTAACTCAGTCATTCTGATTGAGATAGCCTCATAGCTCAGGTTTGAACCCCAACGTTGTGTGAAGCTGAGGGAGCAGGATTCTGGCATATTGGTCAGGGTTGATCACTGATTTCGATCATAGTAAACTTTTGTCAGGGATGATGCTCAACAGAAGTTTGGGCTTGTGAGTCAATTTGGATTAATCACTGACCTCAATAGCTATCAACTTTCATCTGGATTATCCCCAACAGAAGTGTGAGCTTTGTGGTCAGTTTGAGATATATTCCCATTATCAACATACCAAATCTGCCACCTGGGTGGGAATATTGACAAAACCCTTCAAAAAAGCTGCCTCACCCCTAAGGAAAGGTCCAGGGCTTTCGCCAGCTCTTTACAGATGAAGTTTTAGTAGCGCCAGTTTCCACCAAATTGAGCTTCTTGGAAATCCTTCTCAGCATAGGAGAAATTGGCCATGAATGAGGAGTACGCAGAGGAGGATTTATTTTCTACTGAGCCAAGGTAAGATAATAAGGTTTTAATCCCAGAGGGTGTAGTGTAGGTGAGAATATCCTCTGAGAATTTAACAGAGTTTGACGTCACATTGCCACTGAGTTGCCCACGGGAATGGACGGTGTAGGATAGTCTGATGCTATATGTCTAGAGGGTTAGAAATCCTTATTGCAGAAGACTACACATGTAAGGACAGCCAAGCTTCTGTAGGGGTCATTTAAGGTGAGATTTTATTCAATAAACATTATATGGATACCTACCAATTCCTGGTTAGATCCGCCAAAAAAGTGATTTTGGAATAATTGGAAAGAGCTGTTCAACTAGGCTAACTGAGGCAACAGGTTTGAAAGGTGGCATGGGCTTTAAAATGGCAACAGAGGGTCTGTGACTAAAATAAAGTAATGCTCTGAATCAAATTAATCAGACTTACTAATCAACTATTTTTTAGCACTAGTGGTGCCCAACCCAAATGGGGGAGCTGCCATGCATCTTTATTTGCGAATGAGCCAAATAAAGGGATTATTAAAAAAGAAAAATTCCTAAAATAGCTCCTATTAGCCTAGGAAGCCATATCAGAAGGTGAGGATGCTTTATGGAAACTTTTGTCCAGCACCCGCTTTAGCTGGCGGACCTTGGCAGACAGCATAGGGGTTAGGGCATCAGTGACATGTGGTTTAAGGAGGTATAATTAGGGGTTTTCTTCATTAATGAGGCCAGCGGTGTACATTGCCTCAACATATTGAGCAAGTTGATGCTCAGAGAAAGTGATGAGAGCAGGCACACAGGTAAAAGACTTGATGCACTAGTGGGTTTGAGGATAATTAGGGTCAAAAAGAGATTTTAGCTGCATCAATGCAGGCATAGCTTGCACCAAAAGAGAGCTCCTCAATTTCATATTTAGCATCCTTACCAAAATCATGGAGGAAATTTGGGATGGGAATACCCTCAACAAGGGGTTCCATCGCCCATGAAGATGTTGGTGGAGGAGGGTGTTGTCGGGAGCAGAAGCTGCATTTACCACCATTTTGTTAATTTTTTTTATGCAGGGAAACCGTTTTTAACTCTAAAATGGCAGGGAAGAAAATTGGTAGGATTTACAAAGAATTCCTCCAAGGCAAAATCAGGCTTAACATTATATGGCCAATCCATATCTATAATCCATTCAAGCACTTCAATGGATTTAAATTGGCTAATGCCAGGACAACCACTGGAGTTGGTACAGTGGTGGATCCTGATTGGCTACAAACAGAAAACCATGGCAGCTCAGCCAAAACTGTCTCAGCCATCAGCTCATGATTCTGTAATTCCAAAAATTCTTACAACTTTTAAATTTCGATTGGCTGCTGCTTTGGAAGCAGCGCTAGAATTAACCAAGGTGGGGGCGGAAGGATTGCACCCACTCAAAAAATTTGGGCGAGGCAGCTGGCCCAATGCCAGAAGGAAGAGCGGTGGAGGCGGAAGCAGCAGGGCATTTGTGCTTCAAATGATCCAATTTGAAGCACAAGAGGCATATGGCGCGGCCATTTTTGACACATGCCCAAAAGGGTGATCAGGTTTGGATCTGATCATAGTTCAGGGGGAATCGCAAGGTGAGTGTTGTGATGGAAAGGACAGATCATCGCAAAGGCGCAAGGCCCTGTCAGCTGACCTGCCCTGATAGAGACCACAAACTGCAAGATGGGGTCTGCGCCATAAATGGCCAAACCCTCCATCAGTTTGTGGTGAAGGCGTTCAGGGGAGAGAAATGACAGCAATCCAGCAAACTGGACCAATAAAGTGGCCTCATCTTGGAGCCATGTGACAACTGTGTGAATTGAAATTTTTTTGAAAATAATTGGCAGCTTAGATGCTGCTGCCAAATCAGCCTTGGATCAAAATCTGAGGTCAAAATTTCCCTTGAAAGGGCAAAAATCAATATATCTGGCGAGTTTTAAGAACCACCATGGCCATCTCAATGATGGCCGCGCTTGCATATGGGAAAAGATTTCCTATATTTGACTTAGAGGCCAAAATGAAGGTTGCTCTGAGGGAGCACCAAAGGGCTCTGGAGCCTTTCCTGTGAGCATGTGAGATGGTGGGCTAAGTCTTGAGTTGGGACATAATGCCCAGTGGCATTAAGAGAACTAGCAGAGCCAGCTCAGATGCACTTTGGCGATGGCCAAATGACGCCAAAGGCGGCGCACCACCACCCCAAGCCAGGGCAGCAGGCGTTGATGGATTTGACATTTGATTTAAATGCTCAATTTGAGCAGCTGGTTTTTGTATTCTGTTTAAACTCAAAATTCAACTTCATTTAGTCAAACAAAGTGAAAGAAGTGACTTACAAACCACCTCTACTTTTGATTAAAAATGTGAGGGGTACTCCAAGAGCATGGCGGTACAGGACCAGCGTTGAGGATAACCACACCTATGATGGAGGTTTAAGTCTCACCTTCCAGCGAGCTCACTTCTGGATCCAAACGTACTGGGATAGTACAGAGGGGGGATATTTGACGGTCATGTTGGAGGAGTCCATTACAGCTAGGCCCTCAGATGGATAAATATAGTGGGATCAGAGACTTTTATGGCGGCTGATGTACCACAATAAGTTCCCTGAGGGTGAACAACAGAGATAGAGTTGGAAAGTTCTAAGATCTGAAGTTCCATGGTACAGTTAGGCTTGACAGCTCAGATGCTGTTGAAAAGCATGGACGCAAGGATGGAGCACATCTCAGATAAGGAAAAAAATGGTTATCCCAAATTCCAAGGGCAGCACCAGTTTTATCCAGAGACATGCAGAATAGGGCCATTTTCAACTGTTCGCAAAATTCTAACATTGATGCCTTTTCTTGAAACAGGCGCAAGAACTGTGCCATAGTGAGGTCTTAGGGACAAGTGGACAAAGGAGTTATAGTCCTCAAAGTTGGCAGGGGAAACTTTCAGGATTATAGAAGGTTTCTAACGCTGGAAGGAATTCAAGGTGGGATCTATTATTCTCACCAGCGGAGAGTAACCATTGGTGAGCTCTTTATGAAATCTCACGGAGCAGAAGCTGGAAATGGAGGATGTCAGATAAGTCCTTGCCTTGAGACTTATGGCGGTTCTAAAGTGTGTAACGGGGTGAAGACCTCCTTTCTTAATTTTGAATCTCTTTGTGTGGGTGAAGTTTAAGCTGGTAGTGGCAGGTACTACACACTGTATAAGCTTCTAAAGAGAGGGGAGCCGCGCAACACCCTAATACATCATTTTAAACGGGTAACAACCAAGGGCAGGAGAGATACAACAATACCAGCCCAGTGAACCTCTTCAAGAATTTACAACTCTGAGTGAGTTGGGATAACTCTATCACCCAACAGGAGAAGAAACTGACAACAAATTCGAGCTTTCACAGATAAATAACAGTAAACTAAGCACAGGAGGTCACAGGATGGAAAGCGCTAGGCAAAATGTTCCATAATAAGGCAATGTTGCCAATCAAGAGGAAGCAACGTTTTTTGTTATTTTAGTTTTGTTATAAAAAATACATTGAACAAAACGCACACCAGGATGATGAAAACTATCAAGGACAAGAGTCCCTGAGAGTTGGGGTAGGTTGCTTGAGAAGTGTGTCTGAACGTGGTGAGATAAGATGTGGTGGAGATTTCTGAATAGCCCGCGGCTTGGGGGAGATTTCACGCCAAAGGGGATTGTCATACTAGAGCATAAAATGTAGTACAGCTATTGCAAAAGTTTCAATAGGTGTTTTATTATAAATTGAACAGAAAAGTATGGGAAACTTCAGCAAATATTTCCTAAACTCTATTAAAATTTCATTGTTTGTCTGAGAAAAGAAAAGCTTTTATCAGCTTAGGAATGTTATTTTAAGGAAAGATTAGCAGTAGTTTTAAAGTAATTAATGAAACCTTATTCATGTTATAAAATTCTCGCCTTTTAAAGAAATTAAGATTTTGCAAATTTGGCCAAATTCTGTAACCTCATACCGACTTATTTTCTGGATTTTAAGCTGATTTTGTCAGATTTTCCACCTCTATAGCACTATTTTTCTCAGCCCTGGGTGGAAAATCCAGAACCCAGATATGTCAATGACCTTAGAGAGATCATTTTTGACTTTTAAGGGTTGTGGCCTCTACTCCAAGGGCTTATTGGGCTTAGCTTTGGTTAAGCGTTCTATACCAGGAAAAATGTCACTAACTGTGAAAGATTCTGCCAGGTAAGTTTGTATCAAAGTAGCCTTCCCCATGTTATGCGTGCCAGTTCTTGCTCCTCTGAAGAACTTGGAGGGGTATGGTATGTTCAGAAAGATCCTCATTTCTATGCCCTTGTTAGCAGAATATACTATGGTTCTCTCCAAGAACAAGTAAATTAAGAGGATATCATCAAGGGTACCTCTAAAGGACAAAATTTGTGGTTTTAGAGACGCTTATGGGTTCCTGCCAGACTACTCCGTCTGAAATTAAATAATGATCACCATGAAAGGATTACGGTTGAGCATCCATGAAGGCAAAGACCTTAGAACTAATTTGGCGTACTAATAACTGGAAGGGAGTTGCATCTCAGGTTGCACTTTATTCTAAGATGTTCCTGGTTTGAAATAGGATGAAACCAAATTGCCAGCCTCTCATGAAATTGTTGATACCAGTTAAAAAAGCAGAGGGGCCTTGGACATTCCTAGAATCAATTTAATTAAGGAACTACCTGCTTCCGAGGGTTATGAAGCTATCATGGTAGTGAGAACTGGTTTACAAAAATCAGCCATTTCATTACCTGTAACATTATAGTAACAGCGGCGCAGATGGCAAGGTTATTTGTTTCTTAAGTGTTTAAAATTCATGGGGTGCCCCAGGAGATTATTAATTATAGCGGACTTCAGTTCATCTCTGTATTTTGGAAGGAGTTGTTAAATACTCTTCAGATTCATCTGTGCCATTACTTCCTACCACCCCTAGTATGATGGGAAGATAGAGAGAGTAAATCTGCGTCTTGAGAAGTTCTTCAGATTTAAAGTGCATCTGACCATTCTACTTGGAATTCCCATCTTCCCCTGGCTTAGTTTAGCTATTACAACACCCAGCATGCTTCCATTAGGTGCCTCACATCTTCGCTATTAATGGTTTTAACCCTTTTTAACATAAAAACCAGCAGTGGGCTCAGGGTGGAAGCAGTGTGGGCTCTTCATGTCCATCAAGAAGATACATCAAGGGGTCAACACCAAATTTGATGTTGCTATGAAAGTAATTAAGGAAAATGCAGATGGTAAGCGACGGTTGGGAAAACTTATAAGGAAGTAGATCTCGTGATGCTGGATGCTAGAGTTATCCCATACAAGCAGCCATGCAGAAAACTGGGGGTGAAGAGGATAGGACCATACTGCATTGTCAGAAAGGTGGGTCATGCCTCATAGCAGTTGGATTTTTCCCCTCGTTTTGGATTTATTCAGTGTTCCATGAAAGTGAGCTGACCTTGTTTGAGGGTCCTGTTCCTGAGACTCTAGAGGAATACCTTGCGGAATGGACCCCAGAATGAGAAGTAGAAAAGGGTGTAGCCTCCCATCGTGTGAGAAAGAGAATGGAGTATTTGGTGACATGGAAAGGGTTTGACATGACAGAGAACAGTTTGGTCCCAACACATGACTCTGTTATTTCCTAAGACTCATTGATGCATTACATTAGCTTTCCAGATGCAGCAGGGCCCAAGGCCAAACTAATTGTTGCCACCATGAAGATGACCCCTTACCATAAGAACTTTCCATGGCTGGAGCCCTTGGAGGGGGGTGGAGCCCTAAAAGAATGGGGATAATGTCATAGTTAAATGACATAATAGTAGGTACTGTAAAAATATTGCAGAGCGTGAATAAGTCAAGAGAAACAAGATAATGAACTTTCTGACCAGAAGCACACCCTGGGATAAGACTGGGTAAGGTAAATACATGCCAAGTTGGTTCTGGGGGTGCACATGATGGACATGGGGGCGTTACATTCCCTAAAATTGCGGTTCACAAGTTAACTACTAAGTAAAGATAGTATATTATGCTTGCTAGGAAAATGGGACTTCGATTACCATTCTTTTTACCATATTGCAAAATCTGGCAAAAGACAATTGCGGTAAATCACCAAAAAATGAGTATACTCACGCTAAAATACAAAGTATGGTGTTTCACGCTTATTGGTTGGATTGGGTGCAGTGCATTACCCATTGGAAACTGTTAGCCTCAATTCTTTATAATAAGTGTTTTGCAAATAACCTTCTTTGTTAGTTGAAGGTTTAAAGCAAACCCCTTTCTTTTCCTTGAAAATATGAATATATATTGTTACTCTTAGCCAACCTCCATGAGGTCTCAGTCAATGAATTTGTGCAACCCTCACCCTGGTCTCATTGGGCACCGTCCACCTTTTTAGTGCCCTGTTTTATTTATTTCAAGGTAAGATGACCAGGGTATGGACATTAATGAACTAAGAACAAAACTAAGTTAACTAATCGATTCACACAAAACGCTCAAAATGGACGGATTTAGTGAACCACACCTAACAAAAAAACCAACCAGGTGGGCATCTGAGACCATTTATCCCTCTATGGCGGAAGGGGAGGGGGGATTGGGGGCTCATCTTTAGCAGCAGATATCACTTCCCAGAGTTGGGTGCGTGTCAAGGCAGATAGCAAGGGCGTTGGGGCATTGGTGGTATGTGGTCAATATCTTTGATGATTGGTACTTCTGAGTAATTGACAACCATAAAGATGGCAGTAATATATTTGTCTAAAGCTTTTTTTAGCTTTAAAGCGGGATTCTGGTAGTTTAACGAATGTGGCAAGATTGGTTTGGGGTTATCTTGGCATTCAGATTCCATGCTACAGTTATTATGTTCTAGATAGCATTGGTGACATTTTTGTATAGTTGTTTCACATTAATCTTACTTTTTGGAGTAAGAGTTTTTAGGGTTAACAGGAGGTGGAATTCCATCTGGGAGCGCCACCACTGATTTGGTGGCGGCTTTGGGGAGGGGACAGCAATCTGGTGTGGCGGCTGTTTCTACTGCAAGCTGATGGTCGCTGTAGAATGGTTTGGTATTTGGCTGTGGGGCATATAAATGAGGGGGAAAATCTGCATCCCATTTTTCATTACAAAACTGGTTGACTTGCAGCTATGGTTCTTCAATGATATTACCTGATTCGTCAATTTCATCCAAAAACTCCCATAGGTTCTAATTGAATTTTATTGGGGAATTGGCATATGTTTGAGGATTGGTTGATTTGTTGGAGGTGCATGGGTTCAAACTGGGGTCCAATTCTGCGCTTGATTGGAAGAATCATGTGCGGCACTGGGGGAAGGAGGTTGATTGTTGGCTACAGGTGCAGCTGCAGCAACAGGCTTTGGGGAAGGGGGAGGTAGGATCATACCCCATGCTGGAATTGGCGCGGGGTGGCAGCAGATTGATGGCCGTCAAACAAACTGTCAGCGCCATCAGAAGCAGTTAGATATGGGCACTTGCATTTTGAGTGGTCTAACTCAAAACAGGATGGACAAATTGTCTGTCCACCCTCGATGTGGGCCCAGAATGGATGGTTGGGGAAAGGGGATAGCAGCACAAAGGGGAATTGATGAGGCAATTTTGCTCATTTCAGGGCTGATTGTGGCATACACCCAAGGCCCAGCGAGGCGTGTGGCCCCATTTGGGACTACAAATTGCAGATGGGGTTGGAGTCATAGGCTGCCAAACCTTTCATCAGCTCCTGGTGGAGCACCTCAGGGGGAAGGTGGGTAGGCAAACCAGTGAACTAAACCACCAAGGTGGTGTCCACTGGGAGCCAGGTCCATGTTGTTACGAGAAGTGTATCCTGGAAGACCAGGGGCACCGTTGCTGCAGTGGCAGCATCAGCTTCACAGGTGAAGCCAAGATTGAAATACCCCTTATAGGGGTGGAAGTCAATAAAGCAGGCAGGATGCATCACTTCCTGAGCCAATTTGATAATGGTTTGGTTATTGTAGGGGAATAGTTTCCCATAGTTGACCCTAAGGCCAAAATGCATGTTGCTCTGGGGGAGCACCAGGGGGCAGTAGGGCACCACTCGGGTTTAAACAAGGTGGGCATCAAGATCCTTGTGAGGAACGAATTGTCCCAGGGGTTTGGTATGACTGGCCAAGCCAGTCGAGCAAATTTTCCTGTCAGACAGAAAATAATGGGGGGAGTTTCGCTGCTGCCCCACACTGGGGCAGCCAGTGGGGAATCCAATGCCATCAGAGCAAAACTACAATGTGCGATTAAGTTTTTACTTTTATTAACTGTATAGATTGCTTGGAAAGTTACGCTCAGTGGAAAGAGAGTGTTTGTAGTGACCTCTTTCCCCTCTTTCTAATAGATTATTCCTGGGTTGTGGAGTGGAGCCTTCCTCACCACCTACCTGAAAACAAGAGCGTTATGGACACACTTTTGACAATCAAAATATGAACCTAAAAGATTTAAAATAATAATAAAAGCTCTGTTTACTTAAGATACAGCTACCTCATAATCTTATTTTTAAATCTTATATATAGCCTTTATTAAACTTTCGCTATCTTATTTTAATTTAATCTAATCCTATTACCAATATTTCTAGAATATTTTTGACAAATTTTGGTAATTTTTTGGTTATTTGTTAATGAGATAATGCATAATATATAAACACATACATAATATTTTGATATTGAACTTTTTAGCCACATGTTCAATGATATTCAATTTTTATCTAACTTTTCTTGATAGTTTAAAATTTACTAGATGATAATAGTTTGTTATAATAGTTTTATATTGGTTGATAGATCAAATAAACCAAGTATACTCCTCTGCAGAGACATATAAAACTTTGGGATATGAAAGCCTCCTTGGGTCTCTTTGATACCCTTACCAAGAAAGCACCATTAATACCTAACATGCCACGTCCCCACGTAAACAACGGGCAGTTGGTGTCTATTTCCCATATAGATTTCATTCTGGCCCCACTGGATTTTCACTTTAAGATCTCACACTTTTAGAATGATGAAGATAAATTTCTCAGACCATAGGATGGTCTCAGTGTCATTTACTTTGTCAAGTCTAGTTCAACAGCACCTAAATGGGGCAAACTTTGCCCCAACATTCTCATGATACCTGCATTCTCAAGTTAGATGGACACTGCCACATTGACAGTGGAGTTCACAACTCCTTTCTGTGCAGATCCCCTATTAACCTGGTCATAATTCAAAATAGCTACAATTTTCCCAAGCATGTCACATTTCGTCTTGGTGCTCTTAGGATGCTTTGGCAGTCATCAAATGCGCCTTGGTGGAGGTGGACCACTTGGATAATAATGTCCATAGGACAGGGTACAGCCCTGCTTGGGGTCATATATGAGCCAAGTATTGGCGCATCTTAACGCACTGATAAGACAAAACATCGCGTTTGTGTACAGTTTAAAGCAAAAAAATTACCTCAGGTGAAAAATGCTCCACATATTTTTCTGCTGATTTTACGCCCTGCGCCGAAACAAGGCATGCACAAAGGTAAGGCGTTTGGACAAATGTATTGTAAAGACTCCAGCAGAAGTATTGACCAAAGTTCTAAAATGTTATTCCAAGTTATACAGGGCTAACCAAAAGATTTTAAACATAAATAGATGAATTTCTCAGTGGTGCACACATTCAAACTGTTTCCTAATATCCAGAACTTTTGGAATAATAACTCAAGATGAATTTCTGGTACATCATTCGCAGTGCACCACACAGGAAGAGCCCAGGTCCAGATGGGATTTCTTATGAGTTCTATAAGTATATTTCACTTATTTATCCCAACTATTGATAGCCTCAATGAACAAATGACTCTTAGAGACACGTCTCCTCCCTTGGGGACAAAAGGCTTATATGGTAACATTTTTTAAGAAGATTGATAAGCTAGACTTGGAAAACTGGCGCCCTATTTCCATCAATAAGACTTATACTAAAACATTAACAAAAATAATGGCTAACCACTTGGGGTCATTGCATTTGAGATGATATCCCCAGAGCAAATTGCTTTATTTTTAAAAGGTCAATTTGAGACAATATACATACTGTGGCTAATGTATGTCAATCCACAGCTACTGAGGCGCTTGTGTTCTTAGACCAACAAAAATAGTATGATAGAGTCAACTGGGGATGCCTCATGGCCTGCCTTCACCAGTTCCACCTCCCCCAACTGTTCATCAGTTGGGCAATGATGCTCACTGATTCATCTACAATGACGGTATGAGTATTAGGTTTCCTCACTGATGTGGTGCGCTCTCAGAGGGGCCTTCACCAAGGGAACCCTCTGAGCCCACTTTTATACAATTTTAGCATTGACCCACTTCTCCACAGTATAATTGCACGTCTTACTGGCGTGCAATTGTAAGGACATGCACTGGTTAAGATGCTTGCATCTGAAGATGATTGTGTGATTGGGGTGTCCAGCAACCATGGTGCACGCACATTGGAGTCCACAATCTGGTGATACACCAAGGCTAGCAATGCAGCCCTCAACACATCCAAAACTAAAAAAATCATCATTATTGGTAGATACTGAACACACTCCTCCCTGGCGCCCCTCAATCAGAGGGACTCAGTATTTAGCTTATCATCAGATTACCCAGGCGACCACCCCAAAAAACTCATCTCGTGCTACCTTTTGTGTCCAGCCCTACTGAGGGCCCAGTGAGCCACCTGGGAGTGTGGATAGAGGCGGGTGGATATGTTAATTTAATATTGAACACCACATAATAGATAATGTAACAAAGTGTATTGCATCATTAAGGGGTCAACAAACCAGCTTAACAGTTAGAGTAGTGCTTACTAACACTACGCTTCTGTCAAAAGTATGGTTTGCAGCCCATGCCATCACTTTCTCCCCATCTTTTTTGCTTCGTTATATGCCCTCTTTCAAAGGTGGCTTTGGCTAGATCAATCTCCCCATGAGCAATTGGACGTCCTCTATGGTCCTCACCAAAGGGGGGAATGGGCCTACTTAACTACGTGGACCAAACACACAAGATTCTGGGTACATGGATTGCTTCAGTAACCAACACCTCACTCCCAACATAACAATGGTCTCGCGTGGCACAATCTAACTTTGCCCACGCCCTTGGCCTCCATAACCCCACTAACCACAACTCTCAACTTAACTATATGGCAACTCACCCATCTGCAGAAGGCCCATATGGGACCAACCCCCATTTCAAAAGGATTCTACTTAATATGAGGAGTAGAATGGAGGATCAGTATCAGAGGTTATACCTTGCAGAGGGGTTGTCCTACCCCCCAATTCAAACAAAAAGTACAAGAAAAAGCCGTTATGAACTATTTGATATCCAGGAGGTCCTCTACTATAGCCAGAGTGGAATAATTGAACATGTTAGACATATTATACTCCCTAGAAGCCCGTAAAGAATCTGGAAGTACACCCAAAACCCTCTTTTACAGTCACAAGTTCGTTCCCGTGTGTGTCGCTGCTTGAAGCAGGTATACCATACTGGAGAGCGAGCCAACGCATCACACTCCTCATGTGTTGTGTTTGACCAATATGGGACTTTGTTCCACCGCCTGGAAGAGTGCCCACCTTTAAAAGCGATCTGGGGTGCGGTTCAAGGTCTCTTTTTCCAGGAGCAAACATAGACCTTCAGCCTATCTAAGAACATCTTCGCCTTGTCCTTGAATTCCCCTATACAACCTTCCCTCTGAACCTTAGTGGTGGCAATCGCTATGTGGACTATTTACAGGGTTATCCTGGATGCCATTTCAGTATATACTCCCACCCTCCAGGAAGCTGTACGACGATTCCAGTAACGCCTTATGTACCACTTTCAAGCATGGTTGTTTGGATCTCTACCACCTGTCAATGACAGTTGGTCTCATCCTGGTTCCTAGTATGGTCTATCACTTCTGAGACTTTATTCATACGTGCTTAATAGTGGCGCATGCCTCTACTCATGATACCCCTCTTCCTTTAATTGGCGTTCCCACTGGCAAGAGGAGACAGAATTAGCTTCTCTGTGGTGTCTATAGCATATAGTAGTGCTTGAAAATTACATATCAGAATTGTCCATCTCATGGTCATCCTTACCCAAATAAATTCAATGTTAGGATAGAACAAATAAACAGATTTATTGGCAAATGGCTATCAAAAAGTTTATGAAGAAATCTGTATATTAAATATATCAAATTACATAAAAGCTAATTTTCACTCACCATAACCAGTTGATGATATAGTACTAACTAAACCTTCGATTTTTAACTAAAACCATTGAGGCCATTAAATCAGCCAAAAACCACCAACCTATGCCAAAACTAATTGTGAAGTTACAAAACAACTAAAATTCCAACAACTTTTTAAAAAATTGTGAAAAATTAAATTAAATGATTGTCAAAAAGCTCATCCATATTATTATAATAACTATTAGTATATAATTTTAAGGGATATCACTTTTAAGAAAATTTAAAGATTAAAGAAGAATAAGATGTCGGAAAATTATCTAGATTGATTCCTCCCAATAATATCATAATTAGGGGTTTTTGTTAATTTGGGAATGATTACTGGCTAATTGCCTAGTCAATATTATTTTAATGAATATTTACCAATTGATGAACCCCATTTGGGTGAATTGAACCCTTTTAAGTAATGGGGTAATCCCCGTTCCTAAAGTTATTTGAAGGTTGACACTGGCGACTAATGCCAAGGATGTCAACAAATTAATTACTAAGCATTCAGGTTTGGCATAATCCTAGTTTGATGCCCACTCCCAAATCATAGGCTATTGTGGTATTTTACAGTGAAAACCAATCTATTCATTATCAAACATCTGATGATGTTTTGCTGCCCAAAATCTGAGTACCAGTGACTTATGCCAAGGATGCTGAAGTTATGTGATAATGATTTTTTATATATATGACACCAGCAAATAATGCCAAGGATGCTGAAGTTATGTGATAATGGATTTATATATATGCTACCAGCAAATAATGCCAAGGATGCTGATCACTTAATTACTAGTTGTTTGGGTTTGGCAGAATACTAGTTTGATGCTGACATCCAAATCATGGCCCATTGTGGGATTTTCCAGTGGAAAGCCAATGTATTCGTTATCAAACATCTGCTGATGATTTTGCTACCATGAATCTGAGTACCCGTGACTTATGCTGAGGATGCTCAATTATATTCTATAATAGTAGTTTATATAAGGCTGACTGGAGAATTGTGCCAAGAATGGGGTGATATAAAATTTGGTGATTGGGAAGAGCAGATTGGGATGAAATCAGTATCACATATAACTGATGATTGGTTGAAGTTTCGGCTTGGATGGCCAAGGGGGTTTCATAGGTACAGTATCATAGGGTATAGTATGCCATCATTTCCTCCAAATAAAGATCTCTCTTTCGCCCATCTTTACTTATTTAATGTACAAAGAGCCACTAAGATAGGTAGGGGTGGGACTGGAGATCCCTAAGGTAGGCACGAGGTGATGCGTCTTGAGTGGCAAATGCTGCAAGCTCCCATACCTCAGTCCTAAAATAAACCCCCTAAGGGAACCTGGCAAGCCAGCCACTTATGCCTGGGCTGATGGCCGTCATCCATGAGGGTGGTACATCATGGGATGTCATAGCCGCCCAGGATGGTAAATAGACTTGTTATGGCACACCCAAGAGGTGCTGTCAATTGGTCATGAGGGAGAAGGAGCAAGGGATTACCCCGCCAAGGAAGGGGGCTGGGGACCACCGGTGCATTCCCAAGAAGGACCATGAGGCTAAGGCGAAGTTGTTGGTCTGCTGGGTTTGTGGGTTAGACGTGGACTTGTAGGAACTGGTAAGCCTATGAAGGCGAAACAGCAAGGGCAAAGCATGTCTCCATATTGTTTGGAATGGCACACTAGTGGAGCCCACTGTCCAGAAAACTGATTTTCTAACATATGGCTTATCATCCAGTCATATCATTTTCTCAACAACCCCCTTGACTGGTCAATAAGCCTCTATTTTATTTATGCTTGAAGGAACTTTTCATGAACTCAGTTGATAATCTGACCACTCTCAGGTTCCTAAATGGTGGATTCATTGATACCAGACTTCTCAATTATCTCAAATGTTCCGGTCCAAATGTTAGCAAGATTGGTCTTAAAAATCCATGTTTGATGGAATGAGACATGATCTCTTACAGTGAACTGTGAGATTTAGCTTTTTCTACTTTGGTCAGCCTCCTGATCACAAATCTTCTTAGATAAACTAGTGGAATATGCTTCAGTTTGAAGTTTTAACAGCGTGTCCATTAAGTTAGTCAGATAGCAATGTAACTATTCTCCACTGGTATCCTCCACATGGGAATACAGAAGCGTTGGAAGAGCTGGATATCTTCCATAGAGTAATTGGAAGTGACTTTCCTTGTTAACAAATGATAGCTAATACTATATGCAAAGATGGCGGTGGATAGCAGGGTACTCCAGTCAGCAGCCCAACATCTATCAACTTATGGAGAATATTCATCAAAGTTCCGTTGACCCGTTCAACCATCTCATTGGATTCAGGGTGGTATGAGGTAGTTAATATCCCGTGGATGGCCAGTAATTCGTTCAACTTAGGAAGTATATGAAACATGAAATTTATTCCTTTGTCTGTGAAAATAAACTGCGGAAAGCATGTTACTGTATGCTGCACTCCATAATTATCTTACCAGTGGTTACATCCCTAAATCCATGATTACTCATGCTTCCACCCACCTAGTCAAGTGGTCTATGGCTATGAGTATATACTTGGAGCAATTCACACCCATTTGCAGAGGGCCCACCACATTATGGGAGACAGTATACCATGCAAAACGAGGTTTAACCAGTTGGTAGGTGGTCTTCTTGTGGATAGTTTTTTCCATTTGACGCTGGTGGCAACAAGCAACTGTCTCTAGCACATTATAGTGCATGCTCTCCCAATAGTAATGGGGTCACATGAACTCCAGCGTTTTCCGCAACCCTCCATGACTTACCGCCCTATATGCATCCAAAATAATCTCTGGCCTGGCGGGGGGTTTCATCAACCTCTGGTTCAATTCTCCAATTCTCATACAATTCCCCATTACTCAAGAAGGTTATTGGCGGAGTCCATCTAACGCCTTGATCACTTGTGGCAGCTCATCATGATATTTTCTCACAATATCTTCTCATACATTATGTCAGCAAAATCTGCCAGATGGCGACTGTTGGTAACTGTGAGAGACAGTCCACATTCTGAGGTTTTTACCCAGGGTGGTGTACTATTTCAAAATCTTACGCTTGGAGCTACAATGCCCATTACACAAGCCCTCCTTACATTTAAAGATTCAGCAGCTGATGCAAGGATGCATGATTGGTTACCACTTTAGTTTTTACCCCATCGAGTTATCCCCAGAAC
The DNA here is from genome assembly GCA_022478985.1 of Massospora cicadina. Classification (NCBI taxonomy): domain Eukaryota; kingdom Fungi; phylum Entomophthoromycota; class Entomophthoromycetes; order Entomophthorales; family Entomophthoraceae; genus Massospora; species Massospora cicadina. The sequence goes on from JAKSZP010003954.1 coordinate 330,308, forward strand.
TGTTTATAATCATATATCACCACCAAGAACTTCCTCTCAGTTACAGTGTAATTACATCATATTAATTAAGGTTTTGGATGCAAAACGTGACAGAGTGTTCTACAACTTCATAAACCTTATGGGATAGCACTGACATACAACTGAAAGGGAAGCGACCATTTGTACACTAAATTTCTTATCAGTATTAGGGTATTGCAAAACAGGCGCACTAGCCACTGCAGTCCACAATAAATCAAAAGAATTTCGATATCATTAAGTCCAGTCAAAGGTTGCGTTCTTCTTCAATAACTAAAAAGTGGTGCTTCAATACAGACAAAGTTAGAAATGAACAGCCAGTAGTAACTGATCATCCAAAAAACACTTGTATATTTTACTTATTGTATGGCTGAGTCATCATATGTATAGCTTCTGCCTTCGCTGGCTGTGGTTTGGACCCTTTTGAGTCCACCACGAATCCAAGATATTCCAATTGCGCCTTGAAAAAATGGCACTTTCAAGGCTTAACCTTGATGTTAGAATCAGCAAGTTCCGGAACACTTTTTATAAGTGATCAAGATTCTCTTTTAAAGTCTGTAAGAAAACATTAATATTGTCAAGGAAGACTAGAGCTCATTACAGCTTTGGGTCACCCAAAATTGTGTCCAAAGCACGCTAAAACGTAGCTGAGCGTTACATAACGCTTGGGACATATGCGTGGGTTAGAACAACCCTTTGAGTTGATTACAGCGCATTTCTCCTGTTCCACCACCGAAAATTCAATCTCCCAGTGCCATGATATCAAGTTCAGGAAGGGAAGTAGTTAGCGCTTCCCAGCTGATCTAAAGCGTCATCAATCCGCAAGAGAGGATAGGAATCCTTCTTCATGATGCTATTAAGCTTCTGGTAGTCAATGACAACCTATTTGTGTCATCTTTTTCTTACCAATAGCACCAGTGATGCCCATGGACTCTTGGATGTCCATAACATTCCCTGATCAATCAATTTGTCTAAATCATCAGAGACTACTTCCTCCACAGTTTTGGAGTGCTGGATTGGCCGTGACCAAATGGGAGGGTGGTCTCCCATGTCTACCCAAAGCACAACTCCACATGCACATCCCAAATCATGGTTGTTGGAAGCAAAAATATATCAGTTTATTCAAACAGGGCCTTCACCCTATCTTTCTGTTCCTCTGAAAGCCAGTCAGAGCTTCCCACAGAACAACTGTCATTATGGCGAATGAGGTTTTTACAAGTTGGGCCAAGGTCCCTTAAGACCCAAAATCAAGAATATGGAAGACTTCATCAATAGTATTCATATGTAAACAAGCCACCACTTTTTTGCCTTTCGGACCGTCATAGACTCCTTCTGTAGGTTTGTTAGCAATACCTTCACTTCCCCATGCCATGGTAAAAGTAGCCCCGGAGCCACATCAAGTTTGAGCTGCAATTGCTGGTAGGGCCCCCACAATTTCCCTGTATAGCCCTTCATGGACATCTATTTTGAGCTCTGTCCCTATTATGATCTGATGCCCAGAAGGTATACTTAAGAGCTCGCCGCCGATAGTGGAATAATTTTTTACCCAAAAATCTGGCTAGGAAGGGCTCTGGTCCTCTATTGCATCTACAGATTTCTACTAGGAATCACTCCATCACATACATGAGAATAATTTGGCTCAAGAAAGTTGAGTCCTTTGGGACTCCACTGGAGGTAAATTTTAATGTGATTCCGTTGTCCCAGAATATTAGATGTCTCTTCTACCATATCAACCACTGCCACAAATTGCCGCATGGATGAGACCCAAATCAACATGTCATAATTATTATTAGACAGAATCACCACCAGAGCAGAAGCACTGATTGAAACAAACCTCAGAGGCAATGCGCTGTAAGTGCCCTCTGACACAGTGCTATGTGCCCTTAGTCCCATAAAATACTCAGTGTTCCACATCAGGCTTCAGTGGAAGCTTAGTTATGAGCTTGGTGGATATAATAATGGGAGCGCCAGTATCTATAATCACCTGGATTTTGTGTTTTGCACAAAAAGATCACAGTATGTAAACTCTAAATAAGAGGAACTATTGGTGTTTATTACATGAGCATCCAAGGGCTTTTAGTTATCCAGAAGAGTGATAATACTGGCGCTGACATGGAGATACTCATGGGCAATTTTCTCTACTGAAATCACCATATTCACCCCCTCTAGGGGTTGAAAAATCTTTTTGAAGGTCCGACTTTGATTGTACAGTTTCGCTCAAGGATTTGCCTGGCGTAAGGTTTTTGCACATCTTGGTGGAACTCTAAGTCTGTGCTATTGGAGTCTCTCCCTCAGTTTGAGGCCAAGATATCGTAGGTGAATTTTTGATATTATAAATCGTCAGGGTGAGTAGCGGGACCAACACAAAGCAACTTGTGGGAATCATCAGGGACAAATAGGTTTGAATTAGTGGAATTAAAACGCCCCATCTCTACTCTGCTTGACCTTTTCTCTGTTTGGTCAGGGCAACTGGTACTGCTTGGACATTCAGTCTCTCGGACAGCTAGCCTCATGATGGCCTCTCCTGCAGCATTAGAAACAAACTTTTTAAATGGTTCTTGTCTCTGTATCACACTCATAGATCTAGGTCATAAAGAAAATTATGGATTGTAATTCAGCTGAGGATGAGTTGGTTGAGAATAATGGGGATGAAAAGGACCTGCCAGAGCGTTAAGTGGATGAAGATTAACCAGCAGATGATAGCCAAGTTGTTGGTGTCCATTTCCTGTTTGGACTTGGTAGCAGTTGCAGGGGCTTTTTGTTCCACATTGGGAGCACTAAAAGTGATAGATAGATAGATGGCTAAAGCAATTGACCATTTTTATTAGCTCCACGTCATCTTTAAGAGTGTGGGTCATAGCATCATACAGCTCTAAATATGGATTAATAGCCTTCGTCATTGCTATGGCAACCTCCTCATTAGTTAAGATATTTGCTCACACCAACAAATGAGCTTAATCTATGAACTTCTCTGTGAACTCCACCTAGGCCTCGTTCTTTTGAAACTGTATTGTCAAAAATCTGCCTTGCGCTGCGCCATTTTTGCCACACTTCCAAACAGGTGTATCACAGTCTTCTTCACCTCTTAGTATGTTACAGTACTACCCTTAAGGTAACATGTGACCAGGTCGGTGCTCTTTAAATCTAGAGCAGATAACAACAGTTTAACTTTCCGCCAATCAGAAGCCCCTTCTATTTCACATCAAAAAGTGCTTTAAAATCTGGGTATGTTTTCATTGCAGTTAATTTGGTCAGCTTGTCAATGAAAACCCCTCCCTCTCCAGCACTACTAATCCGTTTATGCTCACCACAGTATAGCTGCTCTATAATGTCATCCAAGCGGTTGGAAAGTTGGCTGGCTTGGCAACCCACCAGGTGCAGTTGGTGAAAAGCCTTGACAAGCTTAGCCGTTATACTCTTATTCTCTTGAAAAGCATCTTTTGAGAATGGAGTAGTGTAGCAAAACAAGTTTCAGTTCCGCATTTTGAGATAACTCAACAAACTAGGGTAGTACCCTATCAAAGGGAACAGGTTGCGCCATTGTTTGGCGAATATAAAATTTTAATTTATTGATAATTTTCCCCCTGTAGTGTGCACCATTGTTAACTTTTGGCAGTTCTGGTTGATTCCGCTGAGATGGTTGCACGGGTGAACCACCACTTAGCAACAGATGAGCGATATGATGATAACTGATCCTTAACAAATAACAGTATTAAAGTACTTAGATAAGTAGCTATTTCCCTGACAATAACAATTATTTAAAAAATAAACCAACGGTTACTTCCATTAACCCTTTCCTACTTTCTTAATTCTCAAAGGACCTCCCTCCTACATCTCTCATCAAGCTATTATTCTACAATTCTCTCAGTCAATTTCAACACTTCATCTTAGAAACTCTTTATTTCCTACAATTTTAAGGGTTTCATCCCATAATTGAAGTTTTGCATAATTCCCTCAATTTGATGAACTATTAATACTTCAAATAATTCGCCTCACAATGATATAATCTTCTTTTCAATCTTGAGGCTCACCTCAACTCATAAAATACAATCTGCAGGATATATGGCTTATAGTACAGTCATATCACTTTTCTTGACACCATATATCCAGCAGATTGTATTTTATGAGTCAAGGTGAGCCTAGAGACCAAGCAGAAGATTATGTTAATGCGAGGCGATTCAATTGAAGTATTAATAGTTCAGCGAATTGAGGGAACTCTTCCAAAACCCACGATAATAGTATGAAACCCCTAAAATTGTAGAGAATAAAGAGTTACTAAGCTGACGAGTCAAAATCAACTAAGAAAATATCATATTAATAGCTGAACTAGGGAATGTAAGAGAGAGATCCTTTGAGTAGTAATAGAGTAGGGAAGAGTTAATGGAAGTAGCTTTAGTTCATATACTAAATAGAAGGGTATCATCGGGGTAATAACTCCTTAGTTAATTACTTTATTATAGTTATTTATTGAGGATCAGCAACCAACATACTGGTCGTCCTTTTACCATTGGGTTTTAACCTCTGCAACCAGCTTGGCGAAAATCAACCAGAACTGCCAAAAGTTAAAACTAAACAACTTTTAAGAAATGACATACAGCAAAGCCTCAATGCCCTCGGCTCTACCACCCACTGCTCCAGAATGGGGCAGCAGTAAAACTCCCTAATGTCTTCCACCCAGTGGGAAAACATGTTCAAACTAGAATCACCAGCCCCCAACGCCTCAGGTCTATACGTTCCCCCTAAGGGTCTTACCCTCCATCTTGCACGTACCCAAGTGGTGCCTTGTAGCCCCATTGTGCTACCCCTGAAGCAAGATGAAAATTGGCCTCTTGTTGAATATGGCAAATTTTTTCCCTACATCAACAAACAAAAATAGAATTAGTCCAGGAGCTTATGCAGCCTTCAGGCTTTATTGACTTCCGCCCCTACAAGGGGTACTTTGATTTCAGCTTCACCTGTGAAGCTGATGCTGCAATTGCAGCCAACATTCCCCTAGTGTTCCAGAGAACCCTTATCCCAACCGCTCATGACCAGTTACCTTTTGGCACCACTTTTTTAGCACTAGGTGGCGCCAGCCTAGAGGGTTGATTATGATCTTTATTTAATCACGCCTGAGCTCCTATGAGCTTGAGGTAAGGTATGGGTAAGTGGAGGCGTCGAGAAAGGTTGGGGGAAAGGTTTTCTAGAGCCAGGTTAGCGCTTGAAATGATCTATTGGCCCATAACAACATGGTAATAATTCTCTGAACGATCTTAAAATGAGCCTGAAAGTAGCTGATTATAAGGGCAGCGTCTGCAGAGTGGAGTCAAAAGCAGCGCAAAGATATAAGTTATGAATAGTCCATATCACTACGCCAAATGCCAGGACCCTCAATGATTGGGAGCAATTGGGGAGTGAGAGTTTAAAAATGGAGTCATGAACAGGGTGCGCTACACAGGGTTCAGCTCGCAGGAGTTTGCAGACCTTAATCTAGAAAGGGGCTATGAGGGGCATGTAAAGAAGCGGTGGAGGTGGGTGTCTGTCAGCTCTGTACATCGTGGGCAACCCTTATGTTGGAAGGTGGGACCAGTTCGATCCCCTCACTTGTATGAGAAGTGTAAAATAAGCCACAGCGTATTTAACATTTTTGCTGAGAGAACAGGATGGATAACTTCCTTCCAGAGCGCCTTGAGATCACATTCCACAGCGGGGGGTAAACGTTCAAGGAGATGAGGCTGCATTTGGGGTCTGTCCAAAGGGTAGAGGTGGGAGACAACAATCCTCCCATTGTGGAACAGGGCGTGATGCTGGGTGCTTATCCCAGTGCCAGTACTTTTATAAGAGAAGGCTTGGTACACCTGTACTTCTATCCTCTTAAAAGCAAGAAGAGCCTTATTCCAGTAAAAACTTGACGAGGGTTTGAGGCGGTGGCCTGGTCGGTTTGTTAGCCATTCCCCCACAGCTGCTAGTGAGTTTCGTGGGAGCCCTAGAGAAGCCGTTAAGCCCTGGCGTTAGTCAGGAGCCCATTGTGGCATTGGAGCCATATCCCAACAAACGATGGGCATAGGGAACTCCGTCAGTATTAAAGTGACATGAGACCTAGTGTCCAAAAGACCTAGGCCCCCTTAACTGCAGGGTCAGGATATTGTGGTCAGAGCTTTGAATAGATGGTTGGATCACCATATTTAACAGCAAAGTATCACATTTAACCACATGTAGAAAGTTTCCGTAAAGGGGCAGACATTAGCGAGGACCTATAGCTTTGATAGAAGAAAAACATTAGCCATCAGGGCGCGCCTTAAGGGTGATACGCCGCTGGCTCCAGCTAACTAAGTGATAGTTTCTTGCATTGAGCAATCAGTCCTCATTATCCCTGATTGCGACCTCTTGTGGTGTGGTGAGAAAACTAGATTCCAAAAGGTGTCCCGGGCAGGTTCAAAACCAAAAGGAGGGGGAAATTATGGGGAGCCCATTTGCACTATAATGGTTCTTAGAAGCGTTACTCTTTCATTACACGCCTTGGATAAGCTATCCAAAGCCTCCATGGCCAGTTCTAGATACTTTTTACATCCAAATGGCACTGATGTGTCATCAGAAAAAGCTATGGTGTAGGTGGGAGATTCCAAGGAACCTGATTACCCACCAGTCATTCCAGGAGTAGGGCCAGAAGAGGATCCAAAGCTATTTTGAACTAAATTGGAAGCTCAGTGGATCCCCTTGACGGAGGCCCTGCTCAACCATACCTGCTGCTGTAAAGCCTGTTGGGGACAGTACCTTAGTGTGAAGCTTAAGTAAAGCACTAGAGCCATGTCCTAGCTTGTGAGGGATGTGGAAGCAGGTTGGTGAGGCATCAAGATACTTTAAACTCTTTGATCATACGCTTTTCCTCTATCCTCAAGCGCCACAAAACCATGCGTTTGAGATGAGGTGGCTGATAGGGTTGCCAGAAGCTCATTGTAATTGCTCCAGAGCAATCTACCTGAAATGAAGCCATGTTGAGCTGGGTTAAGGCGTGGTGCTGCCCATCTATTCATACGGTTTTCTAGATAATTATTAAATAGCTTATGATCTGTGTTCAATAGAGATACTGTTCACCATTTTTCAAGGTCCTTTCGGTTTACTTTCATATAAATACGATCATAATTGATCCTCTCAAGTCAGGAACTACTCCCCCTTTGCCAAGAGGGTCGAGAAGAGGGTCTGGAGGGCCTTTGTAACTGTGACGGGTTCCACTAGAAACACCTCAAATGGGATACCATCTGAGCCTAAGGCCTTCAGGTGTGGGCTGTAAATTAGAATGTTCATTACTTCTTGCTGATAATTGGTGAAAGAAGTTCTTCCTCAACTGCAAAATTAACCAATGGTTCCGTAGCCCCTCCAATAATTCCATGAACATCTGCTGGGCTTACCCAGGAAACCTTGAAGAGGGCTGAATAGTAACGGTGGATCTCGCTAGTGATTTCCTTCTTGTTTGTAGTAACGATGGTCCACGCACTCAGGGCTGCAAACTTCTGATCCTTTGAGCGTGCTATCTGCTTATGGTAAAAGAAATGGGTGAGCAGTTCCCAGTGGATGTAGTAACGTGACGATGTGAAGTCTGCTGCGTGTTCTTCTTGCTTAGTAAGTTCCTGCTGTTATGTCTCTTGGACCAATTCCCACGCCTCCAACCATTGAGAGGAAGGCACTGGTCGGCAATTCCTTTTGAGGTGTCTTATTCTAGCTTCAGACTGTCTGATTTTAGTCTGCGCTGCCATTATTTGAGCCTTAGCACAATAGTAGGCTATCTTCTGGATCTTTGCTTTTGTATCAGCCCATTTTTCATGTATAGTTGCCAAATGAGGTGAGGCTAGTAGCTCTGGCTCATAAATAGCTGCATTTATCTTCTCTCATGCAAACCGGTTTTTCACGAGCCCTGCATCAATCCTTAACCAGAATCTTCGATGGTCTGATGATTATTATCAGAATCACTGTGAGGGATCTGTGATCACTTATAGTGTTATCTCAGATTTTGGAGAGGAAACTCGGCCAACCAGCAAGGACCCACTAGGGCCATATCAATCCGTGAAGCTGATGTGAATCTCTGACCTGAGCCTTGGATCTGAGACATACAGCCAGGGCCAGATGCTGAGGAAAGAGGGCATCTATGAAACCACTTGACCTGAAAAATATATGAAGCCAAGCTGTACCTTGTCTGTCTTGTGTGGAAGGAGGAAATGTGTCACACATCTGACTCATTATTGTGTTAAAATCCCCATCAGCACTGTGTCGCCTGGGAGTTGTAGTAGAGTATGTTCTTCCAGAAAGACGGTCCTTTTCTTGGCCTGCGTTAGGCAGGTATATGCTTGCAACAAAGAAGGATAACTCAGGAGCTTATAATTTAGCCAAAATAAGGCGATCATCAAGGTGCTTCAAAAATTTGTGGGCTTCACCTAGTAGAAGATAATAAGGGCCGCATAATGTGTTCAACAGGTTTTGCCTCCATATTGGTCATTCCACGCTACAATTTCAGAGGAGGTAATATGGGGCTCCTGCATGGCTGCAATATCTACATGAGTTGACCTGAAGTTATGGAGGAGGTGGGCTTTCCACTTGTAATCCTGCAGCCCATTAGAGTTAATGGACTGTAGGGCCAGTGTGCCCCTTTAGAGCCTCATATTTGACCCCTCAGTATCCCAGGGGGTTACTGGATCTTCCACCTGAATCTAGAAGACTGCTCATTTTTATTTCATGAGGTTGACTCTTTGCAGCAATCCGTTCTGATTGACAAGAAGGGAGAATATCCAGAGATGATGGGCCTGATGAGCCTTTAAACCAGCCCAAGATACTATCCCCGCTGCTTTGCACAGAAGTATCTTAAAATTGTTCCATAGACTCCTCCCTTTGTGCATCATCTAATGTATCAGTTTTTTTAGGAACCTCCTTCAATACTGACAATGATGTCTGAGTTGCAATATCCTTAGATATTGGGGGTGGCGATGACTTGGAGCCTCCACCCCTACTTGGAGTATTCCATGCCTGTTCCACCCTCGGGGTATTTTGTGTTAATAGTTTTGTTTTAGATGCCAACCCTGTGCTAGCTTCATCTAGGTCATCTTGATGAGAAGCAGATTTGCGCTTATTTTAATCTGATGAAAGTTTTTGAAATTTAAAGGGGTTCTCATAGGGAGAGGGTTTTCCAAACTAAGAGAGTAAATTTGTGCTACTGGCTATGCCTTCTCAACTTCTACACAAAGGGCAGAGGGGGTTAGATTTTGTACCGATATCCAGTGGGTTGGTTGCATGATCGCCGCTGCTGCTGTGTGAGAGCGTTTCTTACCTGTCACTGGGACTGGGCTACTTGATGAGAGAGCTTGCTTACGAGCTGTACACTGTTATATAGGTGGCCAAAGCATTAAACCTTGAGCAACATATATGCCTGATCTGGATCAACAAAGAAGATTTTCAAACAGGATCTAATGACTGCTAAACGTGGGATCACATCCATGTTGCGGGCCACCATTGGGTAGTGATAAATGATGCTATAGTTTTATGAGTCCTCTGGGTTGGGGCATAGTAGGCTGGTGCGCACAGGTCTACTGATATAAATGACCCAAATTCCATCAATCCTCGATGAAGTGAAAGTTCATAGATTTAAGGTCCACTGTAGTTAACAGGTTTGAGAAGGTTACACAGAAACTTTTCTCCAAGTTAGATCTAGTTCATAGTACATGAAGAAGGCCATGTGGAATCTAAATTGTAACTGAGACTGCATGGTCTGCATCTTCTGCAGTTGTAAACCCTACATCAATATAGTGGCTTTCACTACTTCATGAATGGTAGTATTCACTGGAAAGACTCTTGCTATTGCTTCAAAATAGCTAAAATAATCCTTTGCATAAAATTCGACATGATTATGCCCATAGTAGACCCTAATTTCATGATCAAGAGTGGTCTTAGGGAGTGCACGTTGTGAGTGAGTTTTCGCACATCTCTTCCTCACTATATCCACAAAAGCAGCTTCACGAGGGTCAATGGTTGGTGGTGCAGGCACTAGCTTTTTTCTGACATGCGTCTGAGACAACCTTCACTTGCTTGTTTTTGTTTACATTTAAATTAAAATTCAGTGGATTCCCAAGAGGGGGAACCCAGATGGAGGCTCTGGCATTCCTCTGGATTTATGCGCTGGACCCTGATGGGCCTTCCCCATTGGTACTTAATTTTGGCAAGATGGTTAGGCTTACCTGGTTTGAGTTTATTTACTGCCAATTGATTGGTTGATCCTGGGTCATCATCAAACCAATATTACTCCAGCTTTCATCTGACCATCAGCAGATGCCCGTAGTAATTTTTCAGCTGGTTGATTGGCTGTTTGGCTAGTTCCAGTTGAATTTTGAGTTTGATTTTATTGAATGTTACAGCTATCTTATTCGCCACTTACTGATGATTCAGTTGAGGCGCGTTGGTTGCCTTCCAAACCATTAAAATGACGGGCAACTGATTTATCAATTACTGTAGATTCGGTGTGGCCACTTTGGTTAATTTTTAAATGAGAAAAATGATGGCCAACTGACTCAACAATCACTGATGATTCACTTTGGGCGCCCAGACTGTTTTTCAAAAGAAAGGCGGTTGACAAAGTCATCCCAACCCCATGAAAGGTATTGGGAGCTGCAAAACTCCCTACTATTATGGTTAAATAATTAGATGCTCCTCCAGGGTGGGGCGCACTAATTGGTTGAACCTCAGTCAATACAGAATTGACTGGGGTAGGCTGTAAATTAATGGTATCATTTGTGATCCCATCATGATTTACAAAATTTGATCTGCATCTTCTTTTGCAGAAGCAGCTTAGAGCAGGTTTAAGGTTGACGCACAAGTCAGCAGCCAAGGGTTTTGTGATTTGGGGTTGATTTTAGTGAAAGCCAATGCATTGGAGGAGCGCTTAGTGGACTTTATCACCACTGTTTGTTAGATTTGATAAGCTAAATCTTTGGGTGATTGTAATATTCAAAAATTAAAATTTAGCAGTAAAAGAAAGGTATCTGATGACACCAATCTTTTTTGTACTAGTGGTGCCCAGCCCAAAAGGGGGAGCCGCCACGCATCTTTATTCACAAATAGGCCAAATAAAAGGGATTATCATAAATAAATAAAATCCTAATATAGCCCCAAGGTTATCAGCCTAGGAAGCCATAGCAGATGGCGAGGAGGCATTAGAGAGCTTTTGTCCGGTGCCGCTTTAGCTGGAGGACCATGGCAGAAAGCATTGGGGTGGAGCATCAACGACATGGGGCATAAGGAGGAGTTGGGGGTTTTCTCCAATAATGAGGCCAGTGGTGTCCATCGCCTCAATGTATTGAGCAAGTTAATTCTCAGCAAAAATGATGAGAGCTAGCACACAAGTAAATGACTTGATGCACCAGCAGGCTTTAAAATAATTGGGGTCAAAAAGAGAATTTTTTGCTGCATCAATGCAAGAGCAGCACACAACGAAAGCAAGCTCCTCAATATTGTACTTCACATCTTCCTTAAAATCATGAGGAAAATTGGGGTAGAAATACCTTGACAAGGGCTCCATTGCCCCATGGAGTTGCTGGCAGAGGAGGGTTTTGGCCATGGAAGTTGCAGCCCCAAGTGCCATTGTGTTAATACTCTTTTGAAACAGGAAAACCCATTTTTCTATTAAAACAATGGGAACACGATTCAAGAGGGCCAACAAACTACTCCTCCAAAGAAAAAATCTGGTTTCACGTGGCACAGCTGTTAATCCTCGTCAATCCATTCAAGAGTCTTGAATGGATTGGATTTGGCCAGCGCTGAGCCATCCACAGTAATTGGTGCTGTGGCAGGAGCTGATTGGCCAAGTGCTGTCAACCATGGCAGCTCAGCAGAAACTGGTTCAGTCATTGACTTGGGATTCCATAATTTAATTAGTTTTCAAAGTTTTAAAATTGTTTAAGTTTTGATTGGCCGCCACTTTAGAAGCAGCGCCAGAATTCCCCAACGTTGAGGATGGGAGGATCAAGCGCCATTTGAAAAATTGGGGCAAGGCAGCCGCCGGGGTGATGCCTAAGCCATGAGCAGTGGACATGGTGGAAGTGGCAACTGTGGGGCACTTGCTCTTTAAGTGGTCAAATCCAAAGCACAAGGGGCAAATGGCGCAGCCAATTTTGACACACGCCCAGAATGAGTGATCAGGGGTAGATCTGATCACAGTGCGGGGGGAATCATAAGGTGAGAGTCATGATGAAATGAAATGGGTGGATCATTGCAAAGGCATGAGGTTCTGTTAACCGATCTGCCCCATTGGGAACCACAAACTGCAATATGGGGTCTGCGCCATAAACAGCCAAACCCTCCATGAGCTCATGGCGGAGGCGTTTTGGGGAAAGTAAAGAGGGCAATCCAGAAACTGGACCACCAAAGTGGACTAATCTGGAATTTGGGTGTGAATGGTGGGCAAAGGCATTTTCTAAAAAATTAATGGCAGCTTGGCTGCTGCCACTGCATCAGCTTCAGAGTGGAAGCTGAGGTCGAAGTACCCCTTAAAGGGGTAGAAGTCAATATAGTCAGCAGGTTTGAAAACTTCTGTGGCCATCTTGATGATGTGTGCACTTGCATATGGGAAGTGATTCCCATATTTGACCTGGAAACCAAAACACAAATTGTACCGTGGGAGCACCAAAGGGCTTCAGAGCACCGCCTGAGAGCTGGCGAGGTGGTGGGCCAAGTCCTGAGGGGGGACATAACGCCTGGTAGCGTTGGGAGGGCTACCAGAGCCAGCTTGGGCGCTCTTTGGTGGCGGCAAAAGATGCCAGATGGTGGTGCAACACCACCCCAAGCTGGGGTAGCAGGCATCAATTGCATTGACATCAGTAAGTTTTGGCTTGATTGAGCGGTTGTTTTTTGTATATTTTTAATATCTGAATTTGGCTTTGATTTGGGTAATGAAGCAAAAAAAATAAAATCCTGATGACACCAATCTTGTAGTTCACTTTTCAGGGCTCCCACACCCACCTCCCCCTGATACTTTATATAATGAGCTAATAGCTGATTTTCAGCATATGACGCCAATCTCAGTCTAAAATTTGTAGTTCCAGATGGAGCAAATTGACTTGCAGGCCCTTGCACCTTTGCAACTATACATCCATTTTCAACTAAAATTGACATTTCCATCCCCTCACAACATTGTTCCTTCTGCCCCAACAACCCTTTCTGGGCAAAAGTAGATATAGGGCACACTATCTGCCCTATTTGTTTTGACCTGGACCATTTGAAGTGGCGTTGCCCCTTCATAGCCCAAGCTGCAGCCCACACGCCTAAATTTTATCATGGTGTTCTCATTGCCAATTCAAAAACTTTCTTTGAATGAGGCAAAATTATTCCTCCCCCTCCCCCCAAGGCTGAGGCTGCAACTACCACTGATCCAGCCAATAAAAACCTAAATATCAAACCATAAATCCTACTCCAACTAATCAGGAGCCAGCATGAACCCAGTAAATTCAAAAAACCCACCCAGCCACTCAACCCAGCCCACCCTTATGCCAATCAACCTATTATCTTCAACCAAAATCCCAGGGATTACTTGGAGGAAGTTGATGACTTGGGTATCCTGTTACCAACTTGGTCAAGGCCCCAGGCCTTAAGATGTACCTAAAAGCAGAATATGTAGCTCAATTCCAAAATAGGCATTATTATCTATGCCCGATGCTGATGAGTTACAAAGTGACCACCAACGCGCCAAAAAGCTGTTGCTTCCTTCGATTATTACCCCTCCAAAAGGCCATAGAATAAACAGTCACAGTCTTGACTAAGGGGCTATCTGTCCCTGTCTTTCCTTAATGAAACAAGAACATAAAAAAGAATTCCTCTGATTCCACAAAGTTGCTAATAAAGCAATACAATAAGGTGCAACGATCACAAAATTTGGCCCCAATACCTGCATTACCAGCAACAACATCGCCACTTTCACCACAATTCCCAAAGTTCACCTTGAGGCTGAGAAAGCCCTCTTCAAATATATTACCACCCTCCTCATAGAAAAATTGAGATGCAAGCCCCACTATGCTGCTTCAACCCCCATTTTGATGATGCACCTACACTTTTGCTCTCAGCTTTTTGCCATACACTTTCTGACGAAGAGGAGTATGATGAGTCTCCCAATTCCCTCTCCCCCCACCATGGACATATAGTGGTTTAATGCTTCCAAATGGTTGAATCATCATAGTTTTTCGATTCAGTTTGAGTGCTATGTTCATCTATTTCTGTTTATTCAGATTTTTAGTTTAGTTTAAGTTTTGCTCCTCTGAGCTCATTATTGTCCATCTCCTGATTGGCTTGCCTTGGTTAGAAAAATAAAAGCATATAACTTTAAGGTCATATATAACTAAATATTATTATGCTATAGAATAGCATATTACTTTTCCTAAATTTTATAAATTAATTGTGGTAAGTTTGGTGGTTTTTGGTCTATTTGTTCATGAGGGAGTGCATCTTATATAAAAACATAAGCACTAAGTATTTTTAAAGACATATTAAGGCTATTTTTCGTCAATATCTAGTTTTACCCAGATTTGTTTGTGGGTTTAAAGTTAACAGATGATTCTAATTGAATTTTTATCTTGTTATATGGCTATCATTAAATATAACAACTTTAACAAGTCAACCAAAACTCACCAATAGCTCAGTGAACCCAGTTGAACCTATTGGATTAGCTAAGCCATAAACCATGTATCTGTAACATTGAGCCATAAGGTCAGCCAAAAACCACCTTCACTCAGCCAAAAGCAATTGAGCCTTATAATTTGACTAAAACATCAGCCATTTTCCTGAAACTATTGAGCCATTAAATCAACTAGAAACTACCATGTTGGACATTTGGATTCTCCACTAGTTCTGAAGAATGTCCCAGTGGCAAATAGTTTAATAATTAATAAAATTAACTATTTTAACTCTTGGAAGAATAGTCCTGATTGGAGTAATAACTTAACTCCTAGCCCTTGGCAAAATAGCTTGGATGCTATTAATTTGTTTATGCAAACTTCCAGTGGAAAAGGAAAACTTACTTGGAAGTTCACAATTGCCTTAAACAAAATTTAGTGCTACCTTCTAAGAAAACATAACCCCTTTGAGACCTGAAGGGCTTCCAGAGGGTGATATTTTAATCACCAATCAATATCTAGGACATCCTGTGTTTGGCTGAGATGAAAGTATTTATAAGATGAGAGTGATTGGATGATAAATTAAATCATTACCGCATGGATTTGTCATGCTTGTTGTCAACCAAAAACTAAATATTAAGCATTATCAAAATGAAAATTTTTTAAATTTCTGATATTTCAGATTGTTTTTTGACTAGATTAAGTTACATTCTGACTATTACAATTTATCTTTCTCCTCTCGTTTTTGGCCTCTGAATACCTTAAATACTAGGAGGCATTATCATAATAGGGGGATTGTTGATTATCCTCATTTTTATATTATAAAACTTTATAAACTTAACTCTAAATTTTGATCTGTTTTCCCCAAAGATCTTAAACAAATGTAATAAGTTTTACTACTCTTATATCTGTGTATCATTAAATCCTAGACCTAAGGACCTGTGAGCAACTTATTGCCAGGATTCCAACAAGTGGTGCTCACTAAAGTGGCCATATACACCAAAATCTGTTTAATAAAATTAGGATGAATAGTCATCCTAACATATCTTTTGAGATGAATCAAGGATAGCCAACAAAGAACAGTAACTTGATAAAGCTTTATCAAAATTTGAGAAGCTCAAACAACATCCCTAATAAAAATCTCACGATAATGCTCCTGCCATCCATGCCCTCAATAAAAGTAACCTCGTCCCTTTAAACCCCCCAATAAAGACAAGTTTACCTCAGATGATGGTATCATTGCCTAGTTTCTATACGTCTACAAATCTGCCATGAGTGGGATGATTGTTCACAGAAAACCAAGAACGTCCTCCTTTACCTAAGCCTCATAGTCCAAGAGGTAATGGTTCCTACTATGGACACCCTTAGTACTTTTGGGAGGTTATAGAAGTGCTTATTGAGAATTTCAGCCTAAAGCAGAGTGTTAGATTAGGGCATAGGGTGATGATCGCTAGGTGCTTGTTTTGCCAAAATCCAAAGTTAGGAGAATTGTCAGCTAAAAATTAATTATGACTAAACTTGAGAAACTTGTTAAATATGAGTTATTTTATGTTTTATTAGGTGCTGCTGGGGATAAGATAAAAAGTACTCCTCAATATCCAACCAATCAGCATTTAACTGTGTCGAGGGTTGGGGGAAATTCAAGGATTGATTCAGATTAGCTTAGACTATTCTGAATTAGAAAATATAAGGAAAGCAAAACTCTCTTTAACCGCTCAAAGTCACTTTTGAGCGATTTTAACTTTAAGTTTATTTATCTACAGCCATCTGCCCAAAAACCTATTCTTTGATGTCCTTGGCTCTGCCGCCTGCCACCCCAGTGTGGGGTAGCAGTGCACCCCCACCTAGCGTTTTCCGCCCTGCAGGCAAGCGCGTTCGGACGGGTTCAAACAGCCCGCCCACTGCTTCCAACCGTTTTGTCCCCCCACGGGACTTAGCGCTCCACCTGGCGCGCGTCCACCCTTCTCGCCCCCATCCTCTCGCCCTCCCTCGCTCTGCTATCCGCTATTGCCTCAGAGTGGACTATGGGCGTTTGTTCCCATATGCCGATAAGGCAATTATTGACCTAGCCACTACAGCCTTTGCGCCAGCTGGCCTTATAGACTTCCGCCCTTTTAAGGGCTACTTTGACGTTGGGTTCCAATCTGAGGAGGATGCTGAAGCGGCAGCACAAACTCCTCTAATTTATAAAAAAACCCCATTCCCACAACCCGTACTCGCCTCCCTTCAGACACCACGCTAGTGGTATCCTTTGCAAATCTCCCATCCCACCTTCCACCCCAGGTTTTGTATGACCAATTGGTCGCGGGGCTCATGGCTTATGGCACTCAGCCCAACCTCATCTTTGCCATTCCATCTGGTGCAGAACGCCTTGCTGCTCCTCGTGCAACAGCCACCATCATACCACACCACCCTACCATAGCCCAACAAATCCCACCCCGCGCTAGTGTGGCTGCAGCGCCAGATCATTTCTTTTGGGCTCAGGTCGATAATGGTAGGCAGATTTGTTCCCTCTGCTTTGGCATCGGCCATGCAAAAAGAGCGTGCCCTAAGGCCAAATCCGCTGATGCAACTTCTGAGCCCCCCTCTGGAGGTTCAGTATGGGGCACTTTGCTGCCCCCCTCCCACCCTCCAATCTCGTTCAGTGGGCCCACATGGAAAATCAGCCCCACCCAAAACCTCCATCCTCACTCTCCCACCAAAATCTAAGCCAGCCAATCAGAGCAATGCTTGGACCACCATTAGCACCCAAGCAGCTGCCCATTCGCCCAATCCTACCCACTCAAATAAAAATGCCACTATTCCAGTGAACCAAAATCCATGGGATCTATTGGCTGAAACTGACGAATCAGGTAATATCCTCATTAGTAAGCATACAGGTCAACCTCTCTGCCATGGCGATTATGGTCGGGCAGAATTTTTATTTCCCAACTTCGATGAAACCCCTACCCCTCTCCATTTCGCTCCTCTACCCAATACAGCCCCCTTCCAAAGTGACCACCAGCTCGCCTTAGCTGCGGTGGCCTCTCCTCATTGCCCAAAACTACGCACCGCGGTGGCCCAGTCAGTGGCTCAGCTCCAGCATGGCCTGCCCACCATCTTCTTCCCCCCGACTTCCCTGAATCTCCCTGCAGTGACATCTCAAAACTATTTGATGATGCTGAAATCGCTGTTATGAATGTCGCAACGCTTGCTTCATTCAACCCCTCAGCCAAAATCACCCGCCACAGTATCTCCCTTTTCACCCAACTTCCTGAAGCCCGCAAAGAAGCTTAAGTTCTCCTCGCAGCTTTTGTTGAAACACTTTCCCATCATTATCTTGATGCAGAAGTGGAAAACTCCTACTACGCTGACCTCAGCCCCCACTATGCAGATGCCCCAACGCCCTGGCTCTCTGCTCTGATCTGGTACTGTAACCAATACCCCTTGATCGAGGTGGGTCTTTCTGAAAACCAACCCCTCAACCCCTCCTCACCCTCTGCCATGGTGGGTTAAGCAGTTTCTGCTTCCCACCTGGTTAGTAGTTTGTTTTGCCGTTTTGAGTGTTGTGATCGGTACTGTCTGACCCCTGGTCAGCATACCTCGAATAAATCGAAAATATAGGGAAAGCAGCCTATCAAAGCTTGAGATAATCACTTCATTTTGGCTAAACGATAAAAAGGGAATTATAATTGGACAAAATGTACTTGTGGTTTAACGCTTTTATGAACTTCAGCCAATCTCCATCTGCGAAATTTATTGCACCTTGGGGGACCCCTACCACGCCTATAAAAGTGGGTGGACCCCACGTAGGTTCTTTAAGGGACCTTGTTGTGGCTGGGGAAGTACCATCCAATGGATACCCCAGGGTCTGCTGAAGGGTTAGATAATTTGGGTACTCAATTTTGGGTATTTTTCTCATGTAATATTCAAACTAGTGTTACCCCAATTAGCGGGGTTCCACCAAGAATTGGCCAGGGTCTAATGGCTGATTTCCTCATTATTAGTAGTATTATTTAAATCATATTGTTATTGCGGACTAGTAAATGTCCAAAATTTCCCCTTCTCAGCCAATTAGGTTCCACAACATTCTTATTTTGACACTGGGAGGGAAAATGTCTGACATCACACCCCTTAAGAATATTAGGGGGGTAATAGGGCTGTAGGAATCGTCTATGAACATGATTAATAGTTCATCAAGTAGCAAGGGATTTGATGGAGTAATCCGCTCCACACTTGTAAGTTACTACAAAAGGGCCTTCCCAAATGAAACCTAGTTTCTCCCTTCTAGGGTTAATATGATTGTGATAATTAAGCACCAAGTCAGATACTTGGAAGGAAGGAAGAGGGCCTGGAGCTCATTAGTGGCTTGACCCTCTTTTGTGACTATCTTCGCTAAGCTGGTCATTGCTTTTGATTGAAACTTTAAGATATGCTGAGCTAACTTTCTCATAGCTTGCTTGGGATCAGTCTCATGAGTAAAGACATCTCTTCCAAGTAAAGCTGGTACCAGGTTCTCGCCCATACAATACTCAAAAATGTGACATTTTAATAATCTGATGATAGCTGATGCGGTACACCATGAGGGCACTGGGTAAGTACTGATCCCAGTGGAGGGGTCTGAAGTAGCCATTTTCTGTAATGTAGAAACCAAGTTCCCATTTGCTCTTTCCATAGTACCATTGGTTGAAGGGTTGTAGGGGGCGGAAAAGAGCTTTTGGGTGCCCATGGAAGTCTTGAGAATCTTCGCCACTTGAGAGGCGAATTTTTACCTTTATTGCAGAGCAAACATGAGGGCAACCGTGTCAGGTAAAGATATACTGGTGGAGGAAAGTGGCCTTGGCCTTTGCAATCTGGGCTGGGATATCCACTGCCTGACCCATTTGGTAAAGTGATCAATCCCAACCAATATATATCGATTTCCACCTGTAGTTTGGGGGAGAGGGCAAACCACATTGAGACTTATTGTGTGGAAAGGCTGTTGAAGTGTGGTAGGCTGATATTGATACTTTGTTTTTAAGTTGAATTGCTTTTTACATGGTAAACAGGCATCCAAAACTTCAACAAAGGTCTCCATAATTCCCTCCCAATAGTAGCGTTCTTTTACCCACTCATAAGTTTTATGGACTCCGCTATGCCATAGGAGGGCATAGGACTCCATAATTACAGATGCTCGGTCAGAGGGTCGGAGATAGGGTAACCAATTCACCCCAACTTTCTTGTAAAGATGTCCATTATCCACCTTCATGTTATGGGAATGGAGAGCTAGCATCTTCTGAACTGATTCGTCCTCATCCTTCCAAGCATCAGGGGTCATTAGGAGATAATATAGCCGCTCTGCTTCACTATTATCTAAGTGTAGGATGGGCAGCTGAGTCACTCATCGACACTCATGTGACTCATCCCAGCTTGATGTACAATGGTCATATCATATTGCTGGAGATTTAAAGCCCAGCGTGCCAACCGCCCAGTGGGATTTTCAAATTTTGTAACCACATTAAAGAGGCGTGGTTAGTAATCACTTTAAACGAGGTCCCATATAAGAAAGGGCGATAATGTTTAACAGCAAGCAAGACAGCCAGGCATTCCTTCTCAATCACGCTATAATTGCGTTCTGCATTTGAAAGCATCTTGCTGAAATATGAAACGGGGTTATCAACATTATGCTCATCCAATTATAAAGATAGCTCCAACTTCAAGATCAGAAAAATCAGTAAACAGCATAAAAGGTTTACTATAATCAGGGTGGCGCTAATATGCCTTTGCTGCAGCAGCTTTTTTAGCATTTTAAAAGCAGCTTGTTGTTTCACTCTCCAATAGAAAGGGGTTTTTTTAGTTAGAAGGCGTATGAGTGGCTCACTGAGCTGAGCAAATTTGGGGATGAATTGATAGTAATACCCCATCATGCCCAAAAACACCTGAATATTGGGAAGGGTTTTGGGAGCAGGCATCTTGGATATCGCCTCAACCTTATCTTGGAGAGGCTGGATCTCATCTGAGGAGATGGCGTGACAATGGAAGTCTAGCTTCTTTTAGAAAAAAGTACATTTAGAAGGCTTCAGCTTAGTGTGAGAGGCCCGCATGCGTATGAACACTTCCTTTAAATGAGACAGGTGCTCATTAAAGGTTCAGTAAAAGATGGTGATATTGTCTAAATATACAATCATGCAACTAAGCTTTAGATCCTGCAATATTTGATCCATTGCAAGCTGGTAAGATGTGGGCGCATTGCACAACCCTTGTGGTAATTGGGTAGGTTGTAAAAGACTTCACTGCAGATGAGTGCACACTTTTTAAAGTTTTGCGGAGAAAGGTCCATTTTCCAGTATCCGCTAGCCAAGTCCATGGCGGAAAAAATCTAGACCCAGAGACTTGGGCCAGAGCATTATTAATTTATGGGATGGGGTAGCTTTCCTTCTTGGTGAGGTTATTCAGCTTGCGGTAGTCCAGAACTACATGATGTCCACCCTTCTTATTTTTAGGAGAAATAGTGGAGAGGACCAAGGACTTTGAGAAGGCACCTGTAGCCCCGCGTCCAGTAATTGTTTAATCTCCGTCCTCATTTGGAGCTCCTCAACTTTTGATTTCTGATAAGGATTTGAATAGGCTTGGCATCACCAACATCAATGGTGTGGCACTAGCCCTTAATATGCCCATAGTCAGTATCAGATTTGGAGAAAATGTTACTATATGACTTTATTAAGGAATGAACTTTATTAAGATCAACGGGAGTTAAATCATCAGAAATCTTCACATTGGGAAAAGCGTTTATCATTTGGTCCATGGGTAGTCCCATATATAGAATATACTTGATATAATGGACTTGGTGGATATCTTCTATGGGAAGCAACAATGCTTTCCCAATACTCCTGATGCTTCTTTACAACCATGTCCTGATTAGTGAGATTTCCCAGCAGAATATTGATAGGTAGCAGGTAGGCAGGGTCTAGGATACCTGGCAACACCCGAGGTTCCATAGGCTTATTCCATCAACGCTTTTTAAGTGCAGAAGGCAGTTGTGGGGCATTTGCATAGTAATTTTGGTGTCTATCACTTTTTGTTAACCTGATTTACTACTACCTCACCTGATGCATACAATTGGATGCCATCTGAACCATCCACAGAGTCAGGCAGCTTTTTTGTAATTCTGCCTGATGTAGTATAAGTAAGGGTGAGGATGGAAGAAGGGTATCAACTACGCATGTATATTCCTTCTTCTAAAGCTCATCATTTGTAAAGACTAGGGACCTCGTAATTTAGAAGGGAGAGAAATCCCTGTTTCTAATTAATGATTCCCTCATACTCAATAGTGAATCGAGTGCCAATGAGTAAGTCATATGCATTATTGTTTAATGCCACAGAGGGGGCAGACAGTAGAAGTTTCCGAATTCAATTGGTTAGAGAAGAGTTGGCTTCAATAGCTCACATAATGTTAGGCCTTGCAGTTCCAATCTCTTGTGAATAGTCCAGTTCAGGCGCCAACTTGTTTTTTATGATAATCTTTTAAGAGACCAAGTTCACTGGAGCACCTGTATCAAAAATGTCTATAATGCGCACTTTATTGATAACAACCTCTACCTTAGTTATTATGTTAACAAAAGTTAAGGGGAGGGCGAGGGCCTCCTTCAAACAGAGAGTGGAAGCAAGGTGCTGAGCCATCGCAGGGTAGTTGTCTTTTATGAATTGGAGGGTATAAACCTGCTGGGTGGATCTGATCACTGAACCAATAAGCTGATCAGCATCACTAGCGGTATCAATCACCTCTGAAAACCTCAAAACTTTTGACGATAAGTCCTTCGTGGTATTATGGCAATATCAATTTTTTCTGGACTCAACCTATCCGGAACCTGCACTTCCATTGGGGCTCCCAAAACATAATAGCCTGCGTCTTCACCACCCCCTCAGACTCGTCATTAGAGGGATTGTCAATGAACAGCAACGAGTTACTAAGAGGGGGCGGAGAAGCTGGCTTAATTTCCTCACAAGGGAGGTCTGTGTCACTCTCATCTACTCTTTTGACTTTTGAAGGGAGCATCTTGATTAAAATGACTTTTGTGGGAGACGTTGGAATTGTATTAACTTTACCAGTTTTCTTAGAAGTGATCATTTTGGGTTGTCCCATATAGCATATTTTAAACTAGAGGTAGCTAAAGTTGAGGCTGAGGGGGATTTAGGCAGCGGTTTAGGAGGGTGTGATGCGTTATTCATCATTTTAGACCGATTGGGAAGAGAGGGACCAGCAAAGTGATAACTGGCTTCATTGACTGAGCTTTTGAACCTGAAGCTGGGGGAAGCGCTGCCCCATAACTACCAATAATTTCCGGTTATCCTCGCATGGTGGGAGTAAAAGGTCGTTGCAGCTCTGCAGCAGCTGGGTTTCAGTGGGATACAGCCATAGAAGAGGCTGAAAGGGTCGGAATTGCTTCACACTCTGGTACGTCTTGCAGAAGTTTAGGCTCATAAACGTCAACTACTGCTAGAAGTGCCTCTTTGATATCCCATACAGATTGGAGAGTATGCTTGACTGCGGAAATATGAATTGATAAATAGGGGTAATATATCAAGCTAGCCACTATAGTTGCAATAGCATCATCTAGATGGATTAGTTTGGCCAGTAACAGAGGTTGAGCTTTGCTATAAAATCGCTCAACAAATGAGGGGATCGATTCACTCTCTTGCAGGATAAGGCACATAAGGCCTGTTTTTGCCGTTGTAAACTTTTTTGGCAACCAAACTCCTTAATCAGCGCTTGTATAACCTCTGTCCAGGTGGTAAGCGTAGCCATTTGAGGAACCATGATATCCTGAGCCATCTGACTTAAGCAGGGAAGGATAAACTTTGATTTTTTGTAGGTCAGTCGCTCCTTCCATTGCAGCCTCATAAACATAAAGGAAGGAAGCGATACTGCCCTCACCAGGCGTGAACTTATCTTTATACGGAGGTTTAAGAATATTATGGTAGGGCCCATTAGGGCTTTGTGAAGAGTGCTGCTCAAGCCTTTTGAGGCGAGCCTAAAAACTAGCTAGTTGGTTTTCCAAAGCAGCTATCCTTGGTTCCAGAATTGTTTCCAAGTGTAAATAGTCTTTTAGTATTATACAGGGTCCCTGTAGTGAGCACCACTTGTTGAATTTTGGTGTAGGGTGATGCTCACTAGGTGCTTGTTTTGCCAAAATCCAACAGCAGGGGAATTGTACCATAAAAAAATTAGATATAACTAAACTTTTTAAACTTGATAAATATGATTTTTTTAAAGTTTTATTAGGCGCCGCCAGGGATAAGATAAAAAATGTTCTCCTCAATATCTGAATGATCAGTATTTAAACTGTATTGAGCTGGGGGAAATTTGATGATAGATTTGAAATAGCTTAGACGAATACTACATATGAAACCTGGGGAAGCAGCCTATCAAAGCTCGAGAAACTCACTCTATTTTGGCTGAACAATGGAAGGGGAATTATAATTGGCCAAAACGTACCAGTAGGGTAACACTTTTTTGGACTTCAGCCAATATCTATTTGCAAAATTTATTGCACCTTGGGGGACCCCTACCACGCCTATAAAAGGGGGTGGGCCCCGCGTAGGTGCTTGGCGGGACCTGGTTGTGGCTGAGGAGTACCATCTAGTGGACACCACAGGGTCCGCTGCAGGGTTGGATAAATTTGCCTACTTGATTTTGGGTATTTTAAATTTTAAATTTATTGCGGGGAAGGCTGACCATGGGATGGACACTTCCGAATATGACTCAGATGAGAAAAAACTTAGTACCAGGGAGGCACCCCAGAGAAGCGATGCTATCTCTTGTTGCCAGCGGGAACGCCATTTATGAGAATGTGTGTGTGTGTGTGTGTGTGGGGGAGGGGACGTGTGTAGGGGGCGTAGCCACTATTGAGCACGTGTGGAGGAAGGGGTCTGATTTGATGAACCAGACTGGGAACCAGGAGGAGACCAGCTGTTGGCGACGCGGTGGGAGATATCCAAACATCCACGCTTGAAAGTGATCCACCAAATGAGACTGGAATCTGTGGACAGCTTCAGGGAGGGTGGGGATGGATCCAGCGATGGCATTCAAGACAATCGTGTGGATAGTCCACATGGCGATTGCAACCACCAGAGCACGGAGGGAGGGTGGGAGGGGGAGGCCATTGATGAAGCAAACATATCTCTTGACAGAATGAAAAGATGTGTTTGATCCTGGCCTAGCAGACGTTGGACTTCGCGCCATATTACTTTAGAGGTGGGGCACTTCTCTAGGCGGTGAAACAGCGTTCCATAATGGCCACACACAACACAGTATGAGTGTAAAGCATTAGAGCGCTCAGCTGTACGATACACCCGCCTCAGGCAGCGCCACACATGGGAGCAGACTTGAGGCTGCAACAGAGGATGGTGTGCATATTTCCAAATAGTATTTTGGGATTTTGGGTATTTTGCCCTTGTAATATATGAACTAGTATTACCTCAATTAGTGGGATTCCACTGGGAGTAGGCCAGGGTCTTTTGGCCAATTTCCTCATTTTCTAGTATTATTTAAATTTAAATTTATTGTGGGGAAGGCCGACCATGGGACGGACACTTCCGAATATGACTCAGATGAGACAAAACTTAGTACCAGGTGAGGCACCCCAGAGAAGCGATGCTATCTCTTGTTGCCAGCGGGAACGCCATTTATGGGAAGGGGGAGGGAACGCGTGTAGGAGCGTATCCACTATTGAGCACGTGTGGAGGAAGGGGTCTGATTTGATGAACCAGACTGGGAACCAGGAGGAGACCAGCTGCCAGCGACGTGGTGGGAGATATCCAAACATCCACGCTTGAAAGTGATCCACCAAATGAGACCGGAATCTGTGGACAGCTTCAGGGAGGGTGGGGATGGATCCGGCGATGGCATCCAAGACAATCGTGTGGATAGTCCACATGGCGATTGCAACCGCCAGAGCACGAAGGGAGGGTGGGAGGGGGAGGCCATTGATGAAGCAAACATATCTCTTGACAGACTGAAGGGATGTGTTTGATCCTGGCCTAGCAGACGTTGGACTTCGCGCCATATTACTTTAGAGGTGGGGCACTTCTCCAGGCGGTGAAACAGCGTTCCATACTGGCCACACACAACACAGGATGAGTGTAAAGCATTAGAGCGCTCAGCTGTACGATACACCCGCCTCAGGCAGCGCCACACATGGGAGCGGACTTGAGGCTGCAACAGAGGATGGTGTGCGTATTTCCAGATAGTCCTTTGGGTCTCAGTGGAATAAGGGATGTCCATCATGTCCAGGTAGTCCACCCTGGATAGGACTTGGGGTTGAATGGGGATCACGCCATCATGGATGGGTAGCCCCTGTACCTCTTGTGTAAACTGAGGAGAGGGGCGGCCTCTTCGGGTTGTATGTCCACTAATATGAATTCTCCACTCTGCGCTTCGCATGGAGAGTAGGATTCGTTTGTAGTGGGTTTTGGTCCCGTGAGGACCTGTGGCTGATGTGTGTGATGCGAGGTATTTCATCAGGGAGTGGGGGTTTGATGGATTGTTGAGGCCCAAGGCTCGGGGAGATTTTGGAGTGGGCCGCGCAGGACCAGTGTTGGGATGGGAGTGTAGGAGCAGTGATGGCCGCAATCCAGGTGCCTAGGATCTTGGCGGCATGGGCTTTGAAGTCAAGTAGGCCCATGCCACCATGATGATGAGGGCCAAACATGACCTCTAGCCGTACTGGTGGAGGGCGGCCTGACCAAAGCCAACCTTGTAGCAAAGCATACAAGGATTTGAAGAAGCTTGGGGAGAAGGGGATGGCGTGGGCTCCAAACCAGACTTTGGATAGGAGCATAGAGTTGGCAAGAACAACCCTGCCAGTGAGGGTAGTAGGGTGGGCTCTGATGGAGGCGATGCGCTTCGTCACATTGTCTATAATATAACTCTCCATTACTGCTGATGCGTACCCACCTGCCTCCACCCACACGCCCAGATGGCGGACCAGCCCTATGGTAGGGCGTGGCACAAAGGGGAGCATCAGTGGTGTGGTGTGGGGTGAGCTGGGAGGGCGAGCACGTGTGCAAGCAGATGGGCTGGGCTGGGCACTAGTTGCTGGGGCCCAGCAGGTTTGATACCGACCAAGGAGGATGATTTCGGTTTTGGAGGCGTTCAGTGCCGCGTTGCTTACCCGGGAATATTCCTGGATGAGGGCTTCAAGCGCACGTGCATCTTGATTATCAGACACCCCAACCACACAATCATCTGCGAACGCCATTATCTTGACTGAGGCTTGGCCTGGCACATGGACCCCAGTGAGTTGGGCATTCACATTTCGCAGTAGTGTGTCAAGGCTGAAGTTGTATAAGAGTGGGCTGAGGGGGTCCCCTTGTTGCAAGCCCTTTGAGGATGGACTACTTTCATTAGGAAACCTGGGCCGCGCACAGCCATTTCTGCAGATTACGTGAGCAGCATCACCCAGTTAATGAAGCGGGGAGGTAGGCGGAATTGTTGGAGGCAGGCCCTAAGGTATTCCCAGTTTACTCTATCATAGGCCTTTTGTTGGTCCAAGAATACAAGTGCCCCAGAGGCTGTGGACTGACACACATTAGCCACAGAGTGCACGTTATCCCAAATCGACCTTCTGGGGATGAAACCAAATTGTTCTGGAGAGATGGTGGCAGATGCTACAGTCCCTAAATGGTTAGCCATGATTTTTGTTAAAATTTTGGTGTCTGTGTTTGTTAGAGAAATGAGGCGCCAGTTGGCTAAGTCTAGCCTTTCCCCTTTCTTGAAGAGTGTGACTGTAAAAGCCTCATGTCCTCCTGGTAGGAGGCGCGTATCCAACAGGCTTTGGTTGAGTGAGGCTAGCAGCAATGGGGATATATATATAAAATATTTTTTGTAGAACTCATATGGAATGCCATCTGGGCCTGGGCATTTTTGGTTTGGCACACCGTGAATGGTAGTCCATAATTCATTCGGAGTAATTAAATTCATTATTTCTGGGTATCAGAAAATGGTGCGGATATGAGCTCTGTCAAGAAATGCCGCCATTTCAGCTGGCTGAATTGGTTCAGCTCGGTATAACTCAGAGTAATATCTTTGCATTTCGATTGCCACTTCAGCCGGTGTGTCCACAATAGAATTATCCAATCTTCGCACCTGTGTGCAGGGCACGCTCTGGCGTGGTGCAAAATTTTTTTGAAGAAGTATGCGGTGCACTTGTCGCCTTTAGTGTTGCGTGTGGCCCTGTATTGGACACAAACCCGATGTTTGTGTTGGCTTTCAAGTGCGTTGAGGTGGGCTGCTGCCTCCCGCCCACTTCTGGCCCCATGCAGGGCTATATCTTGAGGCTGGAATGTTGGACTCCAAGTGGGCCAATTCCGCCAGCGCACGCGATATAACCACTGATGTGGCTCGTGAGCGTCTGGATGAGAGATAGCAATAGTGGCGGATGGTATCTTTTTTGAAAGTTGCCCATGTGGAAATGGGGTCCGCGCAAAACGGTGCAACAAACAATTTTGCCAAAGTTGCCTCTTCCACCCACGTGGAAAATCCTGGTGACGCAAGCTCTGGGGGGCGGATTTTTCACCAATGTGGGGCCTTTGCAACTGTGACGGGTAAGTTTTATGTTATCGAGACCAGTCGGTGGTCGGAGAATTCCATTTTCATTGTTTTGAAGTGGGAGATGTGTAGTTGGAATTTTGCCGGCACTAGAATAAGGTCAATGCAGGTCATGGACCTTAATTGGCCATTGTGGATGTGGGGATGCGTCATGTTTTTGAGCAGTGGGGCATGTCACGGCAGCGCATCCATTAACCCAAGGGTGGCTTTTAGAACACGTAGTTCTACTTGACCCTGTGGGGCGTGGGGTGAGGGCAGCCACCAGTCCGTTGGTGAGGTTAGCCAACAGTTCATGTCGCCAATTAGGAAAGAATCGGGGGGTAGTGGGAGGGATTTGACTGACAAGAAAAATTCCTGATGCTCTTGTGCACCGTTTGGGGCGTAAATGTTGATGATTGTGTGTGCAACATCAGCCCATGAGAAGGTGACAACAAGCACTCGGTCATTTAGGAATGTTTCTGAAGATGTAAATTTTGAAAAATTGTTTTTCTGAATTAGCACCCCACAGTGCTTCGACCAAAAGGATAGGGATGGTAGGAGCATTGTTTTCCAAGCATCCTCAGAACCTCGTGGACAGTGGGTTTCCTGGATGGCCAGGATATCCACGGGTAAATTATTTTGTAAAAAACTCAGTTTCCTAGCCCGGGACGGGGAGGCCTTGAGTCCGGCAATATTCAGCGTCCCTAGAGTGAAGGTTTCCCCCATCGCACCTTAGGTGCGAGGGGGTGGGCCCCTGGCCCACCAGCCTCTTCCAGGTCC
Source organism: Massospora cicadina (assembly GCA_022478985.1). Lineage (NCBI taxonomy): Eukaryota > Fungi > Entomophthoromycota > Entomophthoromycetes > Entomophthorales > Entomophthoraceae > Massospora > Massospora cicadina. The sequence goes on from JAKSZP010003954.1 coordinate 359,267, forward strand.
CCATGGGCTTTCACAGGAACGTGGGTATTAGCAGCAACGCTATCGGGGTTTTTGTTAATTTTTTGGAAAGAGTCACGTTGGCTTTGGCCTTTGCTTTTTGTTTTCCCGACGTCGGACAAATTTTTTGCGGTGCGGATAAGTGCGGTGCACCGTCGAGTGGGGCAAAAAAATTTTTTTTGGTTGGGATAGGTCCCAAGTCAGTTTCAACCGGGGCTTGGGTGCAGCTATTGGGTGAGATCGAATCTCCCATCGGATCCTCGGATTGAGTGGCCCATTCAGCTTGGGCCTCCCAATCTGATTGGGTGATGGATTCCCAAGTTGCTTCCGCTGTGAAGGTCTCCATGTCCTCCTGGCGTTGTGAGTGTGGGATGGTGGTGGTGACCTTGGCCGCTTCCTTGGCTGCAGTCCTATGGGCCTGCTTGGCCTTCTTCCACTCCTGCGGGGAGATGAGCTTTACCAATAGTTAGCAGCCTTGTGCTCCCCACGGAAAACCTCTTTGGTGCTTGCAGTTGGTTCATAGTGCGCCTCTCCGCTGGCCATGGCCGCCGAGGGGTGCTTTTGGAATGTAACACCCTCTTTAATGGGGCACACGTGTGCCTTATGGCGAACATGTCACAGTAGGTGCAAATGGGGGGCGCGCTGTCCACGGTTACCCGGAATGGGTGGGTGGTGTGCCCTGCGATATCAATAAAGGTGGAGTGTGGGATCTGGGTTAGGTCCTTCACAATCTCCTCAGTTGGGGTCAGAACTGCGATGGCTTTGCCAGTGCACAGGTGTGGCATCAGCGTGAAATGTTGCATTTCGAAAGATTGTATTTCACCATATATGGTGGGACCATCTTTCAGGTGTTGCTCCAAAATGTCACGTTTTACCGCAGTAGGCAAAAAGTCAAACGTGATGAAAATTTGGTTTGATTTTGTCCATCTGGTGCATTTAGTTTCGACGATCTGTTGCCCTTCAGGGAGGTTGACCACTACGCGCACTGCTGCAGACTCGTCTGCTGCTATTTTGCTTTCAAAACCTAGGTCCAGCCAACCGCATGACATGGAGTGAGGTGCAACGTACACCGCAGTTGGGAAAATTTTGTGTACATCTTCACAAAATTTTTCCCATAGGGCTGTTTTTTGGATGTCCAGATACACATGGACTCCAAATTCCACCGACAAAAGTGGCTGGGAATGTGGCGTGTTGATGTACTGGTTGCATCGTGCTTGCCATGCGAGTATCTCCGGGGAAATTGTGACCGCCAGTTTTTTTTGATTTTTTTCTATTCCGCCGGATTCTCTGGGGCTTTTTTGAACGTTAGAGGCCGCGGGCCTTCCACCTGCTCCTCTTGCCTTGCTTGCCCAACTGCTCCCAGACATGGGCGCAGACTAATCCCCTCTATGAGATTATTAAACTAGATTTAGTCTTGAATTGAATGAATTGCAAAAGTGTTTGCAACGAGAAAGAAAAGTTCATTTTCTAGTATTATTATTTAAATCAATATTGTTATTGCAGACTAGTAAATGTACAACATTTCCTCTTTTCTGCCAATTTGGATCCACAACATTCTTATCTTGACACTGGAATGTAAATGTCTGACACAGAGTTTAAGTAGTAAAATGCAGGTCTTAATGTGCCTTAGCATGCAAAAGAGAGTTGGTTGCGACATTTGTTGTTGGTTCTACAATGAAGCCCAGACACTATTAATTGCAATGATGTTACCTCTTGACAACGCCGTGGCTACCATTATTACTGGATTGGTTTCCACACTTCCTTAGAGATGCACTTTGTTTCAGTGAAATGCTATTTCAAGGATGTTTGCTATTTCAATGAGGCTTTGCTAGTGGTGTCCAGTTTCCATAAACATGAAATTAAACAAGGGAGTGTAAAAACCACAAGTTTTGGCCATTAAGGAACTCTCAGCTGTAGTCCAGAAGAAGGAGTCCACGATGACCCTCAAGGCCACTTTTACTCATTCTCCTCTTGAAACCTGCCCCAGGTGCAGCGAAACCCAGACATCACTTCGCTATGTGAGGATGATTCCAAGATCTCCAAGCCAGAAAATAAAAAGCTAAAGCCCGCTGAAGCTGAGACGCCTCCTCCCATAGCCAAACTAGTAGTTAAGCGCCCCAGGGAAATCTATTGCAACAAGAATGGCATGTTGACAATGCGCGTCATATCAAAGAACTTGAGAAATCTGATGATCTGCTCTGACCTCTCTTTGCTCACACATCTGGTATATATAGATAACCCGTCTGATGAAGAATTTAAAGAGTATTGTACAAATGTTGGATATTACTTCCTAGGAGCCTTTTTGAAGTAGGATGTAAATACGTTGAACCATGAAGGAGTAAATAGACCATGAAACCAGATGGAACCTAACTTAGCCAGTTTCTGGAGGCCCTGCGGTTATTAGTACCGCTAGTGATGGTGACCATTTCATTGCCTTGTTACGCTGACTATTTAGCAGGTTCATACCTTGCAATCCATTAAAGATAGATTTCGAAGACAGCCCAAAATCTTTTACACTTTCCGTCTCAAAGAGGTTCTAGCTCTCCTCCTGATTTTGGTGGAGCTATAACAAAGGTAGAGGTCATCATCAATAAGGTACAGGTTATTCCATCCTTGAGACTGGTTCCCAAAAGTTGCGATCTCTTTAAAATTTATTAAGATTAAGTTGGCGCCTTACTTGGAATAATTCCAAGTTTATGGAACTGCAAGTCCAAACTGTACTTGCGCTATTGGAGCACACTCCTCCTTACTCATAAAAATTGGGAAGCTTATTCTATCGTCACCTGTTGTGGCCTTGGACAACAATATTTATGATTTGTTTAGAGGTACTCAATTTATGCCTGAGTATAACGGAAATATCATCATGAAACAGGGCTTTTCTTGCTCAATTATGAGGTTCCTCTGGCTTTAAACTAAAAGAACCCAGCATGAAAAAACTCTTGCTTATTTATTACCCCTTCTCCTGAATTATATTTAAATTGCACAGCTTCCAGGTAAAATAAAAAAGAAGTTGCCTGATTTGGAGACGCTTTAATTCAAAAAAATTTTTATATGCTTCTGAAGGCATATTAATAAAGTTTGGTGAACAACGGGTAAAACGGATACCAAGATTACTTTCCAAATTCCTCAAAAATGCTAAAACACCTACCGAGCATTGATGAAGTAGTCCCTTAGAACCTCAAGTAAATCCTGATATACTATACTTTGCCTACCAACGACTTTCTATTATTCTTTTAGGAAATCCTAATAAAGGCATTGCTTTAAAATAGTATCAGTAGATAGTAAAAGGACTGCTGATCCCAATTGAATATATAATGGAAAAATTAACTTCATTGGCTCTATAAAAGATATGGGCTTAACTACTGATAATCTTTATGTACTTTGCCTAATGGTCATATCTCAGATGAACTAACTACAGACGAGATTTATAAAATTTCACTCCCTATTAGATTTCATAGTGATATTTTTTTCTAAATATGAAACCCATTATAGGCACATGAAGGATGTAGCCACAGAATTGATGATGGTGATGCCAGTCTTATAGGATCTAAACCTTATCATAATTAAAAAGTTTCAAGAGCAACAAATTAGGATAGAGCTCAACCAGTTACTAGACGCTGGATTACTAGTGCCTTCCCAAAGCCCTTGGGCGTCCCCTCTCTTGCTTATTAAAAAGAAAAATGGAGGTCATTGGGTAGTTATGGACTACTAGAAATTAAAATATCACTAAAGATAGCTAACCTATCACTCATTATGATGATGCTCTTTCACAACTCTCTGGCTCCAGGTTCTTTTTGACTATGGATTTGACCAATGGATACCGAAAAATGGATCTTTATCCCACTTTTCAGAAAAAATATGCACTCATTTGCAGTGAAGACCACTTCCAGCCACCCAATTAAATCAAGGGTTTTTGTAATGCTCTTGCATCATTCCAACGAGTGTTTGATTAAATCTTGCAGTATCTTAAGCTATGTTCAGTGATTGTCTTACTTTGTCATCATTGTTTTCTAAAATCCTTCAACGAACATCTGTCTTATTTAAATGGATTTCTTTAACGCCTTTGTGATTCTAACATTAAATTAAAAACCCTAAGAATGTTCTTTTTCAAAAAATTAAATTTAATTGAACATGTTATCTCACAGTAAGGATTTCAGCCCTTATAAGGTAAGGTTGAAGTATTATCAAAAATACCTCTGCCTAAAAACCCAAGAGATATACTGTTGTTTCTAGGTAGGATGGGGCATTACCATCAAGTCATCTTCAAGTTCACCCAGCCCAGTGAGCCACTAATTTGTCTATTGGCTAAGAACACTCCTTTATATTGGGGTGCTGAACAAATGGCCGCGTTTGAGACGCTAAAGAAATTGCTATAAGAGCATCATATCATACGCTACCCAGACTATGGTAAATCTTCCATTTTGTTTATTAATGCCTCTTATTATGCTGTTGGATCTATACTGACTAAAGGCATTAAAAAGGCGTGGATCACCCAGTTTCATATTTCAAATGACATTATCCAAGCTTAACGCAATTACAGCGTCATAGAAAATAATTGCATTGCTGTTTTACTCTTTTTAAGACAGTACTGCCCCTTTTTGTAGGAACTACCTTCACCATGGTTACTGACCATGTCTTCTTGAGATGGTTACAAAATATGAAGGACCCCACTGGACAACTGGCTTGTTGTCCTTTAAGATACAGCACTTTGATATGAAGATTGAGCACAAAGCTGGAACTTACCATATGAATGTTGATGGTTTGAAACATTTGCCTGTCCTTCACTTAGATACTTGTGAAGCAAAGAATTACATGACCATCATATGACCCCTGAAGCCTAGGAAGATGAGGATGAGCCCGTTAAGGAAATGGTAGCAAGACACTTTCACAACAATGGTGGAGAAAGGGAAGCTATTTAAAAAGATAGGGTCCAATTGGCCGCCCTATCTTCAACATTTGGAGCAAGTACCTGCTATCATGGAGACCCACTCTACCCTTGGGCATGGCAGAGTACAGAAAAACTTTAGTGTGTTAGAGATCAGTACTGGGAGTAAATTATGGAACTGATTATAATTGTCCTGGATGCTTTCCTAACCTGCAAAAAGCAATACTTTCTCAAAACCAAAAAACAATTTCAACCTACTATCCCATAACAACCATTCAAACAATAAGCTTTGATGTGTTAGGACCACTATCCCAGACAACCAGTGAGATTAGCTACAAATTAGTAGGAATTGACTATACTACCAAATAGATTGAAGCTTTGGATCTCCCAGCCCAAACTGCCAAAGCTACCTCAACTTTCCTGCATCAAATTTTCACTTGCCATGGTTGCCCCAAGGTTCTACTCTGTGACAATGGGAGAAATTTCACCTTTAGAGTGGTCAAAATCTTGGATACCACCATGGGAGCACAATACTCTTATCTGCCCCCCTATAACCCTTCTACAAATGGTACCATAGAAAGAGCGAATAGAACCTTGGCTTCTATATTCTGAAAGATGGCCATTTCAGACCCTCTACACTGAGAATAGTTCTTGCCTAGTGCCTTTAAGGCATATTGTATCAGTTATCATCAAATCCTTAGTGTCTCCTTTTCACGCTTTATATGTATAAGAACCTGGTGTACCTGCCCTCTTAGACAAAGAATTTTGCTAAAATTAGATGATCCTGAGCAAGCCATGAAGAAGTTGACACAGCACTTAGTCATTTACAATCTGATGTTATGACCAATTTGGCCAAAACTATCATTAAAGAGGGCCGAGCAGCTTTTTTATCTCAGACCACCTCACCCTCCTTTTAATTAATGGACTTGATTTTATATTACCACAACCGCATCACACCCACAAATGAAGCATGGGTTCAATTGGGAAGGACCTTCCATCATACCTATAAGAAGGGTGATAAATATTCTATAAAGTCTCTTGCCACTGGAGTTACTATAAACTGTTTACATGGACTATTTCTACGACCCTATTCAATCTCCCAGCATTCTTGAAGGGGGAAATGTTAGACAATTGGATTCTAGACTAGTTTTGAAGAATGATTTAATGGCAAATAGTTTAATAATTAATAAAATTAACTATTTTAACTTTTGGCAGAATAGTCCTGATTGGAGTTTAATCTAACTCCTAGCCCTTGGCAAAATAGCTTGGATGCTGTTAATTTGTTTATGCAAACTTCCAGTGGATAAGGCAAACTTACTTGGAAGCTCACACATGCCTTGATTCAAATTTATTGCTACCCTCTAAGAGAACATAACCCCTTTTATAGACCTGGAAGGGATTCCGGAGGATGATATTTTACTTGCAAAAAAAAAAACTAGGACATTCTTTGTTCAGTTAAAATGAAAGTTTTTCCAAGACGGGTGATCAGATGCAATACAAAATCGTTACTGCATGAATTTGTTATACCTTTTGTCAACCAAACACTGAAGATTAAGTCCTATCAAAATGAAAAAAAAACTTTCAAGAGTTCTTATAGGTTAAATTAGCATTTAACTAAAATGAGCTACCTTATGCCTATTACAAATTCTTTTGCTCCTCTCGTTTTTGGCCTCTGAATAACTTAGAACTAGGAGATTTTATCATAATAGGGGATTGTTGATTATCCTTATTTTTTATATTATAACTTATTAAACTTAACTTTTCTTTTACCGCTCAAAGTCACTTTTAGAAATTTTAAATTTAAGTTTTATTTATCCACAGCCGTCTGCCAAACCTATTCTTTGATGTCCTTGGCTCCGCCGCCTGCCACCCCAGTGTGGGGCAACAGTGCACCCCCACCTAGCGTTTTCTGCCCCGCGGGCAAGCACGTTTGGATGGGCTCAAACAGCCCGCCCACTGCTTCCAACCATTTTGTCCCCCCACGGGACTTAGCGCTCCACCTGGCGCGCGTCCACCCTTCTCACCCCCATCCTCTCGCCCTCCCTTGCTCCGCCATTCGCTATTGCCTCATAGTGGACTATGGGCGTTTGTTCCCATATGCCAATAAGGCAATTATTGACCTAGCCACTGTGGCCTTTGCGCCAGCTGGCTTTATAGACTTCCGACCTTTTAAGGGCTACTTTGACGTTGGGTTCCAATCTGAGGAGGATGCTGAAGCGGCAGCACAAACTCCATTAATTTATAAAAAAACCCCATTCCCACAACCCATACTCACCTCCCTTCAGACACCACGCTGGTGGTATCCTTTACAAATCTCCCATCCCACCTTCCACCCCAGGTTTTGTATGACCAATTGGTCGCGGGGCTCATGGCTTATGGCACTCAGCCCAACCTCATCTTTGCCATTCCATCTGGTGCAGAACGCCTTGCTGCTCCTCGTGCAACAGCCACCATCATACCACACCACCCTACCATAGCCCAAAAATCCCACCCCGCGCTAGTGTGGCTGCAGCGCCTAATCATCTCTTTTGGGCTCAGGTCAATAATGGTAGGCATATTTGTTCCCTCTGCTTTGGCCTCAACCATGATAAAAAAGCGTGCCCTCAGGCCAAGTCCGCTGCTGCAGCTTCTGAGCCCCCTCTGGAGGTTCAGTATGGGGCGCTTTGCTGCCCCCTCCCACCCTCCAATCTCGTTCAGTGGGCCCACATGGAAAATCAGCCCCACCCAAAACCTCCATCCTCACTCTCCCACCTAAATCTACCCCAGCCAATCAGAGCAATGCTTGGACCACCATTAGCACCCAAGCAGCTGCCCATTTGCCCAATCCCACCCACCCAAATTTGAATGCCACTATTCCTTTGAACCAAAATCCATGAGATCTATTGGCTGAGACTGACGAATCAGGCAATGTCCTCATTAATAAGCATACAGGTCAACCTTTCTGCCAAGGTGATTATGGTTGGGCAGAATTTTTCCTTCCTGACTTCGATAAAACCCCTACCCCTCGCCATTTTGCTCCTCTTCCCAATACAGCCCCCTTCCAAAGTGACCACCAGCTCGCCTTAGCTGCGGTGGCCTCTCCTCAGTGCCCAAAACTACGCACCGCGGTGGCCCAGTCAGTGGCTCAGCTCCAGCATGGCCTGCTCACCCTCTTCTTCCCCCCAACTTCCCTGAATCTCCCTGCAGTGACATCTCTAAACTATTTGATGATGCTGAAGTTGCTGTTATGAATGTTGCAACACTTGCCATTCAACCCCTCAGCCAAAATTACCCTCCACAGTATCTCCCTTTTCACCCAACTTCCTGAAGCCCACAAAGAAGCTGAAGTCCTCCTTGCAGCTTTTGTTGAAACACTTTCCCGTCATTATCTTGATGAAGAAGTGGAAAACTCCTACTACGCTGACCTCCACCCCCACTATGCGGATGCCCCAACGCCCTGGCTCTCTGCTCTGATGTGGTACTGTAACCAACGTCCTTTGATCGAGGTGGGTCTTTCTGAAAACCAACCCCCCGACCCATCCTCACCCTCTGCCATGGTGGGTTAGCGGTTTCTGCTCCCACCTGGTTAATAGTTTTGTTTTGTCATTTTGAGTGTTGTGATTTGGTACTGTCCGTCCCCTTTCTGGCGTACCTCAAATAAATTGTCAACTTATTAAACTTAAATCTATTTGTGATCTATTTTCCCTAAAATCTTTAAACAGCTGTTGAGAGATTTAAAACTCTTACATCTGTGATATTATTGAAATCCTGTGGCTAAGCATCTGCGAGCAACTCATTGCCAGGATACAACACACTAATAACTCAGAAAATTCAATTGGACTATTAAAAAATAATAACATCAATCACTTAACTAAACCATTTAGCTTATTAAATGAACATAAAAGCAACAACCACCACTCAACCAAAACTAATTGTTGAACTTTTAAATCAACTAAAAACTACTAACTGCTTACCAAAACCTATGAGCATATTAAATAAGTGAATAGACTCAGATTGCTCAGGTGAAATGATATATGCTTGCCATTAATATCTTATAATTTCAATCTTCTATATAGCTTTTATTAAAATCATTATAGTTTTTTAAGATAGCCTATGACCATTCGCAAACTATAAAACTATTTTTTGCAAAATTTGGTGAATTTTGGCTTTGGTACATGAGATAATGTGTTTACACATACATACATATATACACTTTTCTTTCCTACGCCAATCACTTTAATTTTTATTTAATCTGAATTGAAAGAGCCAATTGAAGAATTTATATAAATTTTATTATATATTTTACAAAGTCAAAAATTCAGCAGACATCAGATGCAATGCCTGCAACCTTGCCAGCTGCTGCTTCCACGTGGGGCAGTGGGCTGGCTCTGTTGAGCATTTATTGCTCAGCAGCTAAGCGCATGAGGGCTGGCTCAGCCACCCCTCCTAACATGGTTGTGCGCTTTGTGCCTCCCAAGTAAATGGCGCTCCACCTTGCTTGCACCCAACCAATTCATTAAAATAATTATCTGGAACTGCCTCAATCAGCCATTTGATTTTGCCTTCAAGTGGAGTATGGTCACTTGTTTCCATATGCTGATTGCCAGATTTTGGAGCTGGTGATGGCCGTATTTGCTTCATCTGGTTTTGTCAATTTTGGCCTAATAAGGGCTACTTTAATTTGGGCTTTCCTACAGAGTAAGCCATGGCTGTGGCTGCCCAAATTAATTTAATTTATAAAAATACTCCAATTCCAATCACCAGCACCAGCACCCACTTGCCATCTGATATTACTAATGTCATGAAATTCATGGGGCTTCCTCTCATCTTCCCCCAGCAGCTCTACGATGAGCTGCCAGCTGGCCTTAGCCAGTATGGGGTGAATCCAATAACTGATTTTGTGGTCCCGCAGGGCTCTAAGAACTGTGCAGGACCTCAGGCAGTTGTGATTATCTCTCCACATCATTTGGAGACCTCCCAACAAATTCCACCCTGCGCCATCATCCCCTCAGCGCCTGACTCACCTTTCTGGGCTAGAGTTGAAAACGGCCTGACATTATGTCCAAATTGTTATAAATTGGACCACTCAAAGGCAAAGTGCGCTCATTTGCCCGCCCAAGCTGCCTCAGAAATGGCTGAACTTCCCCAAACCTGAAATGGGGCTGAGGGTGTGGTTCCACTATGTGGTGCACTCCACCTCCAAAGCCTAAAGTATTTGTTCAGGTAAGTCAAAAAAAGAAAATCAAGGCTGAATCTCGAATTCAAAATTTGAACTTGACTGTAAATGTTTAGTCAAGTTCAAATAATCTAACTAATTTAAATTCAAATTTAAATAACAATTCCAAGTCCTCTATGGGTTATGCTAGTATGAATCACAATGACCCAAGCAACAAGTTGGATGTAAACCAGCGCCAGTGACTGATTTATTGGCACAGGAGATCCTGACACTTCTAATCCTTAACCTGTGGTGGGTTTTGGAGGAAGTGAATGAGGCAAAATAACCTGTGGAGTCATAGAATTATCTTTCTGACTTTTTTGTCAAAGATTTTGATGCTCCAACTCTATGTCAATTAAAATAGAAAAAAATTTCAGTTTATTTATAAAAATTTGCATACTCTGGCAGTGGAGTCAGCTTAGCACCAGTATAATATTCCTGCACGTGTAGCTGTTAGTAAAACTTCAGATGAGATCAGTAAAGGTATCTCCCCACTTACTTTCCCTGCAGATTTTGGAAATAAATTAAATTAGATCTCATGGCTCATAGTACCAGTGCATCTAAAGCTATCATAGAGGTAGAAGTGGACTCAAAATCCAACCCAAAACAAAGATTAACTGTAAAGTTTAGAAAGAAATTGGTGAAGTTGCCCACTATTTAAATTTGATGCTTAAGAGAAGATTGCTAATTACATTTTAGCATTGACAAATGCTGGTCTTATGCCTGACAAAAACATCTTGCTCACCTTGAACCTCATCCTAGGATCATCCTCTCCCTTCCTCTCTGCTTTAGAGCGGTTTAGTGTAGGGGTGTTTGGAGATGAGCAGGTCCTCAGTCAGCAGCCACCCTTATCTATGTCAAAGTAGGGTTGTAGCTACTTTAGCTTAGTTAAAGGATAGTTTTTTTACTTTAACAAGTCTTTTTTTATTTAATATATTATTTTATATATGCCGGTTAGAAGGGTCCCATGGTCCCCTTACCTTGAATAAAACATACATACATACAAAACATTTCTCTCTTGTGTGGATCAGTTTTTGAATTCCAAAAATCAAATCAGTCAAATCAGTCAGAAAGTTTAATAAAATTTTATTTTATTTCAAATGTCAAGTTGCCAGCAGCCAACATCTGATGTGCCTGCTTCCGCGCCAGCTGCTGTTCCCTCTTGGGAAAGTGGGCCAGCACCATCAAGCATTTTTTACTCAGCGCCCAAGCATTCATGGGTAGGGTCCAGCCCTCTCACTTTGGTGGGGTGATTCATCCCACCAAAGGACCTCACCACCCATTTTGCATGCTCCCAGGCGGTGCCGCAAAGCCCCTGGTGCTCCTTTATGGTAACATGTACCTCGCCTTCGAGTCATATATGGCGCATTATTTCCTTATTCTGTTGATGAAATTATCAATGAGGTGTTGGTGGTGATGAATACTGCGGGCTTCATCAATTTTAACCCTTATAAGGGGTAATTCAATCATATCTTCACCAGTGAAGAAGATGCCATTGATGGCAGCCATTGTTCTGTTGTTTAATAAAAAACACCCCTGCTAACCACTTGAACCCATCCACCCACGAACGCCACTATCATGGTGCAGTTCATGAGTTTGCCCACCCATATACCCCCTGCAATTCTCCACCATAGATTGGTGGAAGGGCTGGCCATTTACAGCTCAGACCCTGTTCTTCAGTTTGTGGTCCCTAATGGAGCCAAACACCTTGACAGCCCTTGTTCATTTGCCACAATTTGGCTTACTGAGCGTGAAATCACTCAGTCTCTACCCCATTCAGTATTCCTAAATCAGATCCTGACCAACATTTCTGGGCTCACATCAAAGGCGGATGGGCAGTTTGCCCTTCCTGTTTTGAGTTAGATCACTCAAAATGGAAGTGCCCTGCTCTTACAAAAGTCAATAGACTTGGCCCCCACCTACTTGGCTGCTGGCAACTTTTCAGCTGCCTCACCCAAAATTTTTGCATGGGACATAATCCTTCCACACCCTCCCTCAAAACCTGTGAGGGTAGCTGAAGAAAATCCAGCCAATAGAAAGCCACAAACCTGAAATCCAAAGCCAATGTCTCAGCTCAACAGAAGCTAAGACCCAAAATTATAAAAACCTATAAATCTTACCTCACCTCCTGCCCAAACATCATCAGTTGCAGGACCAATCGTGCCTGACCTCAATCCTTTTGATGTGCTTGATTGGGTTGACAATGAAGATTGTCCACATGAGATGGACCCAGTGTTCAAATGGGATAATTTTTTTAAAATTCTTCTTCTCAAATGGCTCCTCGCCACATTTCAGCCCAAAAAGAGGCTGTCCCCAATACAAAACACTTTTTGTAATGGCAAATTGAAGTATTGGCTGCCCCAACAACACTCTGTTGCAGCATAGTATTCAATCTACGTTGGGCCCTTTCAAAAATAGTTTTCCTGGGACAAAATTCCCTGATAATTTTCCCTTTGCTGCCAAACAAGAGATTATTGTGATGGGTCATAAGTCCATTGAATTATCTATCCAAGCTGCTCAAACATGTGGCTTAAACAGTGGTAAGTCATCTGAAGAAAAAAACTGATTTTGCTCACCTGCCAAGTTTGCTTCTGCGTCCAGAGAAAATCTTGACTGTATATATTGACGCTTTAAATACTGCATATTTTTAGATGAGTCCAATATAACTATCTCCAATCTTCAACCACATTCAGGTGATGCTCCAACACCATTTCTGTCTGCTCTGGCACGATCCCTCAAACACCCAATTCGCCTCCCTTCCCCCTTAGTTATGCTAGGCTAGGGGAACCTAGTATAGCCTACTAGAGTTTAATAAGGTTTTTAGCAAATTTTTGCTCCGTTTTTTTCCTGGCTTTAATCCTTTGTGTCGATAAGAAGGGTCCCATGGTCCCCTTATCTTGAATAAAACATGCATACATACATACATACATACATACATAAATACACTATGATTTTTATACTTTTCTTTCATGCGCTGTTAATTTAAAATTTATTTAAATTGAGTCAAACAAATCAATTAAAAAGTTTAGTAATTTTTTTGTTTTATTTTTAGTTTTATTTTAGTTATATTTTAATTTGAGAGTGCAGCAGCTATCAGATGCAATGTCCGCATCTGTGCCAGCCGCTGCTTTAGCATTAGGAGGTGAGAAGGCATCAGTGAGCACTTACTTCTCAGCGTCTAAATGCGTTAGGGATGGGTCAGCCAGCCCTCCCCAACATGATCAGATTTTTTTATCAAAGGATCTGACGCTCCACTTGGCTTACATGCAACCTATCTATGTTAATAATATTGAATTACCTCGTTTGGCTGTACAAATTTTATCATATGAGAAATATGGACTTTTATTCCTTAAGCCAATTGCCAGGTTTTTGAGCTGGCAATGGAAGCCTTCACTTTCCCAGGGTTTCTTGATTTCTGGCCATTCAAAGGCTAATTTTAATTGGGCTGATCTTCTGAGGAAGCTGCAGCAGCCGCTGCATAAGTCCAACTTATTTATAAGAATACCCATCTACCAATCATCTAAACCTGTTTACCTACAGCCATGATAATGATTATCAAGCTTGCAGGTCTCCCTTATATCTTCCCTCCAGTAACTCTTCAAGGAGTTGATTACTGGCCTCAGTCAGTATGGGTGGAATTAAATCATTGATTTTGTGGTCATGCAAGATGCAAGGCACTGTGCAAGACCAAGAAACGTTGCCGCCATAATTATGCATCATTTGGAAAACACTCAGAGGATTCCTCCCTGTGCATCATTCCTTTGGCTCTTGACGCGCTTCAGGGCTTAAGTAGAGAATTACCAGGCAGTGTGCCTGGTATGTTTAGAATTTGACCATTTAAAGGCAAAGTGCCTTCAAGTGGTGGCCCATAACATTGTGGATCTGGTGGCTAAGGATCTGGTGATTCGCCGTTAGTTGTAGTCTCCCAGTGAGAGTCAATTTTACCACCCCTAGCAGCTGATAACTTGCAGAATTGGAAGAAGGTTGGGCCATTGAGCTGACCAATAAATCAGATAAAAATTTAATGGATGTCAGGAGGTCAGTGAGTGTTTAAGTCAGGGACAATCAGAAGGGCCCATGGACAGACTTAGGTGGTTCATCACCAAAAAAACAAAAACAAGCCAATAAATGCGCGTTGCATTATAAAAACCTCCTCCATCAATGATTAATTCTTGATTGGTTTGGAAGAGGTCAATGAAGAAAATTGAAGGGTTCTACAGGATTGAGTTTCATATTTCAAGATATTTTTTTGTTACGGACTTTGACAATTTCATAGAATATCGTTACATTTCTAAAACAAAAAACACTATAGTCAAAACACACAGTAGCTTAGACAAAGCATTAAAACAAAGTGATGTCCCTGCAAGAATTTACCCAAGTAAAGCAACAGGAAACCTTTTAAAACAGGCTTCTTAAATTGGTAATCTAGCTGATTTTTTGGAGCCAGTTAAGGTTGATATCAAACGAATGCACCAAGATACAAGCTTGACAGTTCAGTTTGCTGCTAGAGCATTACAATTTAATCCTATAATAGAATCAATCCCTAAGGCTGAAGTATTTTTTGTAAGTTAACAGAAAAAAAATTTATGGTGGAAGAAGATATTGTTAAATATGTGGCCGCTCTAGTAAATGCAGACATTCTTCATGAAAAATTTTTTATTATTTAACTGAGGCAAGCCAACCAGGGGACAGACATTACCGAGTATGCGTGGAAAATGAAGATATATAAATTAGTCACCACGGGGTACTCAGGTTACCCCTGTTGCCAGCGGGACTGCCAGGTATGGGGGAGGTTGGTGTGCTACTCCAAGGGGTTTCCCCCGCTAATGGAGAAGGTGTGAAGGAAGGGGTTTGTGTGGAGGAACCAGAGTGGGAATTACGATTCTATGAGCGCCTGTTGCCTTGGCCTCATATATCCAAAGAGCCAGGCTTGGAAGTGCTCCAGTAAGTGGACGTGGAACCTGTTGATAACCCCATGAATGGTTGGGACCGTGCCCCTTAACGCATCTAAGGCAATGGTGTGGATGTCCACATTGCAATGAGTATCATTAGGGAGCGGAGGGTATATGGGATTGGTGATTTGATCTGGAGCGCGAGGAGGCTCTTTGATATAGAAAATACCTGCTCGTTTTGGATCTTAAGCAGGCGCGCGTCTTCCTGTCATATGGCTTTGGTTGGGGGGCATGTTTCTAGGGGGTGATGTAGGGAGACCTCCCTCCACATACTGCGCAGGTTGCGTGGAGGGAATTGGAGCGGTCCGCCATCCTATAGGTCCTTCTCAGACAGCGCCAGGCGTTGGCTCTTACCCTCAGCTATAGGAGTGGGTGGTGCGTCATTTTCCACACTGTCTTCTGTGTGGTTAAATCGTAGAGGATGTCCAACGCATCTAGGTATTCGATTCTAATAATGGTTGGGGTCATAGCAAGCATGTTTCTCTGGGGGTAGTTTTCTGGATTTATTAATTTAAAGTGGGGGCTGGGTCGTCCCCTTCCCTACACAGTGCCAGTGTTCTCTAAGTTCCATCTCATGCGGCGGATGGTTAGGAGAATATGTTTGAAGTGAGGGGGGGTTCCATGCAGGCCTGTTGCAGTAGGGTGTTTAGCAAGGTATGATAGTAGTCTGGGTGGGCTATGTAATTGGTTAATCTGAGCGCCTGTGCGAAGTTAATTCTCGCTTCCCTGGACCAGTGTTGTTGCGGGAGGTCTGGGGCAAGGACTTTCTTTATCCAGGTACCCAGGATGCGGTTGGCGTGGCTCTCAAAATCTATTAGTCCCATGCCTCCGCTTGAGCGTGGGTCAAAGATTGTTTCCATCCGTATGGGAGGATGGGATCCGGGCCACAGCCAGCCCTGGATGAGCGCGCGGATTGATGTTATAAAGGTGGGTGAGAAGGAGATTGCGTGGGCAGGGTACCATAGTATTGGGAAGATGAGTGAGTTAGCAACTGCTACTCGCCTCATTAGTCCTGGGGATCTTCCCTTGATGGAGGAAACGCGTTTGGATACCCGCTGTAGTAGGTTGCAATCCATTGTCTCATTGGCATATCCCCCTTTTTCCAGCCATATCCCAAGGTGACTGACAGCAGTGGTGGTGGGAGGTGATGCAAAGGGTAAGATGAGTGTGTTTTTTCTTCATATGGGGGTATGAGGTTCTGGTGTTGTAGCCCAGTTGTTAGTGTACTTGCCTAGGAGAATGATTTCTGTTTCCTTTTGTTGAGCGATGTGTTGCTCACCATGGAGTATTCCTCTAGGGTGTGTTCCAGATGTCAGGAATCATTGTTGTTAGCTATGCCTGCCACGCAGTCATCCGCAAAGGCCAGTATCTTGACTGTTGGCTGGCATTGTGCAGTTATGCCCAAGAGGCGTGAGTCAGTTACGCGGAGGAGTGGATCAAAACTGAAATTATACAGTAGTGGGATGAGGGGGTCCCCTTGTTTAAGCCCTCTGTGTGGTGTGATCTTGTTAGTTAGGAAGCAAGGGCCACATACAGCCATGGTTGCAGATTCTGTGAGGAGCATCGCCCAGTTTATGAATCTGAGTGGGAGTTTGAAAGCGTGTAGGCATTCCTTTAGGTATGGCCAGGTAACGCGATCATATGCCTTTTCCTGGTCTAAGAAGACTAGGGCTCCAGTTGCTTTGGACTGACATAGATAGCAACAGGGTGTATGTTGTTCCAGATTGAGCGCCCTGGTATAAACCCAAACTGGTTGGGTGATAGGACGTCAGAGGCAATTGCGCCTAATCTGGCTGCTAAAATTTTTGTTCGAATTTTTGTGTCAGTATTAGATAGTGCAATTGGACGCCAGTTGGCCAGGTCAATCTGTCACCCTTTTTATATAAGGATATGACATATGATTCATGGCCACCAGGTAAGATGCGTGTTTCCAGCAAGCACTGGTTTATAGACGCCAATAGTAGGGGGAAATTTGTTGAAACTATTTTTTGTAAAATTTGTAGGGCATCCCATCAGGCCCTGGGCATTTCCTACATGGTGCACCGCGGATTGTATCCCAAAGCTCCTCCCATGTAATAAGATTTAGAATATTGAAGTTTGATGGTGTACTTTATATTAGGCGGTTTGTATAAACTTTGTGATTTTTTTTGGGCCTGTCGGTGTATCATGGTATAATTAGGTAAATAGCGGTGTACTTCCGCCTTGACCTCCTAATGGTCAGTTGCCATGGTTCTGTTGGTCTTGTGGATCTGTGTGCACGTGGGTTGGTTGCCGCAGGAGTGGAATTGGTGGAAGAAATATGTCAAACATGTTTCTCCTTCCTTTATGAACTTACCTTTGTTTGATACTTTGATTCTGTGTTAGTGCTCAAAGATGAGAGTATTTAGTCAGGTGGATATTTCCGCCCATTTGTGTCCCCAGTTGGGGCTATAACTGGGTCTCGGAGTGTTATGTTTGAGGTGGTCCAGTTCCGCCAAGGTAAGCCTGATTGTGGCTGTATCAGCCGGTGTACTTATGTGATACAATATGTCAGGTTTTGTTGATTAGTTCCTTTTTGAAATTTGCTCATATTGCAATGGGATCTGAAGTGAATGGGGCTGTGAATTCTTGGTTTGTGGCCTCATGTTCAGCCCATTGAGTTATTTTAGGTAATTTTATGTTTTCTGGGTGTAACTTTCTCCAGGGTGATACCTGTGCGTGGGTTTGGGTTGGTGATAACTGTACTGAAACAAATTGGTGTTCAGAAAAATTGACTTTTTTGTTATAAATTTGGAAATTCTTGATCGTTGGGATTGCAGAATGAGGATGTGATTGTTGCGGCTCATTGATATGAGCGTTCCCTCGCATATGTTGGGCCATGTCATGTGGGGAAGGAGTGGTGATTTGGGGGGAGGGCATCCTGTAGGCCAAGGGATGCCTTCATTGTGCAGAATTCATTGTGTCCCGGTGGGTATCCCCTGGGGTTCAGCCATCAGTCCATGTCAGGGTTATCCCAGCAATTAAATTCACCCAACAGGATGGTATCTAGTGGGAGGGTGAGTATTGGAATGGCTTCAAGAAATTGTTTTCTCTCAGCTGTGGTGCACGGTGCATAGAAGCATGCTATCGAGATTGTTTCCTCTTGGCATGTGATTGTTTCTACCAGGATGTAGCCATAAAGGTATGACGAGGAGTTTGTAATTTTTAATTTTTTGTTATTTCGGATGATCACCCCACAGTGATATGTACATACCAATTGTGATGGTGAGACCCTGGCTGACCAGGGTCCTTCTTCCTCTTGTAGACAGTGGGTTTCTTGGATGGCCAAGATGTCTACAAGGGGTTTTCGCAGGAAGTCCATCTTTTTGGATTGGGACGTTTTAGCCCCGGCTCCCACAATGTTTAGCATCCCTATTGACACTGAGGTGCCCGTGGCGCCTCAGGAGTGGTTGGGAGGGCCCTCTGGCCCTAACCCACTGCGGCTCATTTTGGCCATTCTCCACATCTGTACTCCACTTCTCTCAGTGACAATTTCAGTTCCCTTGATCTGACTCAATTTTTTGTGGGAATTGCAGTTTTTGGAATTTGCGTTATATTTTCCCACACATATCTCATGATGGTTCAATGCGGGGTGCTGATTGGGTTCTTTATTTTTGGGGTTCAAATTTAGAGAATTATGCACCACATTTTCGCTCATATTGTGGTTGAATTGTTCCTCAAAGTGTGCATGATTGATGTCGCCCGGTGACTCAATTGAATTGCTGTGAAAATTTTCACCCTGGGCATATTGTTCTGATTGGTTGGTTTGGTGAATATCCAAAATATCCTCTTGAATTTGTCCGGGGTTGATGGATGATCTATGAGTGCTGCCGCCTCAGCTGCTGCTCGCTTGCGGGCTTTTAGTGCCACTTTACGTTGTTTATGTGTAACTGGGTCCACGATGGAGTAAAGTCTATCTTCACCCCAGCGGTCTGGGTGGTGACTGTCAGTCATTCTGGCGAAGTTTTTGTTACTTTCATCCATGGCTTCCTCACTGTAGTCTGCTTCCATTAAGCCTTCCTTCATGGGGAATGCGTGTTCCTTGTGTCTTAATGAACCGCAGTGGTTGTATATAGGCAGTGCGCATTCCAGTGTAACTCAGAATGCGGATGACTGTCCCCCATCTGCAAAGTGAAACTCTGCTGTGTGGGGGATTCTTAATAAGTCATCTTCCACTTCAGGAAATGGGTTGATCATGGTAATAGCTTTGCCTGTGCACAGGGTTGGCATCAGGCGAAATCATTGTAATTTAAGTTGCATGATTTCTCCATAGGCTATGAGCCCTTTGTGGAGCTCCTCCTTGATTACCTTATGCGGAAGGTTTGTAGGGAGCAAGTCAAATGAGATGAACAAAGTTTTCGCTTTGTTCCATCTGGTGTGCGCGGTGACACTATTTTTTGCCCTTGGGAAGGGCAATTTTGATGCAGACTTTTGCTGCAGCCTCCGCTTCTTTGGCTGTTTCAAAACCAATATCAATCTAGACGCAGCCCATGTTGTTGTGGTGACATATACCGCATGGGGGAAAAGGGAGGGCTGTGCCTCGCATGTTTTCTCCCACAGGGTTGTGGACTCATCCCCAAGGAAGAGTCAGAGTCCATGCTCCACCTTTGAAAGGGGTTGGTTACATTGGGTATACATGTATTGATCTTGTTTTATAGTAAGCACCATAAACCCAGACAGTGTCTGAGTTTGTGGTTTCTTGGCGGTTGGGTTCTTGGTCCCCTCCAGGGTGTTTCTTGCCCTTGTGTGCACCCTTTTGTGCACCTCTTTATGCGACGCTGGTACAGGTTTGTATTAGATTTATTAAAATCGCCCATCTCTCCTGTGTGATTATCAAAAATTGCTGTTTGAATCAAATTGTAGTAACTAAAGTGATTGTTACAGGAAAGAAAAGCTATAAACTTTTGAAAAATGCTCCTTTAATCTCCTTAACCCACAGCCAGCATATCTCCTCACTCCATTGTTAGTTGCAGTAGAATGGGTGTCATTTGAAGTTCAAATAGAGAGAAATCAGTTTTAAATCCATATTTCCTCACTGCTATGTCTGGCTAGGCTATGGCCTGTCTTGATTTCATAGGAGTTTAGCTGAATTTTTTGGCTTATGGCTTTTATCCTGCCATATCTTTTTTGTGTTGCAAGATGGATTTCCAGTCCCCTTGCCTTAGAAAAATGGTTTTTATATATTAAGATTAAGATTGTATAACAAAAGCTCAGCAGAAAGATATATGACTACCATTAAAATTTTTATTATTTGTAGACCTTATAAATATTTAACCAAGGTAAGCCAACCAGGGGATGGACATTACTGAACTAAAACTAAAAATCATAAAAAAATAACGATTCAAACAAAACACCCAAAATGGACGGATCAATTGAATCATACCTAAAAAAATATCCAACCAGGTGGGCAGTTAATACTGCTATCCCTCCATGGTGGGTGGGGAGGGGGGATTGGGGGGCTTGTCTTTGGCCGCATCCATCTCATCCCAGAGTAGGGTGCGTGTTAAGGCAGATAGTAAGGGTGTGGGGGCATTGGCGCAATGGGGTTCAATATCCTTGATGACTGGAATTTCTGAATAGTTGCCAGCCATCATAATGCCAATGATGTATTTGGCCAAAGCATCTTCAGCTTTGAGGTGGGCTTCTGGGAGTTTAATGAACGTGGCAATGTTGGTTCAGGTTATTTTTGCTTTTGGATTCCATGCTACTTGTCAGGATATCACTGAGTTCATAAATCTCCAAAAAATCCCCTTCATTAATTCCCCCAACATCATTGGAAGGAGCAATCAATCTATCACAATCTATTAAGGTTAATGATCAATTGGATCCTAATCAATTGATTGAAGATTCGATCATGTAGAGATTGATTCACTCTGATAGATTACAAACCATAGAAAAGCCTATAAATATTTCCTCTTTTCAAAAAAAACAGGTTGAGTTTAATTTGTAATTTTCTTATTTACTTTATCGCAATTTTTGTAAAATCCGCCCAGTGTAACTTTGAGATACAACCTGCCCATTAGAAGTGTAATTCAAAACTTCCAGACTGGTGCTCACTACAGGGGCACTCTGAGTTACGCTCCAGTGACAACGTCTATCACTATCATGGATTCTCATCCTTCACTTTGATGAGGCTCAAGATAAAGAGCAAGGCAGTATTTTATGATGGGTCCCTTCAACTGGATCCCAAATCCCAAGATTACCCTCCACTTTGAAATTTTGAGCCAACTTGGAAATTCTATGATCCTAAAAAAAGTTTTACCTCAGACTTTCAAATTCCGCCTGAGGCCTTGCAAAATATCATTAATCTATTGCTTGAAGGGGCTTTAATCTCTGGAATCCATTCTACCCAATCTCAATATAATGCAGTACCTTCTATATTGTGAGAAGTGATGCAAACCCCTCAAATGCCAGGATTTGGCCCCAAGCAATATTTGCATCAACTCATACATCCTACCTTATACCATTTGCTACCTATAGTCGGAATGCACCATCTAGGGATGATCAATTTACTAGAAGGACTCCAATCCTTGAATAATTATAATTCCAAATTTTTCAAGTAAGCCTCTGATTTTAGCCATAATTTTCATGATGCTATTATTAATAATTGAGCCTTTCTCAATGAAGTACATCAGCAGCTCATTCAGTTCAATTATGGGATATCAAATTTTGTTAATGTACAGTTTTCCAAGAAGGTTCAGGAGAATCAGATATAATGGAGAGAAGGTATTTCCCAACTCTCTGAGTGTACCCAATCAATGGAGGAGGAAATTAGAAACCATCTCTTTCAATTGGAACAATTGTACTCAGGAATATAGTTCTGGGTTAATGAAGTAGAAAAAACCTCTGGGAATATGGGTCCTCCTGGGGTTGAAGGACCTCGTGGGCCACCTGGGGGTGTAGGGCCTCAGGGACCCCCAGGTGCGGACAGACCTCAGGGACCTCCAGGTGCTGATGGTCACTCAGGATCTTATCAGCAAATTAATTCTCTCTTGAACATGATGAACCACTTGCTTGAACAATTCTTTAAACTGGCCACAGGGTGTAACTCAACCCCCGATGGGGTACCAATTGATCCCATTTTGTCATTGCAGTCATTGTCTGATGAATTGATCAATCTGGGAAAGTGGGCCAAGGACACTGATATATTATTACATGCTTACGAATCAAAAGGGGAACTGCTCCAAGCGAAAATTGAGACTCTGGAACTCGATTACAATGCAAAACTGGAACAATTTTTGGGTTATCTCGCTGACTAGATGAGAAAGTAGGGCATGCTGATCTGAATTGTCATATTAATGAAGTTTGTACTGAAGCTGTTAATCCTTACCCTCAATTTACTTCTCAAGCTTCAGATTCTGTCTCTTATGTTTCTACTCAACCTGAAAAACCTGGAGTGCATGTTTTGATCACCAATGCCCCCATGAGTTTCAAGCCAGTATTCAATGACAAATACTCCCCAGGGGAAGGCAGCATTATCTCCTTTCTCTATCTTTATGAAAAGGCATTAAGTGAGGCCACGGATCACCAAATGATGAATTACTTGCCTAATTACCTTACTCAATTGGCTCAGGATATTATGGTTCCCCACTTAATGACTTTCTCTACTGTGGCTCAGGTCAAAGAAACATTGATCAAAGAATTTGGGAGTGAGCAACCCTTATCCTCACAAAAGCAGGCTTTTATGGGTATACAACCCCATCAAAATGAATCTATCAAGGACTTTGCTCATTGGTTTTATTGGGAAGCTCAAACTCTAGTAGCCTGTGGTCAGTTAAACTTGGATGATGCAATTACCGCGGTTCTGTCAGCTTTTACTTCCGGGACTCAGATGCAAGTTTATCTGATCAGTGTCAAAAAGAATTTCCGAAGTATTTTGGATAAAGAAGGCCTTATTGGAATTGCCCCTTAATTCTCTGAGAAACCCCAAGCTTATGAGTCTCCTAGACCTAGTCAGCCCAAAGTCTACGCCATGCCTGAGAACACTAGGGCGATCCAGTGTAACTACTGCCATCGCTATTTCCATACTGAAAATCGTTGTTTTAAAAAATAAAGCAGATGAGAAGAAGAAGAAAAATAAGAACAATAAGATTCTCCACTTGTTAATGATATGAGTGCGCAGCAAGAGCATCAAAGTTCAATTGAGTGCAATAAAGATGAACATTTCTCTTATTCCTTGCCCTCCTTATTGGCATTATCCTCTCACTTCAGGAGCACCATTACCCATATTGACTTCCAAGTGAATCAAGTCAATGCCAAAGCTATCATAGATACTGGATCCCCAGTGAATGTTGTCTTGTCCAAATTGGTCAAGCGGATCAAATTAACTTCTGATATTTCTCATTATGAAGAATATGGCACAGCTGGACCTCAGAGTACTCGGTCTATTGGAGCTTTTTCATCTTTTCTTCTGAAAATTGGGAAACTAACTTTTACCATCCCAGCTATTATACTCAATAATTTGAGTTATGACCTACTTTTGTGGACTCACTTTTTATTAAAATTTGATGTAATTATCAATTACCTTGACTCATCGTTGTCTCTCTTGGGGTATAGAGTTCCTTTACTTTTATCTGATCATGCCTCCACTTGACATTGGTTATGTCTGCTAGAAGGAACCAAAAGGTCTTATTCACTTCAATATCATGTTGAAGATCCTCATGTAAAATTACCTCCTACTTTAGCTGATATTGAAGAGGGAATGCCTATTTTCTCTCCTGAGAAATTAGTTATTCCACCAAAATCACAAGTAATTATTAACACTTCCTTGCACTTTTTGATTCCCAAGGGACATTTGTTACAAGTCCAAGGCACTGTCAATCCTTCTGCCAAAGAACTCTTGCCTTGTCCTGGAGTATTGGATTATGCTTATTCAGGCTCATTATCTGTCTTACTGGAGAACCTTACCAATGAGCCAAAACTGGTAAATCAAAGAGCATCCAATTGCTTATGTCAAGTTGTTACCCTTATCTCATATCTATGATGTTAAACCCTTCAGGAGTTTACAAGACTTTGGATTGGAAAGTGATCAGGAAATCCTTACTGTGGGTCCTGCTATCGGAAAACACCTCTCTAAGGAACAGGAGAAACAAGTGCTTCAATTATTAGACAGATATTCTGACATTTTTGCTAGGCATACTTACAATTTTTGGAAAATGAAAGATGTAGTACACAGGGTTAGGACCATCTAGTACTAAAAAAAAGAAAGATGAAGTACAAACTGTTGAAATGGGAGATCACCTTCCTATCTGTGCAAAACCCTATCATAAATCTAAAGTAGAAGAAGCCCAGGTTACTAAGGAGTTGCATCAATTTCTGGAGGCTGGATTATTGAAGCCCTCCAATAGTCCTTGGGCATCCCCATTGTTGTTGGTTAAGAAGAAAGATGGTTCTCATAGAGTCATGATGGATTATCATCAATTGAATGCTATTACTTGATGGGATTGTTATCCCTTACCTAGGATTAATGATTCTCTTAAGTTGTTGGCTGGATTCACTATATTTCGGCCATGGACATAGCCAGTGGATACTGGAAAATCGAATTATCACCCAAAGATCATGCCAAGTATGCTCTGATATTGAGTGAAGGGTTGTTCAAACTAACTCACATGCCTCAAAGCCTAAGCAATGCCTCCACAACCTTCCAAAGGGCCATGGACAGTATACTGTAGGATCTAAAGCTTAATTGTGTTTTGTTATATCTTGATGATATTACCGTGTTTTGGTAAAACCTTTACTGAGCATTTAAGCCATTTAAAAGAAGTTTTCAGCCGAATTTGGGGCTCTTCCTTAAAACTCAAACCCTCCAAGTGCTCATTCTTTCAAAATGAAATGGACTTTTTAGGACACCAGGTTTCAGCTAAAGGGATTTGACCCCTTGTGGACAAATTTCAAGCCATCCAACGGATGCCTCCTCCCTCTTCTTTATGGGATGTTCATTTCTTTCTTGGCATGGTTGGGTATTACTGGCAATTTTTCCCAACTTTGCTGATATGGATGAACCCTTATTTTACCTATTGCAAAAAGGAGTGTCTTTCAAGTGGGGGTCAGCTCAAGAATAGTCATTCAATTCTTTGTGTACTGCCTTAATTAAGGCACCTGTTCTAATTCATCCCCAATTTGATAAGCCTTTTTTTCTACATATGGATGCAAGTAATGTCAATATTGGGGCTATCTTATCTCAGTATGATGAAGAAAAGAAGGATCATCCTGTTGCATACTATAGCAAAACTTTGTCAAAAGCCAAACGAAATTATAGTGTTATTGAGCGGGAATGTTTGGCAGTAATCTTGGCAATCAAGCACTTCTAGCCCTTCTTATATGGTAACCATTTCACAGATATTATCGACCATTCCTCCTTATAATGGTTGCAGAATATGAAGGATCCTGATGGGAGGTTGGCCCGTTAGGCTTTAAGATTGCAAATTTATGATTTCTCCATTGTTCATTGCTCAGGGGCTCAGCACCAAAATTCTGATGGGCTGTCCCAAATGCCTATTCTGACCTTGGAACTAGAAAAAGAAGAGCGCTTATATAACCTTATTGGACGACCTGAATTATGGGATCAAGAGACTGAAGAGGATTGAGACTATCTAAAATCCATTACTAAAGATACTATGATTCGATGAAGATGGTACTAAAAAAAGCTTTATATAAGAAATTCAAATACAAGTGGTTGCCCTTTCTGCATCCCAACTCTAGGTTTCACGCTGTAATGGTAGGCCATGAACAAGTTAGTCATAGTGGCTTAAAGAAGATTTAAGAATGGTTGAAGACTAAATACTATTGGAACAATATGACTGAGTTTATTTGAGAGACCCTTGACTCATGTCATCTGCAAACGTCATGGAACTACCAACCCTACATATCAACATCAAGTTATTCCCCCAAACAAGGCGTTTGAGGTAGTCAGCATTGATGTTGTAGGCCCTTTTCCTTGAGATTGCATGGTCATCAGTATATCATTATGGCTGTTGACCATTTAACTAAATGGGTTGAGGCCATTTCTATTGCTACCCCTTTGGCTAAGACTACAGCGTTATTCCTTTATCAGCATATGATTTCCCAACATGAATGTCCAAAGGTCCTTATGTTAGATAATGGGACTAATTTTACCTCACAACTTATACAGGAGTTATCAAATTATCTAACACTACTCAGCGATTTGTTGTCCCATATAATCCATCCACAAATGGGGCCATTGAACAAGTTAATGAAACTTTGGTCTCGATTCTAAGGAAGATGGCATCTACTGACCTGACTTTGTGGAATTTTTATTTGCCTAGTGCCTTGTTTGCTTATTGGATAAGCTACCACCATATTATCAATATGCCCCCATTTAAGTGTATATATGGGCGGGATCCTTCAGTCCCTTCTAGTGCTCAGACAATCCTTGAGGAAGGTATCCCAGAAAATTCTGATTTAATTATGAGAAATTTGGCTGATGAGATTATCCGCCCCCAGGCTCAAGCAATGAATTCAATTGAAACTACCATCTGAAGAGAAACTCTAAGAAGCAATCAACATAGACCTGCCTTACCTGAATACCAGAGTGGAGATTATGTTATGTATTATCATTCCTGGCTGGGTGGACAGAAAGGAAAGTTGGGAACTAATTAGTTTGGTCCATATAGAGTTATATTTTGAAAAGGAGTGGAGTATTCAATTGTTCATGTTGATACTGGTATATTGGTAACTCGTATTCATCCTAGGTTTTTAAGAAGTCATCCTCCACTGTGATCGAATCTTGAGGGGGGAAGTTTCAGGATTTCACTGAATTCTCATATCTCAAAAAAACCCCTTCATTAATTCCCCAAAATCATTGGAAGGAGCAAGGAATCTATCACAATCTATCAAGGTTAATGATCAATTTGGTCCCAATCAATTGATTGAAGATTTGATTGCGCAGAGATTAATTCACTCTGATAGATTACAAACCATAAAAAGCCTATAAATATTCCTCTTTTCAAAAATAAAAATTAGGTCAAGTTTAACCTGTAATTTTCTTATTTACTTTATCGCAATTTTTGGAGAATCCGCCCAGTGTAACTTCAAGATACAACCAGCCCTATTGGAAGTGTAATTCAAAACTTCCAGACTACTATTACCACGTTCTGGATGGCTTCAGTGACGTTTTTGTTTAAAGTTTTCATATTGATCTTACTTTGTGTAGTAAGATCTTTGGGGATAATGGGAGGTGAAATTCCTCCTGCAAGCTCAGCCACAGATTTGGTTGCAGCTTTGCAGAGCGGATGGCAATCTGGTGTGGCGGCTGCTTCTTTTGCAAGCTGGTGGTCTCTGTAGAACAGTTTGGCGTTAGGTTGTGAGGCATATTTCTGAGGCAGGAATTTTGCATCCCATTCTGCATTACAGAGCCGCTCGACTTGCAGTGATGGTTCTTCAATGTTGTTACCTGATTTGTCAATTCATCCAATAAATTCTCATGGGTTTTGGTAGAATTTGATTGGGGAATCAGCGTACAATTGAGGTTTGTTAAATTCATTTGTGGAAGCATGGGATCAAAAAGGGATCCATTCTGATGTTTTATTGGAAGAATTATTTATAGCATTGGGGTGGGGAGGAGGCTGATTGGTGGCTGCAGGTGTAGCTGCAGCAACAGGATTTGGGGGTGGAAGAGGTAGGATTGTGCCCCATACCTGAAATTGTACAGGGTGGGCGTCAGATTGGAGGTCAGCAGATGAGTCATCCAATCCATCTAAAGTGGTTGAGTAGGGGCACTTGCATTTTGAGTGATCTAACTTGAAATATGATGGACAGATCATCCACCTGCCCTTGACGCAGGCCCAAAATGGATGGTTGGGTGTTGAGGAATAACGGTGCGCAGCAGAATTGCTACCACAATTTTACTAAATTCAGGGCTTATCGTGGCATATGCCAAGGCCCAGCAAGTTTTGTGGCCCCATTTGGGACTACAAATTGTAAGATGGGGTTGGAGCCATAGGCTGCCAAACTGTCCATCAGCTCCTGGTGGAGCACTTCAGGGGGAGGTGGGTGGGCAGGCCAGCAAACTGGAGCACCAAAGTGGTGTCCGCTGGGAGCTGAGTCTGAGTTGTGGGGAGAGGGGTGCCCTGGAATACCAGGGGCACAGTTGCTGCAGTGGCAGTGTCAGCTTTGCAAGTGAAGCCAAGAAAAATACCCCTTATAGGGGCGGAAATCAATAAATCTGGCGGTTATTATCACCGCCTATGCCATTTCAATAATGGCTTGGTCATGGTATGGTAATAGTTTCCCATATTTGACCCTTAGGCTGTAGTGCATGTTGCACTGGGGGAGCACTAGGGGGCAGCATGGTACCGCTTGGGTACGAGCAAGGTGGGCATCCAGGTCCTTGGGCTGAACAAATCAGCCCAAGGGTTTGGAATGACTGGGTGAACCAGTCCTAGCGCGTTTTCCTGCCAGATGGAAAATGACGTGGGGAGTTTGCTGCTGCCCCACGCTGGAGCAGCTGGCGGAGAATCCAAAGACATTGGAGAGAAACTACTACGGTCAAATTCAATTTGTTTTATAAAATTGTGTAATTTGGCTCATAAAGTTACACTGAGTGGAAAGAAAGCTTTAGACCCTATAGATAATTTATATTAAAATAGTTATCTTTTTTAAGAGATTAGCCTATAAGTTTTATTTAAGAGTATACAACAGGAGATGATGCACTCAAGGATAATGGAGGTAAAAAACAATAAACAAAAATTGAAACCATCTAACCAGTTGGAATCAGAAGAATGGCTATCAAACTATGGCAGAGCGGGAGATGGGATTGGGCACTTCCTCACCAGCTGAGATCTTGCAGATATATGCAATTCATGGAAAAGAGCATTGGTATGAGGCCTCAAAGGCCAGCCATTAAGCTGGACAGGGGCGTGCATCCCTTTAGAACCAAACTTGCTTCCAGGTATCAAGTACCTCCTCTCACACAGATCTCTTACCTATGGCATAGCCTAGATGAGAGTGGTGACTGCTGCCCTGAGCTGTTTGCCACATACTGCTCTCACACTTCCCTTCAACCCAAACCTACCCTAGTGTCAAGTTCTGCAAAGTTTTATATATATAAAAATTAAGCAGCTTTGTGAAGACTTAAGGAGAATTCAGAAGCCTCACACCACAGTCCCCATTCCCTGTCCCCAACTGGTAGTTCAACCAATAGTCAATTTGAAAGCGGAAAACTTAATTGGATACACAATTTGAGCAAAAGGTCAAAAAGAAAAGACTAAAAATTAGGTTTAAACCAGACACCCCACTTCTCAAATTAAAAATTCAAATCTGAACATTTGGAAGTCAGAAAATCATCCCAAATATAGCTTAAACTCTCAGTTGTGACTATTGAGGCAAAATTAGTAATCAAAATCCATTAATTATTTTTATGAAAATTAATTTTGCCTCCAATCATGATTCAGCTTAGTAGCTGTTTCCCCCCTTCCACCATATAACCCAGCACCCTGCTAATAGTAGGGTGTTGGGTTATTTTCTTTTCGTTATTTTCTTTTTATTAAAATTAGTATTTTGGAAACTATCAAAGTAGTATTTATAAATAAAATCACAATTTGGCAACAAATAAATGGGTTAAAGCCTTTTGAACACCCCTTTTCTACATGACCCTAAAAAACTGTGAACCCACGGACTTGTGTACTGTGGTTATCCATGTGGGATTTGCCATAACCAGAAGGAAGCCATGTCATTCCATTGCACTTTGAATTCCTAACAATTGGAGTCCTTGTTTTGATGTGGTGGGGCTCAAATTTGTTGTGTAGTGTGTTGTCAGAGATCAGCAATGCAATGAATATCAATTTAAAAATTTGGGAAAATTTTGTGTTCCACTTAGATGCAAACATCAGGGAGGGAGGCAAAGGTGGTGAGACTCAAGTGCATTTCATTTAAATTTGGATTAAATTTTGCTGCCGTAGCAATGGCGTGAACTGCAATAGTGAACTTTATGTGAAGTGTGAGGAATTTGCACTTGGTAATGGCAGGGAAGTCAGGTAGGAAGGTAGGAGAAGGCACAACATTAGCTAATAAAGTGCCATACTTTGAGATTACCTTGTAGATTGGGCAATATTTGGGCGAGGCCGTCTCCTTCATCACAATCTGGTGGTCACTTTAAGATTAGCTTGAAGCAATGCATAGCTTTGGCCCATTATGGCAATGAGGGAATAGAAATACCCCTACCATATTATTCTTCCAAAAATTTATAAAGTACCTAATCATGTTCCTAAAATTAATTAAACCTATTAAATCAACCTAAAACCACATATTGCTTTGCAAAACCATTTTAACTATTGAATCAACCAACCACTTACTATTTACTAAAACAATTAACTTAATAATTAGACAAATGCCACCAACCATTTTGAAAACTATCTAAACTATGGAATCAACCTAAATATCTAACTGCTCAGCCACAATGCTATACCAAATGCCATTAAAAATATAAAAGTTTTTACTTCTTAAATTTTAAGTTTTTATATTATTATGATTATAAAAAATTTCAAGAATCTTTTTTGGGCGTGCACAAAATAACTCATTGAAGTTTTAGTGCAATTGGATAAATAGTATAATGCTCAACACAAAGAAATAATCAAAATTT